>JAFBJR010000367.1:3958475-4433350 GCA_016785285.1 Brachirus orientalis | reverse complement strand
TTTATTATTTTTTTTTTTCCAATGGATCTAAAAGCATTTGGAAAGCAGAAGCAAATTGTATCATTATTGGCCTACATCAGCCACCTCCTGCTGTGTGATTTTATTTGTTTGTATATGTTGAACACTCTTGTTGAAGGTGGCTAGTGTTTGGCCCTTCTGTTATAAATTTGAAAAAGTGACTGACATTTAGCAGGAACATTATTTTTGACAGAACTCTCCATAATTCCAGCTCTGACTTGGAAAAGTCTTCATATGGTCCAGTCTGTGTATGAGGCACAAATTCCTGTTCAGCTGGGACACATTTAAGCACCACGGACAGCTTCACCATGCACTCAGGAAGCAGCTGAGCAGCGACACCCTGTGGACTAAAGGCGGAACAAAAATGAAAATATGGCTCAGTGTTGCAGTCACGAATGTTTGTTTTAATGTATACCGTCCATCCAATAGAGAATTTTGTTTTTATTGTGTTTTGTTAAAGTTCTCTTTTTTTTTTACCTAATTTAAATTATCATCATATACATTTTCGAGCAAGTATTTAATTGCTAAAAATGAAAATCAAAATGTCTTCATGGAAACAAAAAAAGCAATATTTAGATGTTTGAAAAAGAATGTATTTAAAGCTGCAACAAGCTACCACCAAAGCATGGTTTAAAAAAAAATAGTGCAATTCAGTTGTACCCTGTGCAGAAAAAACAAAGAAACAAAGAAAAAAAGAAAGAAGTGGCAGCATCCTTTGTTGCCATGGCAACTGTATTTGTCTTACTACTTACTTTGTTGACTTTTGGCCTGCAGCCCAGTGATACTGGCTCTGTTGACTTTACAAGCCTGGCCTTAGATTTAAAATATATACAATCAGTGGTTTAAACATGCCATCATTTTTGCTATATTGTTTACTCTGGCCTCCAGTTGATAAAGATGTATTAATGAGATGGGTGAGGAAAGGAAGAAGACCAGGAGCAATTGACTGAAAAAGGTGAGAGGGGATGGGATCAAGGGGGCAAGAAGTTGGGCGGGCTGAGGTTATTAAGGAAAGAACTTGATCTAGGGAGAGAGAGGTGAATGAGGAAAGAGAAGGAGATGAGCTTGAGGTTGGAGGAGAGGTTTGATCAGGAGGTGGGGTTGAGAAAGAAGAGCGTATGTCATCTACCTTTTTGTGAAGTGAAAGTGAATTGGGGGGGGGGGGGGGGGGGGGGGGGGGGGGGGGTCACGGAGGTTTGAGAAGACTGAGAAAAGTTTTTTGGGGTTTGAGAAAGAGGACTGAATTTTAGTCTGATAGAAAGATTTTTTTGGCTGCAGAGAAAGAGAGGCAGTGAAGGTAGAGAGAAGGGACTGATAGGAAAGCAGGTCGTCATGGTGTTTTGATTTCCTCCATTTCCTTTCTGTTGCCCATAACGTGGCTCTCTCAGCATGCAGAGTCAGACAACCACGGGGCTGGGGGGGGGGGGGGGGGGGGGGGGGGGGGGGGGGGGGGGGGGGCTTACGAAACCCTCCGAGAGGAAGGAGGACAGAGAGAATCGAGAGAAGAGGACAGAGTTGAGGGGAGAGTATCTGTGGCAGTATTGGGATGCAGGAGAGAGAAGGAGTCAGCCGAAGGGAGGCTCTGAGAGAACAGTTGAGGCCAGAGAAGAGGGAGAAAGGGAGCGAATGTTACGACGGACGAATACAGTTTCTGATGATGAGATGAGGTCATCAGATTGGGAGAGTGGAAGGGAGAAGGATATGAAAGAGTGATCAGAGAAATGAAGTGGAGTTACAGTGAGGTTAGAGGTGGACCAGTTTCTGGTAAAAATGAGGTCAAGGTGATTACCAGCTTTGTGAGTGGGTGGAGAGGGAGCGAGAGAGAGAAAAAGAGAGGAACGTAGAAGTAGTAAGTCGGATAATTTCCCTGACTGGATGTTGAAGTCACCAAGAAGAACAAGTGGAGGACCAGTTTCTGGGATATTAGAGAGGAGAATGTCTATTTCCTCCAAATAGTCCAAATAGGCATCACTTTTAAAACATTGTGTCTTAGAATAATAAAGTGGTTTTCTTTTTACAAGAAACATATGGCTATAACAATCCTAACCAGAAGCAGTTTTTTCCTTTCTTTTTTTATTTAAAAAGGACTGGGATAGAAAGAGAGCTGGCAAGATGAATGATGAACTTTTCTGACTTTAGTTTCATATGATGGATGGAATGGAATGAGAAGAGAAAGCAGAAGCTGTTAGAACAGAGACAGAACACAAAACTACTATTATTAGTGATCAGTTATATTACCAGGCATATTCCTCACATGTGTAACACAGAAAAGTTTGAAGTTTGAGTGAGGATTTGGGAAACTAAGCTCTGATGCTCCAGGGAAAATTTTCTTTAATGTAGTGTGATCAAACCTGTGCAGAAGAACTGAGATTATTAAAGTCTTCCAGTACTGTTTGGCAGAGAGACATAAAAAAATCTAAAATCTCTGAAACGGATTTGTGTCTCTGTTTTATGACACAGCATGAGGGCTGAACTAACTCAAGTATAGTCTTGGAACACTCAGATTTTTCTGACTGCAGTTCATTTTATTGGAGCTCAGTGGTACAGTGAGTCTTGCAGCCTAGAGAATAGCAGCTCACATTTTTGTTCAGTTGAATGTGATAGTGTACACTACCAGCCAAAAGTTTGGACACACCTTATTTTTCTTTATCATTCTATTTATCATACTATTTATATTGTAGATTCTCCCTGAAAACATCAAAACTATGAATAAACACATATGAAATTATATAGTAAACAAAAAAGTGTGAAATAACTCTCTTACATTTTAGATTCCTCAAAGTAGCCACCCATTGCTTTGTTGATAGCACTGCAAACCCTTGGCCTTCTCTCAATGAACTTCACGATGTAGTCACCTGAAATGGTTTTCACTTGTACTAACTGTACTAATTGACACAGTACAGTTACATGTTTAAATCACCTTCAGGTCAAATTAATAAACCAACTCATATCCCTGAATCCCTGAATTCAGTCACATCTTGATTGTTTCATTCCTAATCAATTGTGGTGTACAGAGGCAAAAATTCCAAAACAATTTGTATTCTAATAGAACCCATCTGTCTTTAAATTATTGAATAGACAATAAAATGTGGCTGCATCAAGATTAATTAAGCTTTACACGGTGTAATAATACATCAGCTGCATGATTCAAATATCAAAACTAGTAAATTTTGAAATTAACACATAAAAAGTTGTGGTTTGCGGTACTTGTACTTCCAGGTTATACGTCGTATTATATTGGTCTCTACATACAGTAGTTACCTTGACTTGCAGTAAGTAAAAAAAAAATCTAGATTCTTATTTTACCCTATTCTTAACAATGACATAAAAGGAGGGTCTACACATTTTAAAATCAAGTTATGAATGATCTGAACCTGCAATTCAACCAGAATTCATAAATGCTATAATCACTATATCTAAAAACAGGAAATTCAAATGAACTGAAGAAGCCTCTTGGATGAGAGGCGAAACATCTTCAAGAAATTCAACTAAGTCCAGTTGCCTTTGTTTACTACACTTTTGGATACCATGACCTGGATGACTGGGAATCTTCACAGACAAGAAATTTAAATCCTGTAGCCTACCACCACCGCCGGTGTGTCTACAGCAATCACTCACTCATTCCAGGACATGTCTGCTCATGTCAAGTGAAAACCTGACCCCACAGAAACTACTGAGGAACACTCACTAATCTTCCATGTGGCATCACAGAAACTCAACACAGGAAGAAGAAGAACATGTCTTAGCTGTGTTTTCAGAGAAAATTCGTGGTGAGCTTACACTTGCTTATTTTATTTCATGTATGCTCTGCTTGTTTCTGGTCCATGCAATATGATTAATGTTGGTTTTGATACAGATCAAAACAATGGGTTTCCTCTCAGGTGTGAGGGCACTGCATGTTTTTGGCTGGATTTTCATCATCTTTGCTCCCAGCGTTGCAGGTGAGTTTTTTTTATTTATAAAAACATGTTTGTAGGCTGATATAGAAAAACCCTGCAATGTATAAATTGTGGTTTTTAAAGATATGAGACTAATCTTTACAAAATGTAGATTTTATGATGAAAAAAAATGTTGTGGTTCCTTAACTAATCCAACAAAAGTACCAATTTGTAAACAACAACATCATTTGAATCCCCTTTTGTTTACCCAGATAACTTCTCGATAACCCTAAACCCATTTTTGGACATTTTATATTAATTAGCTTACTTACTAATTGCAAAGGGATGGAAGTGAAAACTAATATCACTGTCACACAT
Organism: Brachirus orientalis; assembly: GCA_016785285.1. Classification (NCBI taxonomy): domain Eukaryota; kingdom Metazoa; phylum Chordata; class Actinopteri; order Pleuronectiformes; family Soleidae; genus Brachirus; species Brachirus orientalis. The sequence continues at coordinate 4,429,076 of JAFBJR010000367.1, read as the reverse complement.
ATATTGTACTTTACATAATGCATTTCTTTAAGCCTCATTGGTATGTCTTTATTAAAATTCAGTATTAGGTGTTGCGCACCTTTCAGGCCACAAGAGTGCAGGACACACTAACATGACACTCTACATCAGAATCAAGTGGAAGTAAAAGCAGCATACTTTATATAAAAAGCAAAAAAGAAGGAGTAACAACAATGCTAACTGATTACAACAGAAATTTAGGGTCGCATAATCTGTTCACCATGAGCAAGAATCAGAAACATTATCCAAAGGCTTATTGGAAGTTCATGACAAATAATTTTATAACTTTTACAAGCAAAGCTCCAGAGCTGTGTGGTGTCAGTGATTTGAGAATTGGTTTGTATTTGGAATTGATCTACTAATGAATGTAAAAGAAAACTATTCTTTATCAGACAGTACTCAAGTGTCGAGTTGTAGAATCTGCACTTGAGATTCTACAACTCATACAAACATGAGAAAATGATTCATTCATTCATTTGTGGGAGAAACCTATTTAGCATTTATATATATATATATATATTTAAGTCCTTCTAACTTTGTATTCTTCCAAAATTAGGAAATGTATTAGTAGTGGATCTGTCTTCTAATCTCTCTCTCCCTCTCTCTGATAAATTAGGCATTAAGGATCTGAAGCTACAGGTCGTACGCCAAGTGGTGTCAGAGTGTGGAAAAAATGTGACGTTGACATGTAATGTCAGCTCATCACATCAGATGGATATTAAATTATTTTCCTGGATATTTACGACGAAAACTGTGTGTCAGTATGGAGAAAACAAATCTGATGCTGAGGCTGTGTGTGAAAGCACGGCAGATGCTTCCCATCACAGACTCACTCTGACTCTCATGAACGTGATGCCGGTCGACATGGGAAAATACCTCTGCAAGCTGCAGTCCAAAATGGGACCAAAAGATAACTTCACTCTTGTTACACTACAAGGTGAGTGAGTTTCAGATTTTGGCTGCAAGTTCTTATTATGATGTTAAAAGTGAAAGATGACACAACATGTGTGTTTAGATCGGGGCGCCCCCATAATTCTTGCTTTCACTTTGTTATTCTCTACACCAGCATGACAGGGTTTCTTGAAAAACTGGGAGTCATTGTATGAAACTAAAGGTTTTGCACAATTCCGTATCCAAAACACAGCAGAGATGTACACACAGGAGAGTTAAACATGGCACAACGCACCACCAACTCTGGGGAAATGGTATAGGTGTCTACGATCTTACAAATAAAGTGGAATGTGATATGTCACCACATAAGCAGAAGGGACACATTTTTGAGGAAGACTGTTGGAGAAGAAAACAGCTGAGGTTACTGCTAAGCTATAGAGGCAAGGGGTAGACCAAGACTTAGACTAATTGTTTACATTTGGGCGGTAAAAGCTGGCAAACAAAAAGGGTCTTGCAAAACGCTGAGTGGACTGAAACTGCATTGGTCATACCACTGCTGGGCTGTAATTGTATTATTTTCACAGATTGCCTTGAACGAGATGGTTCCCTCTTTAATGAGTCTCACGCTAAGTGTTGGTTCACTGGAGTTTATCCCCGCAGCACAGTCCACTGGTTCCGGGGAGATGTGAACCTAACAGATTCTGCCAGCACAAAGGAAGAAGAGGACCAGCATGGTCGATTCAACGTGTCAAGCGACTTAAATGTGCAGAAGGGAAACGTCAGCCTGCTGTATAACTGCTCACTGTGGATACCTTCGGATGGAAAGTATCTCTCTAGTAGACAGTTAATCATTCCAAGGGAGATAAAGTCATCAGGAAGCATGTCCAGACTGCAGTGGGTCTGTGGTATGGTTTGGACAGTATATTTTTTTAGATTTCAGTTGAACTACTGAAAAAAATAATTGGTTGAAAGACCAAGTATGATGTTGGGGGAAATTATTCACAATGTAGACATGCTTAATTATCCCAGAATCTGTGTCTTTTCCAGCCTATTGCGCAGGTTTTGTAGTCGTTATCACCACGGAATGGATGAGTTTTGTTTTTGACAGGTCATATCATTTCCTGCATCCAAGCACCAAAGAGCAACTTTCTACATTTTTCACTACTTAGCAAATATCAGGAGGAAGACAGTCCATTTGTTTAGTGGTCAAAATGAACTCTGTGCCCTTAAAACAAAAATCCCCACTTGATGGCAGCACAGCGCTCACTGCTTCTTCAAAATGCTTGCAGTCAATCAGGGTGTAGGTTTGGAGAGCACAGTATTCTGCAGACGCCTGTGGTGACCTATAGTGACTGAAAACACTGAGAGGACAGGGTACAATAGCTGATTAAAGGGAAGCATACTTATTCTCTTTAAATGAACGAGACAACTCGGCAAGAACAACAATATTAAATATTAACATGAACTAAAGCAATATGCTGGAGATACATAAGCATACATGGTTATTACATTACAGGAAGTTGTGCTTTAAGTAAAACATACATCAAAGTCTTTTTTTCCTGTTAACTGTTTCCATTGCTTCATTCATTTATGAAAAACTAAATTATACAGATTTGTAGTGTAATGTAGGGTTTTTTTTAATTGTCTGATTTCTAATAACAGTATGCAAGATTGTAATAAAAGTGATATTTCATAATACCTTTGCTCGTTGTTCCTCACACTTGCATTATCAGCCTTTGCACAGACTACGTGCATCTGTGTGTCTTGTTTCCTGGGACAAGCTGAGAGCGAGAGCGATGCAAACTTTGCGTTGCTTCAATGCATTGCCAGGCTCAAAAAACTGTGAAAGAAAAATCCGTTTCCTGGTTTTCGTTTTCAGTATTTTTATGATAATTCTTCTACATGATGGTGCAAGTTTCAAGTTACACTCAGATGCTAACAAAGGGTGCATTTCTTTGTTATTGTAATTTCTCCCACTGTGGAACTTGCTATTCCCTTCGACTATAGTCCAGTCGTGCACATTTAGGTGGCAAAGTAAATAACTCTACAGTCACAACCATGAACCACATGAGGGCTTTAAGTAAACACAGGGAGAAAGGTGCAACCTGTGCAGGTATTGTGTTGGACAAACAGGTTCTCACACATGCTTTTTATAATGAAATGACACACACAAAACCTAGTGAAGCTTTCATTCAATGAATTCAAGTGTTCTGCTGCAGCAAATTCAGCGTGTGAATTTTAAGGTGAATGGTGACAGTGATGACCTATAAGACACTAAATGCATGGATGAATATGCTTCTACTGCATGTCCAGCTGCTGCTGATGACCTGAGGAGACCTGGCTGAGAGCAGGTTCACAGTACAGACAAGTTTCTAAAGACAGAACAAAGGAGAGGGACGTCTTTGTCTCCACGAGTAAAATTAGACTCAAAAAAAAGTTTCTGAGTCTAATTTTTGCATCTTGTTGGTGGCCTGTATTTGTTAGCTAACTGTCATGTTTAATATTTTGTAACCAACACGTACAACTTCCAGTGGCAGACCCAGTGTTACATAAGCCTACATACACATCAGTTTGTCACACTAAAATTTTAATACTTTTAAATACTTAAAATGATAAAATATAACATCAAATACCTGAAATAGTTAATGTTTTTTTGGTGTAATGCTTTCTTGGCATTCTTGATTAGATTAAAAAAAAACAACAACAACAACAACAACAAACAAATCACAAATAACTATCATAATAAATTACGTTATAAGCTCCTATTCCCAGTCTATGTAACAAATAAATTTAGGATAACATCTTAAAAATTATCTGATCTCACATATGACTCTACTTTTTAGGATAATATTTATTTCACATGTTATAATGTCATATGCAACATCATTTACAACATTATATTTGTTTGGTTTTTTTTTAAATATATGCACTTTTGCTTCAGTCCATATATCATCAGCCCATTTTCCATATGCTGAGTGAACACAGATTCTTATACTGTAGATGATAAGCTTTCTTAAGATTACGCCCACCAAACCCCACGCAGATGGTTTGCACACCATCTCTTGACCATGAGTCATTTATTTCTTTATTCCATACAGATACCTTTCATGTCAACCTGCAGTCTTTCATATCAAGCAATGGATTCCATCGCCATGCTATGCATGTCTTCCAGTAAACCTCACACAGCGGACAACTAATGTAAATACAGTTCATGAAATACCCTATTAAATTCACAAAACTGCACTGCACATGATTTTCATTTTGACCTTTCATTTGGTAACTTACTTTAGTATACTTTAAAATAGTGTGATGCATTTCTCTTTAAACCTATTTGTGTTTTTTCCACATTCACCCATACTTCAGCATAAATCCTCAGGCTGTTAGAGTGGCACAACTGCAGTGTCTGCAAAAAACCACACAAGTGATTTGATGTTGTTCTATTTCAATAAAACATTGTTGCCATGGTAGCTGCCACAGACTTCTTTGGACTAAATTAGTCCTTCTGTTGGAGGCATCCATCCTGATTGACTAGCAATTAAATATGCTTGGCTTTGAAAGGTACTTTGATTTAAAATCTCCTCAAAGGTTAAAGTCAAACATCATGTGTATGAATTATCTTAGGAACAGCTGCATATGCCTTTATGTGAAGTTAATATAAAAGGATGGTATCCATTAATCAGAGAAGCAATGATACATATTCATGACTGTTTGTTCCAAGATGATTATCTTTTTTCATAAAACTTGATTTTAAAAGTGGGTAAATGTCATCTACTCTGAATCACTGCAAGAGCAACAGTCAAAAAAAACACGTTAACACATGTCCACGTGGACATGGACGTGTGGACACACACACACACACACAAAGTTCTCACAACTATTCTTCTTCAGAGTCTGCACTGACTTCCATTCATTTGGACAGCCTGAACAAAGGGTTAGGCATGAACTGGCTTTGGTAAAGGTTTGGCATAACACTAAACCTAACCACAATTCAAACCGTAGCCTAAAATTTACCAAACCTTAAACGACTCTACAAGACGTACCAACACTCAGTACAAACAAGTTCAAATTCTAAGTGGAAAAGTGTGCTGTGGTCTGACAAGTTTTCAATTTGTTTTTGGAAATTTCTGGAAACGCCAGGCTAAAGAAGAAGAGATCCATCCAGATTGTTAACAGCTCAAATTTCCAAAGCCAGCATCTGTGATGGTATGGGGGTCTGTCAGTGTCCATGACATGGACATGTTACAACAGCGTGGCTTCATCGTTACAGCGTGCCGGTACTAGACTGGCCTGCCTGCAGTCCAGACCTGTCTCCTATTGAAAATGTGTGGCACATTATGAAGCACAAAATAAGACAACAGAGACCCAGGAATGTTGAGCAACTGGAGTCTTACATCAGATAAGAATGGGAAAGAATTCCACCTCAGTTCCCAAATGCTTATTGATTGTTGGTAAACATGCTCCTGTCCCAGCTTTTTTTGGAACATGTTGCAGGCATTAAATTCAATTCAATTCAAAATGAGTAAATAGTAAGGGGGAAAAAAATAAAGTTTATTAGTTTGAATATTAAACATCTTGTCTTTGTAGTATATTTAACTGAATATAGGTCAAAAAAGGATTTGCAAATCACTGTATTCTGTTTTTAAATCACATTTAACACGTCGTCTTAACTTCATTGGAATTAGGGTTTGTATTATACACAGTATATTTATACACATACATTATTTGTATTGAATTACACCAATTTCTATTCAATTATTTTATGTTTGAACTCTTCATACTTCTTAACCCTTACATTTTTATTCACTAATTTAAACTATTTATTACTGATTACTGCTTTTTTAATGACTGTGTACAGCATTTTGAATCTGCCTTTGTGCATAAAAAGTGCTCTAAATATAAAAAACAATCTAAGAAGCTCAATTCTCCTTGTTAAAAGTTACTGACCCATCAAATGAGAATTTTACTTTATGGAGAAAAAAGGTTTACAGTGAAGCATAGCTTTAAACTTAATGAATCCAGTTTACTTGTGTTGTATATGTTGTCACCAAAAAAATGACATGTCTCAGAAGCAAATACACCACTACTATTAATTAATTATGATTCTATTTTTTGTCACAGTCTCCTGAACTGTTCCAGTTTCAGGTTACATGACCATAATGAGACAGTTTTGCAGAACAGAACCATTAGTAACTTTACGTCAAACCAAAAAAAGGGCTTCTATGTTTCAGGAATGAAAATGGTAGAGGACATGGTATGATTATGCATTGTCAAAGTTATGCTCACCTAATCAACTCAACAGCATTTCACTTCAGCTGCTTCTGAAATTAAAATGTTAATTGTTAGTCATTGTGACATTGTAGACATGGATGTGGGTGGGCAATATGTAACCTGTAATCAGTAAATGTTTTTAATTGGGGGGGGGGATCAGTGGTCTGTCGCTGGAACTCCATCAAAGAAATCCGAACAGTTACATAACTTCCAATTATTTTATGCAAATGATTTTCAGGCTCCACTTCTCCCTGATCCAGCAGCATTCTTCCATCTGCGCACACTGACCACTGTCACCACCATGTGCAACTGCATTTACTGTACACAGGTCTGCAGAGGTGGAAACCGTGCTCGCAGTGGCAGAAGCGGTAACTAAAACAATTTCTAAACTGCCGTTTTGAACTTCAAAACAACAAAAATAAGACATACAAGACTTCTCTAAAAGAAAAAGGAGAAAAAGACAACAGATTGCTACAATATAATATACTTGTGTCTTCACTTCTGGATTTAGGCCTGTGAGACTATCCACTTATGTCCCAAAGATCCCATTCGTGTCCTCTATGGTGAAGAAGTGATGATGGAGATAAATAAAGGATAATCTTTCAATTTTTTATTCAGCTTCTTTGGCCAACACAAGTTTGCATGTCTAAAACTGCATAACATTTCAAATTTTCTCATGGACACTAAAACCTGGTCCTAATGACACAGAACCTCATTTCTGAGGAACTAATTATGTTGAATCTAGGGTTAGGCATTAACTAGTTCTGGTTAAGGTTAGGACTAATACTTCATTTAGACTGTCCAAATGAATGTCATTCTGTGCAGTGTCTTCAGAAAAGTAGAATTATGTCCAAAGCTGTAAAACTACCACCATACTGTATGTGAAGTATTATGGGGGAAGAAATGTGTCATTAAAACATGTGTGAATCTGGCCATTTCAGTTGAACTGATGCAGATCGCCTGAGGTTAATTACAGAGATTAGTGAATACATTAACCATGAAGTGTCAAGTGCAAACCTGTGGCCTTCAAAACAAAGCACGGGGGGGGGGGATTTGTTTATCTTGCAATGGTCAGAATACGCTGGGAGGTGGAAAATCGGCTGTTTAGTAAATGAGAATGCAGTAACCCTTCCACTTCTCCAAGGTCGCTGCATAAGTTATTAGATGGTGTTGATAAGTGGGTCAATTTAAATCAGCAATGTGAAGTAAAACATCCCATTAAAAAAGACATTACAGGATGACTCAGCAGGATCAAAAAAGCCCCTGGTCTCTCATCGCCATGTTGATGGTCAGCACGGTGTTAGCCATAAATATACAAAATAATGTAGCCACCTTTTTTCTAAATTTTACAAAAGTATTCTCAATATTCTATTGTATTAAGTCTTTCAAGTCTACAAGGGAATAGTATAACAGTATATTTGTGCTGATAGACTGACCTTATAACATGCTTCCCTTGTAGACCCTGCTTTTTTAAAAATAAATCTAGGTCTACATATATATATATATATATATATATAATTGACCTGGATATATATATACCCCACTTGCCCATTAAGGCTAGAGGAATAGTGAGTCTGGTTTTAGAAGTGGTACATGGAAGTAATTGTTTATATTTAAGGCAGGAGGCACCTTCATTTAACCACAATGGGGTTAATTAGCTGCTAAATTACATATGGTCCAATATAATTGGGTGCCAGTTTCTGGGACTCCACCTGTCTGCCTCCTGGGTTGGAAGAGTGGGGACATACCTGAGGCTGAGTGGACCAGGAAAATGTCTGCATTTTCAATACATGGAAGGCAGATGGACAAGCAGGCTAGGTGATGAGGTTTTAGGTGATTAGGTTCTGGATTGTCAAGACAGAGGTGGCAGGAGGTTGGTCGACTCACAGAAGACAAGAAACAAACATTGCCAAAAAAAAAAAAAAAAAAAAAAGACTGGCAAGTACTGCAGCACTATCAAACCACATTATCTGGCAGAATGGTGCAGTGCTGACCAGGCTTTTATATGGAGGTTGATGAGGAATAGAAACCAGGTGTGCCTTGCCAGCTGCCATGTCTGGAGCCAGCCACACCCCCTGTCACATAAATCCCTGCAAGACTAAACAAGAAGAAAGAAATAATAATAACAATAATAATAATAAAAGCATGAACATTTGTACTTGGATTTAAAGATCTGCTTTTTATAAAAAGCTCTCGACACACATATAACACCCAGGGCTTTTTAAGCCATAAAGACTGATGCTTCCTCAAACATACGATAACACTCCAGTGCAGCAAAGTGTAATGAGATCAGTCATCACAGGCTAACTGCTCTTTTACCTTCCCAGTCCACCACCACACCTCTGATTATCCAGGCCACAATGTTCCAGAGCCAAAGGGCAATGTCAGCTTGTTAACCTGCAGGTACCAACCTCAGGAGGGAGGAGGAGATTTGACAACATGTACTTCGTCGGAGTCGCCCTCCCTCTCTGTGAAGTCACAAAGCCACTGAGTGAAAAGCATGGATTAGGACAAACAATGAGTTTTCTGGTCTGAACTTCTTTCTGACATTTCAGGGGGTATAAGTACAGTATTCAAACAAGGTCCAACATAAACAGAAAGTTCTCTTAGCACATATTTGTCTGCGGACAGACACTGACAGGACAAAGAAATAACCACCTATGACCACGTGTATACTGCCATGAATGGAGCTATGGATTAAATGCCCACTGTGTAAGATTTAGGTGAAATTATTTCTGTTTCTGCTGAAATAGCTGTTTTCATTACCACAAAACGGGCCCTTTATATTTACATCAGGAGCAGGAGGTCTTCTCTACGGAGGCCGCCAAGTTGAACCACCATGTTTTTAATAACAAACTATACCTTTTGAGTTTTATTGTTAACTGAAGGCTCATACAGTATATGCTTGGAAGGAAAGTGGGAGGTGAGAGACACTGCAGTGTGAGAATGGGGACTGTGACAGCTGCTATAGTAACAGTACAGAAACTTTTAATTAAAACTGGAATCAGGCTCCCATCTTGTCTTTTTCTGTGTACTCAAAGGGACATGGGATCCCTGACCACCTGCACAATCCCCTACAAAAACAGAGCACACACGATGAATTTGATGGTATTTATTTGATGGCCAACATTCTCACCTTAAATTTGCAAAAACAAATTGTGTGAGTGCAAGTTCTGTCGAAGGCCAGTGTTTATATGTGTCAGTGCTCATTGATATATGGAAGTTCTGGCCCTCTGCCTTAGTATGTAGACTACACCAACCAAGACTGCATTCATCTGGTTTCTCCCTCATGGCTCAGGGCCATTATGCACATGTCATGCAGTGTCTAGTGTGAGACAAATGGCTGCAGCATCAGACCAGGATATTACATCTATGTCAGACCTTATCATTAGTTTTCTTTCCCAAAAAATAATGGTATACTCCATCAAAGTCGTGCTACTTCAAAACCTGAAACCCTCCTGTTGCCACTGTAGGTGGACAGAAGAATTGGCTTCTAAATAGTGACTGTTACACTGTACATGTGGTCACATCAGACACTTTTTCTTGTAGGGAAAAAAAATCTAAATGTATGCAAAAAAGAAACACAATTCTCAAATTTATATTCTGTCATTTTACTCATGGGTAAATAAAGTGTGCAGTCTGTTCAAACATCAAACTCCAGTGGAGAGCAAAGGCCTTTAATTGCTTATACTGTACATCACCTGTATAAGATTATAAATTAATTTCTTTTCTAGTGGTCCAGAGGGACCTGGAGGACCAAAAGCTTCATCCTTGCGCTTACTTCTTCCATAAGTTGACTCCCACTGAAGCTAACTATGACATTGGTAACCGAGAGTTGTTAGCTGTGGCGGCTGCATTGCAGGAGTGGAGACATTGGTTGGAGAGAGAAACTTGTCCTATCTCTGCTTCACCAAGACGCTGAACTCTTCCTTGGGTGGTTGAACTTCACCCTCTTCTATCTATCCAGTTCTAGAAACATTTAAATAGATGCTCTTTTATTAGATGCTCTTTTCCAGAGGCATGACTCGGTCCACCAGGGAGAGGAGGATCTCCCCATTCTTCCCACTTCCTGTTTTGTTGGTGCCACATCTGGCCGACAGACACCTTGTCCCCAGCCCTTAACTATCTGCCTGCGGACAAATTGTAGCTGTCCTCATACCATGTTACATTAGTCCCTTAATTATTTATTTTTGAAAAATAAATATTTTTTTTCTCTTTTTAATACCTCAGTTTGGACTTCTGCTTATTTTGGTTTCAGTTTATTTACAATTGTCACAGGTGAAACCAATAAATCAGTCGTCCGACTCATCTGTTGTGTGTGTTTTACACCATGTGATTGGAAGAATAACTTATATGCCCATGTGAGTATTAATAAGGCTCTGTTTGTTGTACTGTTGCAGTGAACACTTTACGTTTTCCAAGAATAGACTGAGTTGATCTGAGTACACATCGGTGGCTTTAGCAAGCCAAAAGTTTGTTCTCTGTCTCCTGTGACAACTAAGAAAACAAAAAATGAGTGACTGACAGGCTGGGTCGCCCCTCATATCAAAACACACAGCTGATTAAACACACACAAGAACAAACTGCACTTAAGAAAATATATACTGTACATGAAACACACACCCATACACACAAGCTTCTGTAACCCATTTATTGCATGCACCTGTACTGGTTTATCTAACACTGCCATGTTAATTGTCATTAGGAGACACCTCCTGAAACTGGCTTGTCCTGTTTTCTTGGTAGTTTTCTTAAGAAAACGAAGACCAGACAAACCATATGTATACAGAAAAAAACAACCTGTCTCTTCCCTCAGAAATCAGACACCAAGTCTTGCACAAAGGTCATAATCTTCAGAGCACAGGGTCCTAAGGGAGTGTCCCCTCTCTGAGAGCAAATAAAAGACTGAGAACGGACTGTTCTTCCCATGAACATGACCAGTCATAATCAACACAAACTAACACCTCAGACAACAGACAATAGCTCAATACTACACCACAGCCCACAGAACACTGCACTGCCTGGAATTACACATACACTTTTATAGAAATGGAAGACATTAAATAAGTTATTTGACCTCTATGTTGACCATCCATTGCATGATTTAATATTTAAACTGTATATCGCTGGCTTTTATTTGTTTCGATTAATGCCATGCAATTAAAATTCTTAAAAATCAGTGGTTTGAAAGGTTGGCGTTATTTTCTTGTGGATTTTAATCAGTGTGTGTCATGTAGAAGGGGCTGTAATAGACAAATCTACAGATCACTTTCATCTCCTCTATGAATTGCATATTGGATGGCTGAACATGCATGAAAATTTTACCAAACTTTACATGGGCATGCCAAAATGAATTGTAGAAGAACAGAACCCTAGAAGATTCTGAGCCGCCGCCTCCTGTTGTCGCACCAGTGCTTTTTGCAGCATCCTGTTTGATCATGTGTTCTCTCAGTGCTTTGATACAACACATCAAATAGCAGACAAAGTCAGAGACCAGTTGATGGATGTACTTTTAAATGACCAGATATTTTACTCAGGAGATGATGGAACAAGTGAATATTGCCCTAAGGAACATTAACAAACACACATTAAAATGATAAATGAATCCTGCTTTTGCTCCATGTCTACCACATGTTAAAAAAAATTGAATTGAACAAATGTTTCAATTTAATGGAGACAGGATGGAACTGTTGTTCCACAGAGTTTATATATATTGCATGTTTTTCCTTTAAATCAGTTTCCACTCTAACCAGAATGACCTGCCATGAAAGGGAACTACACTATACCAAGACTGGATAGTTCTAGAGAGAAAAATTGAAAGTGATACAGACTGCCTTTCTCTTGTGTTAAATGAAGTGCAGAATCCGAGAATTGGACTTGAATTACCCAGGGACCCTGAGCTTTAGTTACATGACAGTTGAGTCACCATAGAGGAGAAATTGCATGCCTGGATGACAGTGAGGTCAAAAAGTCCTGAGTCCCTGAGTTCCTCACTGTGAGGTTAGAAATGCAACCCCACAACCTTAGCATCATGAGATATACAGTGATTTTGTGAGGTTTTCTCTGCAGAAAATGTGATTTACACACAAATATAACAAATAAAATCAATTAAAATGTACAATCCTTACACAGACATGGTCACATCTAATTGCAATTTTAATTGCTTTAAATAATGTGAGGTTCAGTTATTGTGAGCACTTCACACTATTTCAATTCCCTTTCAGCTTTCAGGTAATGATTCTGTGGTATCCTAGCAACAAGTGACTGCCTGGGCAGAGGGAGCGTGTGAGAGACGGTAATGGTAAACTGTAATTTCAACTTTGCGTGAACGGCATGCAGATCGTTTCAGCTTTCCACTCAGCTGTCATGTGAAGCTGAAAAGCACTACAAAGACAACAAAGAGTGCAGTTTGTTATGTTATATTAGTTTGTCACTGACAAACACACTGTAATGACATTTGCATCAAATTTGTGCAGAACAGGGGCACGTTCATGTGAAGCGCTGGACCGAAATCTCTCTGACAGCCTCCTCATTTCAGACCATGACAGAAACTTTGCCTTTGGTTATCATGTGTCGTATGTGCAGATATGACCAACAACTTTGAGAGAAATGTCTACGAGACCTGGGATTATGTTTATTTTCCAGATTATAGGAATATAATCATGAGCGATCACTCTCAGAAGTCTTTCACTTGAAATCGTTGGCATACTTTTCTCATGTCTCAGTGCATGGTCTACTGAGGTCTGCTCAACTCTATAACCTTATGATGATGGCAAATAAAATGACTGAGAGAGCATGTATCACACTCCAAATGAACCCAGTGAACCTATTTATGAATACTTTAGGCAGCAATGAATGAATGAATATATGTTTTAAATTTTGCTTGGGTTCTCTACAACAACCACTAGGATATTGTTCTCTTTAGTCTGTTTATTTGACACATCATTCAAAAGGTCTTTTTAGCCGATTTTGTCCGGATCAAATGTTCTGCAACGTCCTCTGAATTTAAAAGTTTGTGTTGTGCTTTCATTTTCTCACATATAACAGCAATATCTTCATTGTCCATGTAATATTTTGGCAAAATATTGTATTTCTTATATTTTAATCACATGGCCAGCTGATTATAAAGTAAAATGACAATACACTATCTGCACGTATTTTTCAAACAATAGTGGGTTCTTTTGATTAAGCCTGTTTTTTCAGTCTTTGTGATGATTAAAAAATAAATATTGCAGCCAATGGTGATGTTATGTGTCTGCGTGTCAATGTCTGTGCCTTTCCGTTTTTGGTTTTTTTTTTCCTTCTCCTCTTTTCTTGCTCTTACCCTACTTCATTTGCATCACTGTTCTGATTGGCTGCTTTAAGTTCACAGCGAGAGGGAGATATGCCAAATCCTGATTGGTCGAACGCAGATGGGGGAAGGTACTGCCTGTGAACATAAATATAGAGAACACCCTGACAGGCATATGCATCTGCAATCTACATCCTACGACATTTAGCTCCATCACTGCAATCCAAACAACTTTTAGACAAGGTACAACCAGTGAAAAAGAGAAGGAGATTCAGACAGATTAATCAAACTAGGTGCAAAACTTAAAATACAACAGAAACCCACTATGTCATTTAAAGTGAAGGACAAGAGAGAGGTGCGTCTGGTGTTTCTGGGAGCAGCTGGAGTCGGTAAGACAGCCCTTATTCAACGCTTCCTCAAAGACACCTTTGAACCCAAGCATCGGCGCACAGTAGAGGAGCTCCACAGGAAGGAGTATGAGGTGGGGGGCATGAAGGTCACCATCAATATCATGGACACCAGTGGCAGCTACTCCTTCCCAGCCATGCGTAAGCTCTCCATCCAGAACAGCGATGCATTCGCCCTGGTTTACGCTGTGGATGACCCCCAGTCCCTAGAGGCGGTCAAGAGTCTGCGAGAGGAGATCCTGGAAGTCAAAGAGGACAGGTACACACCCATTGTGGTCATAGGCAACAAGATCGACCGTCACAGTGAGCGGCAGGTGTCCAGCAAGGATGTGCTGTCCACAGTTGAGCTGGACTGGAACCACAGTTTTCTGGAGTCTTCGGCCAAAGAGAACGTCAACGTGCTGGAGGCTTTCAAGGAGCTGCTGCTGCAGGCCAACCTGCCCAGCTGGCTCAGTCCAACACTGTGCCGGAGGCGGGAAACCATCCCAAAGGAAAGCACCAAACGACCTCTAATGAACAAGACCAACAGCTGCCTCATCTCATAGTGATGTGGAGCAGGAACACACAGAGAGACTGAGACAGAATGACAACAAGTTTCCCGAAAGAGAGTGAATGACTGGACAGAAGTCAGAAAAGCTTCCTGGACACATGTCAATTAAAGTTAAACTAATGTGTTAAGACAAAAGAAATATTGAGTTAGAGACCTTGTCCCCTCATGAGTCTTGTAAAGTTACAGCAGCACAGGAGGTGAAGAGATGCTGCGCTGACGACAAATGTCACAACAAAGACGTGAAAGGACTGTGCTTGAACTGCTTAAACATTTAAAAAATGACAGCGCGCAGACACTGTTTACCATGAATGTCAAAAATGATGCAGTAACAAATCTCGTGCCATGCACCATAAGCTCAGTCTTTGCTCAGATGTGTTTCATTTTGGGGTTTTCATGTTACTGCACAATTACTGCACAGTCATTTTTTATTTATGCAAAAGTGGGTTTGTGTATTTATATGATGTGTTTCATGAAGAAGAACTTTATCTGGAAACATTTTATGTTTTTGATGGCAACATTTCAAACATTATGCTGTAATATGTGCCTGTCCAGCATTGGTGAAATCTGGATGTGTATTTGGAAATGCATTGCACAGTACATCTACTGTTTCTCACTGTCTTTCTTTGACTAATACATTTTTTTATTGGGAGTTTTCCTTTTGCCTGCACATTTACATTTTTATTTCAGAATTTAAGTGTTTAAATGCTTTTTTATTTACTAATACACCACATGTTGATGTGATGTTTGTATTGCATATAAATGCTGATTTTAATATTAATAAAACCACTCTTAACAAATTGTTATTTGCACTAATGTTTTTTCTGATTACATAATACGTGAGAGTTGAATTCAGCTGATGTGTATTTGTAAGTTTTTTGACATTATAAATTAGCTTTGCTGTCTAAAAAGTAAATAAATAAATATAATTAACATTACTACTAATACTATGACTGCACTATGTCCTTAACTGCAAGTAATATGTCAAACTTTTCACAGTCCCATAATCTTTTAGACACGCACAACACACATCAAATAAAATCTGTCATAGTGAACTATTTTTCACCAAACAAGTCTATTTAAAATTAATTACCAACTTGTTTAGTGAGCAACAGTAGTTCTTTTATTTATTTATTTTTGAAAAAAAAAAGAAAAGAAAAGAAAAGAAATCTACTGCAATGTTTGGCTTAATTTGTCCTTATGTCTATTTATGAGCCAGTTTAAAATGTTTTTAATTCCTTGTTTGGGGTGGTTTAAATTTCCATGACCTCTATGTTGCACTGCCCCCTCGTGGTCAGAACCAACAATGCAGGTAAAAGAAATGCTCCTTTTGGGTTAAGACGGGTCTAAGCAAACATATTTCAGCATATCAACAACCCAAAATTAAAAATAAATCAAATCAAATAAAATAAAATAAAGCACTACATAGTCTAATTAGCTACAGGTGATGTATTCTGGTTTCTATTGAAACAAACATGCATCCATATTTTAACACTCGTGTGCAGCAATTAAATACTTCCTACTTCCTACACTTGATGAGAACAAGCATTTACTGTACGTGCGTCACTTAAATCTGTTCTCTGTTATGTGGTCTTGATAATTTTCTTGGCAAAGCTCCCCAGATTTTAAAATGTTCAAAAGCCACAAAGACTAAGAAGGGGGGGGGGGGGGGGGGGGGGGGGGAGAGGTACAGTCTGCTTCCTTACAAATTCAGAGAGTAGGTGCATTGTTTCACCAGAATCAGACTAGGAACTGATGTGCTATTATCAAATCTCTAGTTCCTCTTTGTGTCCTGTTTAAGCTCACAGCTGTGTCAAGCTGGTTTACAGCACATGGATGGAGACACTGGAGCAGACAGTCACTTTCAGAAACACAGGTGCGAAGTATCATTTTTTTTATTCAGGACATATTGATACTGTTGTAGATTTTTGCTTGTTTGTACATTTACTTTTTTAAAATTCTGCGTCTACAGTTAACATAGAAACCTTGATGTCAACAGATTATCTTCAGTCTAACTGCAGTTATTCCAGTGTCTACATCTAAATGATCGTCTCTGCTCCTGAACTTGGTCAAAGCTCCTCAGAGTTGGATGGATGTCTGAGAAGTTTTGAACAGGTACAGGATTTTTGACTGTCACTACATCAAGTCATGATTGTTGTTTTCAATGCTGTAATGACCTTAAAGTATAGTTACTTCTCATTCATTTTATTGGAATGGATCCAGAAAATACAGTTAACATTTAGGCAGTTTTAAAGTTAAATAAATTTAATAAAATAAAAAAAAAACATCTTCCACAGGGTAAACTATCAAGTATATAGTATGATCTACCCTTACACTCAATAGCTTAACAATAGCATGATCCTGGCTTTCCACGTGTTTGTCCGAGTATCAAATGTCGACAAATATCAGGTTTATTCAAGACAAGCTTAAGCATTGCATATACATTTTGTACGAGTTAAACTCATTGATTACAGAATCTGAAAGACATAAAAACAAAAAGCTGGTGGTGCCCTAAGACTTGAGCTCGGTACCTTATGTATTTGTGATTATACAGTAATATACAATCAGCATAAAATTATTAAGCTTAATATTTGAACTTTTCTTTTAATACATACAGTAGTTAAGGACAATCTTACAACTTTTTGCAAGACTTGTCTATTTTCAAATTCATGTGGAATGTTTGTAGTCTAATGTAAAACCAGAAATGCAGAAGAGTGTAAACTTGTGTTTTCCTGTAAGATGGTGACATGCACAAATATTTTTCTGAATACAGTGGAGACAATACACAAGAGCATAGTGTTTTATTTCCATAGACACTGGCAAACACTGTAGAGGCAGACAGAGGGAGGTTGTCTTTACATCCTTCATAGTACAGATACGACAAAGGAGGAGGACATACAAAGAAGACAGTAAAATGACTAATGACATTTAATATAAAACATGGACTGGAACTGCTTCATTGAAAACTTACAACTTTAGCTGTCAAATGTCAGCCGATTAGCACTTCAGAAGAATTCTGGTATCTATAGCAAAATTAAACTAAAGGTAAAACGCAAATGTGTTCAGTACAGATGTATGGAAGGCAAGGTCAGTCCTCAGGCAACAAACTGTTTTTAATCCTCAACAAAAAACTTAATAAATATGCAATGGACTGTAAAGCATATTTCCCTGAGGAAAAGGGTCAATCAGCATACACACACTAAATTTACCCTTGAGCTTCACTCTGACGTTTACTCAGAGGTCACAGAAAGGTGCTAATGTTGAAAAAAAGTGCAAGTTCTTTCATGGATCTTCAGTCTAAAGAATTGTAGAACATTAATGGGTCACTTCAGCCAATCACACAAAAAATATGTATTGCTATTAAGAGTGAGTTTAATGAAGCCACTCACTGTTATGTTCTGCTGCAACCACAATATGAAGAGAGACCCCCCAGTTTTTTAAGTTTTATTTTTTGTGTGAGATAAAAACCATTAGTGTTGATGCTCTGACCACAATGAGTCCAATTCACCTCAACTGCACTGTGGTAAAAGCAGGAATCTAAAATAAAAACTACAGGCATGTTGTTTTCATTTAGTTTAACAGACCTTTGGAGTAATACAATATGAATGGATTCATTTATCTGCTAATAATGAAAATATTTTTAGGCCACATTAAGAATTTTACAGTATGTTATCAAATGTTACCACAGCAAACATACAAATATGCAATGACTTGGGCACTGATGAGCAGAAGTTTGTTGATACTTATCTACTGTGCATCATCAGCAACAACACTCCCCATTAAATGCCTGTAATCACAGTGATGAGCAGCCCTGATCACGAGAGCCGATAAGAGCAATGGGAAACTGGTTTAAAGCACAAAGTTCTGTTACTCCTGTTATAATTTGTAATTTAAATATTTGCAGATGAATTTCAGTCACTAAGTATGAGGTAAAACAGATTATGACAAACTGTCTTTTAAAATTCAGAGCATAAGCTGCAAATCAAGAAAAGAACAAAGGCTTTAAAATACAGTATGACTGAATGCATCAAAGCTCAAGTGTTGTTTTTGGCTGCATCTCTCTCTCCGTCCGTCAGTCTATCTACCTGTCTGTCTGTGAGGAGCACACATGTAAATCAAAGACATCAAGGTTGAATTTGGAAGAAATTTAGTGGGGATATGGCCCAAGGAAAAAAAATTGATTTTGGTGATGATCCAGAAACAGATTCAGAATTTTATTTAAAAACAACTGTTAACTTTTTGACACAGAGGAGTGTATTGACACTAGGAAACTGAGCAGCCTTGGTGGAGATCTGCACTTTCTCTAGTTATCTTTCTTTACATTGTAAGGATGAGGTGCATTTCCCAACCTTTTTTTTTCGCAACCTTTGGTGAGATAAAATATTACATTTCAATTTTTTGTGAGTAGAATACATGTGATCCTATAGTCAATAGATATACAGCATATGAAATATGGCATTAGTATGTTGTTACAGGGCTTAGGGAAGAAGTGCACTCGCCCTCAATACTCAATACCTCAGATCTCATTTACTGCGGGAGACTCTCTAGTCATCCACAGTGATGTTGCGGAACAAGTAGGCCATGGACTCTCCATTGTGGATGCGACGGATTGCCTCAGCCAGAATCATGCTGACGTCCACGGTCTTGATTTTGGGACACTGGAGCTTCTGTACTTCATGGGGGACAGTATTTGTCACCACCACCTGAAAACCCAGGTGAACATGGAGACTGTTGTTAGACTTAATGAGGCAGCTTCTATTCATCAGACTAATTTAATTAAAAGCTTAACTACCAACCATCACACAATTTGGTCTTAACGGTTTTTGGTATCCACATCTTTCACCTGGTTTGTGCATGAGCTTTCATATTTTTCCACACAAATACATAGAGCTTGAGAAATAAACCTCAAAATGTATAAGGGGTAAGCAATTTAGCAGGGAGTGAGAAATTTAGATGTTTGCAATGCACTTTAAACTCTTACCTGCAGAATTAAAGCTAAAAGAAATTAAGCCTTGTTTACATTCATAACATTAAAAGAGATTACTGATAAGTGCATATGCCTTATTGATTTGTTACAAATCATCTGTGACATGGTTTCAGTTTTCTGTCATTTTTCTTGGATTCTTGGTTTCACTCAAGGGAGTAAATGAAAAACATGCAAGTCACATGTAAACACACGTTTAGCACTCCCCACCTCATCAATGGCAGATTCCTCTATGAGGCGTGGAGCATCAGCAGAGAGTAAACCGTGTGTGGCCATGATATAAATTTTATAGGCTCCTCTTTCTTTTAGGATCTCTGCAGCTGCAACAAAATCTCCTACATCATCTATAATGTCATCCTGGGAAAAACACAAAAAAAAGAAAAACATAACTGTTAACCAAGACTCAACAACTACACATATCCGCTCACTTCCTCTCCACCAAGAGGTCTCTAATTATTTGGCCTCCTATTTCTCTGAATATGAAATGAACCAGACAGATTTCGCAGCCTACTTTTGATTACATTGTTGAAGATTTACCCGATTCTTTCTTCTTTTCAGAAATGAATGGGACATAAACATTTTCTTGATTGCTAGTTGTAGTAGATAGAACTATTTTAGTAATATCTTGTTTCTGATGTAATTTCCACCTTGGTGTTTACAATGCGAATATTGCAGAAACTAGATAATATCACAGTAATAACATGTTATTTATTTAAAGGCTACCATCAGTCTGTTAATCCACATGAAAATGTCTGTGAAAGAATGTCGATACCAAGCATATTGTATTTAAAATTGAAATTCATCCTCCATTATGCACCAAACACATTTTCACCAATCTTTTACTTACTATATTACAAAATGATTACCATAGCATTACCATATTAGTGTACTGTAATATAAAGTGTTATCATAGTGTGAACATATTTGCAAGACTCTAACAGCGAGCAAAGAACAAAGAGCAAATGTGATGCAAAAATAGTGCCGCCGGGCCAGTGAAACTATCTTACCACAATGATGGCAATTCTTCCTCCCACGTCTCCGACTACAGTAATGGGAGGTTTCTCCTTGGCCATCATTACTGAAAAGTAAAGCACAAGTTGTTGTCTGTGTGATCAAATAATGAAGGTGATGGGTATCACATTGGATATAAGCTAAAAAGACTCGCTGTAGATTGGGTAAAATGGGTTTAGAAAATGTTTTGTAATTTAGGCAAATCTATACCCCCAAAATCATGAGGTTGTTACGGAATGAGGTAACATATTTGTACAAATTCAGTTCAGAGTAATACAAGGAAATATTTAATTAAAATTTTAAATCAAAAGCCAGCATCTTTCCCCCCATTCTACCCTACCTACCCTGGGAAGATTAGAGTGAAATGCTTAACTTATTACAGCACATGCCATGCAAAAACAAATCAAGTCGCAGGCTTTTCTGCCCAGGATACCCAATCAGAAGGCAATGTCTCTAGACTGCCTGGACACATACAAACAACCTCAGGCCTGGGCTGTGGCAGGCACATGGCAGCAGTCTGCATATGAACCAAAAAGCACCAGACAGTCTCATTTCACACAGGACAGCAGAGGCTGACAAGTGCTGATGAGGATTCCTTCATACACACTTGCCAATATTCTGGGGGTGAGTCCTCAAGTCGAACATTACTGCTGCCAACAACTACTTTTACATGCACACAATAATCAGATTATACCTAGTGTTATTTACAGGGGATGCAACAGCTTCAGTTTTTCCAACCACACTGCTTTATTTGAATCAGGGCAGCTACATTTTGTTACTATAAATATTTTTTGAACCAGGCTATAAATGAGGTTATAAATAAATTATCTCCACCCCTAGGGAGAGCAGTTCCAATTATTTGGTGTCATGTCATTTTGGTAGCTCAATACAAATATACAACTCTATAAAAGGACATTGACAAAAAAAAATAAAAAGAACTATTATAATGAAACAAAATGCTAATAAATGCAACACTTACAATAAATTACTCTGATTCATGTTGTTAACTGAAGAGCTAATGAAGTTTTTTTCATCAACAGCTGCATTTTGAGTATTGGTGTGCATGTAAACGTGGCCATTCAGAGAGGACAAGGAAATAAACAACTGGTAAACAATCAGCCAGCGAAGCTGATTGTGAAGGAAAAAGTGTAAAGAAGCAGAGAAAGGAGGAGCATGCCTGGCAGAACACTGTGCTGAAATGCTGAATACCATGAGTTGTACAGCATCAGAACACCTGGCAGTGTCACAATCAGACTTCTAAAACAGCAAAAGCCCATTGTTAGCACTGCACACACTTACCAAAATCATTACATTGCCTGTACTGCAACAAGCTACCAGAGAAATGTTTGGTCAGATATTTTTAACATTAATTTAGGGCGTCTTCAATTGTTTCATTAACCAACATGTCTCTTACGGAATTTAATATGATGATGAATTTTATTGGTAAACTTTAACAACAGGACGGCGCTGCATTCAAGACACCACGGCCATAAAAATAAAAGCGCAAAGCTACATTTAATGTTACAGTTGATGGAATAGGTTCTGTTTTATCACTGAGGTAGAGTACAACAGCGTTGATTTGTGCTGTGTTAAATCTATGCCAAAAATATTTCTGCCTCCCTTCATTAGAGGTTTCAAAAGCATGCTTCATTTTTACCATCACATGCATTAGTGACCAAAAGTTAATCAGGTATTTAGGAGCAGGTTAAATATGGATGCATTGTGTGTTGATTGGCAAGATGAGTCCAGATATACAAGTAAAAACAGAAATAACACAAAATAAATGTTTCATATGGTTTTGGTTTGATTTGTGGATTTCAAAATAAAATCAGAATACCACATACAAAAGAGGGTTTGGGCCATCTTGTAGAACTGTCTGTCTGGAATCTTAGGAAGGTGCAGCAAATTTGAGCATTGTTTGGTTTAAATGGGACATGTCAAGCAAATAGCACATAGTAAGAAGCCCATAGTGGCTGATTGGCCTGGAGAAGTTTTGTCGCTGCACTATCACTACTATCACTTTAGGCAGTTTTCACAAACTCCCCCTTGAGAATCCAGATGTATTTTCACAAGATGCAACACAAACCCTTCAATTTACACATGCATGAACTGAGGAATCGTTAGAGGAGGAATCAATTTGTAGTCAAGTGTAAGTTAAGTTTATGGTCGTACTTGGGAGCTCTATGCCAGGGAACGGGGCTTGTTGTTTGCCTGCTATTACCAACAAATAAACACCACGTTAACACAAATGCACAAGTATTTGACATGACAAACACATGATGCCAAGACTTGGAAAATCCTCTCTTAAGTCTCTTTAGACAGGAGTTAAAAGAAAGGTCACATCAAACACAGTGTTATAAATGTTAAAAACAAAGTCTTCTTATGGTTGAAACAATTTGTTCTTGTTACCAAAAGGAGGATTTTTTAAGTCAAGAGTAAGAATAAAACACAAGTAAGAATATAAATACGCTTTAGCAAAATAATTAGAGAACACTGAAACCAAATACTTTGTGGAGTCATTTGCCAATGACACAATCGTTTGATTCTTAATGACTCAACCATTTACAGTACACTGCCTTACTAATGCTTAACATTGCAAATATGTGCAAAACTATATGCCTGAGTTACATTAGTATTTCAAAACAACAAAAAATACTTCTTAAGTAATGATGTATGCTGAGAAACAGGCAGGGAATATGAGTCAATTATTATTAGGCACATCACTCTGTAAGTAAAGAGTTGCAGCTCGTTTTAGATGGAGCATGAGTCGAAGTAGTTTATCTGTGGGATTAAAACATGCAGTGACATAAAAATCAATTTATTAGATAATGGTTGATGGTATGAGAGAGAAACAGCGAATTCAGCTCTACACGGGACTGCACATATAAGAGGCAGAATTTATAGTGTCAGTGCACTAAGGTATTGACATATTAAACATATTGACTTTGTTGCCAAATTCAACAAAGCTGTGATATAAAAAGGAATCTCTGTGTAAGAAACAATAAATAGGAATATGTCACATGAACAAGTAAATTCTATAAAGCAGTGGACCTGTAAATCTGTAAAAAAAAAAACAAAAAAAAAAAAAACCTGACACACCAAATAGCACTCTGCAAAATGTGGGTTCTTACAAGGCAGTTCCAATCCTGTGTGTCCAGAGGTGTTGCGTACACATGGTGGGGAGTGTCTTCCATCAGCCATGTCAGATTCAGAACACTGTGCCTCGCCATGAATCACAGCGAGACCCAAACGCAGGCGCTCTGCATAGGATTGGGCTCTTAAAGGACAAAACCAAAAAGGGTGGGGAAGTTAAAATGCTGTGGTGAAATCTTTATTGAACACATACACTTTTGGTACACATATTCAACCACATCAGGGTTCTCACACATTAGTTGACATCAAATTTAAGGACTTTTCAAGAAGTTTCCATGACCAATTCCCTCTCAAGGACTGAATGTGCCTACAGAGTTTAAGCAACCTGTAAGAGCCACTTCTACCATGGCGTCCACTTTTATTGATTTGCAACTCACTCTGCATCTGGCAAAGTGATTGCTTTTAGGATCTTGTTCAAGCCAGTTTTGTAATTTTCTTTGGCGTGATCTTTGAATTTGCATTTCCCAGGCATCACATAATTTGTTCTCTCTTGCTTAATGTCACTTGCTCATTGAGCTGCATAGAGTCTCACCTCAATGGCAGAGAGAGTCACAAATTTCAAATGAGATACTATGGCTACATAAGACATATGTTAAATGACCAGTTTTTCATTTTTTAAAAGACATTTAATTTAATTAATTGTGCAACAGAATACGAACTGTGTTTTGTTTTTTTCCCCCCCATCACTTACCTTTTAGCTGCTGCTGGGGACTTTGCTACAATAATTGCATTTCGGTAATCAGGAATCTGACAGGATGAAGGAAAACATGTTAATATTTGTGTGTAGTTACAAGGACATACAGCAAATATGTGTAGTAAATACTAGGCTTATCACCTCTTCCTGTATGTACTGAATCAAAAAAGGAGAGGCACGCAAGTTGTCTACAGGAAAGCCAAAGAAGCCTTGGATCTCTTTCTGATGCAGATCCATGGTAATGATGTGTGTTAAACCTTTGAGTGAAAGACAGATGAGTGGCACAGTTCTTATCAGTGGACAGTACATTCAGTTCCTTCAAGCTCAACACTTGTGTTTACCTGCTTTAGCTAACATTGATGCTAACAGCTTGCACACAATTGAGCCCCTCTTTCTCATCTTGCACTGCTTGCTGTAGGGGAAGTAAGGAATAACCCCAATGATGTTCTTTGCACAAGACGTCTTGAGGGCATAGGCCATGACCAGCAGCTCCATGATGGCTGTGTTCACATCTCTGGAAAAGCAAAAACACAGCAGAAGCTCATGTCAACTGCAGTTTGTGATAAAAGATGGCATGACCTTTTCCGAACCCTGTCGTGATGCAAAATGGCATAATTTTCTGTATTCACCTTGGTATTGTCTGGATGATGAAGATAGTTTGTCCACGAACAGATTCTTTAACATCCACTCTCGTCTCTGTACGGGAAATAAGACGCAATGACTTAATTTAGAAAAGATGCATATCAACGACAATAACTCTGAAGTTTTAAGATCTCTTCGGATTAATTATTTTACTTAATCTGCAAAGTCTTTTTTCAAGTCTTTCATTTTTATTCGCACATTTCATTCTATTAAAATTACATGTTACATTTTCAGTCAAATAAATTAAACTGCCAAATGTTTACTTAAAACTTGTAATAAATTCAAACTGTGTAAAAAAAAACCCACAGGGGAAATTCAGGTTCCTACAAAAGGAATTTCTGGTTGAGCAGCAATGTATGACAACTGTTTGAAAGCTGAAGTCACTCGTTTGTACAAATGAAGAAAGAACCCACCAAAACAATGTTCAAAATCCACAGTTTGATCTAGATTTCAACCAACTACACAGTAACATTAGTTACAGTATACGACATACTGTAACTGGTTTTTATGTGGCAAAACAGTAGATTTTATGTCAAAAAATCCACAATCTACAGTCTTAGAAGAGCCAACAATAGTTTTTAGAAAAAAATCCAGATCTGGATCCAGAGTCAATAATTTCTTCACTGGACCATGACATAGAACATTTTAATTTGAGATTTTTTGTTATCTTGCTCACACACAGACAAAAAGACAAACACCAGCGTTCCAGTTAAACTGGTGACTGTGGTAACTAGTGAACTTTGCGTACATTTTTCACTTGCTGTGTGAAAAATGTGAGGTATCAAAACATTTTCTATGATTCCACAACATCCTCCTCACCTCTGTTAGATTCCTGGTAGACCACGGACTTCCCCAGCTCAACTCCCAGCCTCCTAAGAAACATAGAATAAAACAGCTACGACATAAGCAGGCACAAGACAGCAGCAGCAGATGGGGAGATGCAGCCACGTCTCCCTCAACCAAGTGCTGCAGTGTCTCTCACACACAGGTTTCCCACACGTTATTTCACTGTACCACCTCACAAGTTATAATCTGCTGCGAATCAATGGCTTTTTAAAAAAGTTGGTAGTCACTGACCCTGTAAAAGGGGCTTTGGCAAGTTAAGGTAGCTGTTATTAATAAGTTTAAATGTCAGAGTGTAAGAGGGCAAGTCATTAGCAGACGGTAGTGGCGAATATGCGGACACGCTGCTTACTCACTCTGTTATCTTCTTGGCTAGTTCAGTGCAGGCTACGGACGAATTTGCTGAGAAGACGCGATAACCACTTTTAGGGACATTCATTGTGGCACTCCTGGTGTGACGGTTGCTGACAGCAGCGTCTGTGTAAGCGATTCTCCGCGTGCGTGCAACGTTGTCGTTAGCTTACCAGCTAGCCTCCTATGCCACGCTAGCCTGTGTCCGTGACTGTGAAAAAAATGAAAAAAAAACGACCTTTGTGCCACAAAATAGCTGTAAGATAAGCATATAATATTTTTTCGTGAGTCTGCAGACGTATACAGCTGTTCCACCGACACCTGTCACTCAAGTTCTACTGTAGCCTAACAACTGTATACATAGAGCTACGGTGTCCCCGTTGGGTCAATAACGCTTTTTGCGAACAACCTGTAGTCAGAGGGAATATTTTAGAGTTATAAATAGACTATTCGCACAGTAGCCTTTTTGACAGGTCACAGTAAATCACAAGGATAAAGCATGTGGTTGGGAAAGCAGCAAACTTAATGTATATTTACTCTTCTGATAACAATTTCCGGCAGGCTGTTCACCTGAGAGGTGTAATGCTGCCCTCTACAGGAAAAAATAAATTGTATTCAAACTACCTTTCCGTATGTGTTTTTCTTCACGTTCACAAAAGAATAGTCATAACGTTATCTTTGTGAGCGGTGTAACTTTCCTGCCTTTGATCTGCCCTCACATTTTTTTTCCATGGGCGCAAAATTGCAGGAAAAAGTTTAATATTTCAATTTCATATGCATTTGAGAAAATAAAAAAATGTCCAAGGTACAGATCTGAAGCATATAAACATTCAAAATTGTATTTAAAAAAAATAGTTTCTGGATTCAGGGCCCACGGTTGGCGTAGTGGTTAGAAAATGAGTGAGTTTCTGGATTCAATTTTAGCCTTATGGCTGTTTAATTTGATTTTCAACCAATCATGTACTTATAATTTATTTATTTATTTATTTATTTAAACACCCACCCCCCAAGTCCAACCCCACCCCTGAAGGAGGGACAGGGTGAAGGGCCATGCCCCTCCGGACACCCCCCGGGCAGAGACAGCTACATGTCCAGTAGTAGTAGACATGTAGTTGTAATTTATAATAAACTGTCTGTGAAGATTCTCATTCATCCAGGTCATGGTATCCAAAGTGTAGTAAAAAAAAAAGGCAACTGGACTAGGTTGAATTTCTTGAAGATGTTTCGCCTCTCATCCAAGAGGCTTCTTCAGTTCTGTTTGACTGGTGGAGAGTCTGGGACTCTGTCAGGTTTTTGGTCCATGGGGTGTGGTTTGGACAGGAAGGGGGTGTGAGTCGTTAAGTCATCAAGGGTCGTTGGATATTGTCTTTTGTCTGATTTAGTTTCACCTGAGTCGTTAGTTATTGGCTATTGTCTGATTTAGTTTCACTATTTGACTTTAGGTGTGAATGTGTGTGAAACCTCCTGGGGAGGGAGTCCAGAACAGCACTGTAGGTGGCTGAGAGCTGGTGTCTTAGACCACCTCCCCTGTTCAGAGTTGGTTTCTCCAGTTTGGCAAAGATGGCTTCTTTTACTCCTCTTTCAAACCATCTGTCCTCCCTGGCCAAAATCTGAACATTACTGTCCTGGAACGAATGTCCTGTCTGGTGTAAGTGTAGATAGACTGCTATAACTGACTGTTATAATAAACTGGTCAACCTGGTTTGCTTAAAGTATTAAAGAGACAAAAAGGCAAGTTGACACAGAATTTACATTAAACTGACATTAAATGTAATGTGAGAACTGTTTTCGCAGTTATTTGACATGGGGGCCGATAGTGCCTAAGAAAACATAAAGGCTCAACTTTAACAACTAACAAACTTTGAATATTCAGTTCCTGCTGAGGTTTTGCACAGCTGGACTCAACAAAACTGTACAAATGCTCCATGTAGTAAAAGCATCAACCGTGTGTCACCCCACCAACTAAAATGGCCCTCAAAGTAGAAAATTTTTTATTTGAATGTAACATGTTTAAATCATAGTTTTTAGGCCCTGCTAATCTTTGCCAGGGTTACAGGTGAAATGAACATAATTATGGATTGATGACAAAATCATACAGATGATCATACAGCCCTGCACATTTGGTAGAGTCATAAACTATTTATAATTAACTTTCTAAAATGAGTATTTGTAGCAGCACTTAAAAAGTAATACTACTACAACTGTCCACTAGATGTCATAACTCATAAGATCTTGAGTGATCAAGATATGATATTCTTAGTGTGAGCAGGATTCCCAGTTTGCTTGAATGGGTGTGAACAGTAGAAAAAACAACCATAAGGAATTCTGGGCTCCTCTATAGAAACATCCAAAAAAGCAGATCCTGTTATCTACAATCATTGACCAAGGTTCACTGATTGCCTGATTCAACCGTTTGATCATTGACAAAACTGCAATCAGAAGCCTTATACATTACCACTGACCTTAATAAGTTTATCTTTTTTGTTGAAATGGCCTGACCTATGATCTTCAATCATTGATGCAATCAATCACTGGTTTACTGTACTAATGTTGGGGAAAATAATACAGCTGACCGAAAGTGTTGATATGCTGCGATATCTGAGGCATAGCAATGCCACATACAATAATATAGGACTCTGTTCCTCCTAGTTTCACCAACCTCATTGTCAATGGCATACCCAAAGACTGTTTACCATAGTAAATATCACCTCACTTGTTGTCTTTGGTGTGTTATCTCACAGTTGTTGCTATTCCCCCGCAGGCTCGACTTTTACGATCGACTCTCACCTCCTTGATTCACGTGTCCCTCATCTGCCCATCTTCCTCTGAAACCTGAAAGACGACATTATAAAGGTTTTTGGCTGTGACCACAAAGTTGGGTAACGTGTCAAAAGGAGAAGCATATAGAGAAAAGGTAGTAAAAGGTAATCAAAGGCCATACAAATAGAACTGATCAAACACCCTGATATAATTTAAAGTAGAGAACACCAAAATGACTACCCTATTTTTGATGGATGTCATGGTACACTTAATTTTCAGTGTTTTTCATTTTTGCTGAGATATTCAATATCTTTACAGGTTAATCCCCTGAAATTGAGGCCAATGGTGACTCTTGAGGAAAAGGACAGAGTGTGCTGTTTTATCTTATTTTTAACATCATAATCCTGAATGTAGCACATGTCTCATTTAGAAAGGATTTGTTTCCCATCTCATCAATCTCTCATCAAATCCCACTTTCAAAGGTGAGGTGGGAAGAGGGAGAAAGAAAGAGAGAGAGAGAGAGAGAGAGAGAGAGAGATTGAACTGAGCGTGTTCGAGAGAGTACAGAGGCTCCTCCTCATTCCCTCTGTGTGTTCCTTGTGTTTTTTCAGCCTGTTCTTCACTGACACTCTCAGTCAGCTGAGTGAGATCCAGTGGTGGGGATCAGACACTCTCACACAGATTTTTCTCTCGTCCTTCAGCGAGAAAGAAAAGGAAAAGATAGAACTATTGTGTTTGTTTTAGGGGAGAAGGACTCTTTTCAGCCCTGCCTTTAGCACGTGCTCAGCTCTGCACAACTGTGTTCCCAGATGGAGAGAATGCAGGGAGAGGTGGATCACCTGGAGCAACCAAGTCCCTTGACTGACAAGGAGAGGCTAATGATCCAGGATTCCTGGTCAAAGGTCTATCAGCACTGTGATGACGCTGGAGTGGCCATATTAGTCAGGTACTTCTTTCAGTTCTGTTGCTTTCCTGGTTGACATTTACATTTGTTTGTTTGAACAAGAGTATTTCATTGTTGCAGGAAAGAATAAAGATTGAGAGGTGCAGCAATTCATATTAATTTCATTGAATGTGGTTGTGTAGTTACTTAAAAGCAGGTTTCTGTTGCTTTATCTATATAAAATGAGTTCTGTGTCACACAAAACTGTATGTAGAGACTCTACTTCCGATTTAATGGATGTTTCATAATGTTCTTCTTATCTCTGCAACTTTAATTAATTCACTCCTGATAAGGTTAATTTTACGTGTTTATCCTCCTCAGTAATATCAGTGTACCTACTTTACTTGCTTTCCAGAAATAACATGCAAGGATATTCATTTGAACGAATATCTAACGTCACTAACTAACGTCAGAGGTCAGATGGGGTTATCCTCTCTTTTACAGTGCAGTAGGTGCTTAACCTTTATTATCTCAATGATTTTACGGGTTTCACATATGACAGCATTTACACTACGTCTCCCTCTCTTCTGTGATTCCATTCATCAAAGAGAAGAGGCCAAGAATAAATGTCATTCCTCATGCATCTTTGGCTCTGTAAGCGCTCCCTGCACTGAGCATGCTGTGTTGACATTTACATCACCTTTCTTTTCTGAGGAAAAAAAAAAGGCATGACAGAGTTTGTAGAATCACCACTAAGTAACTGTGTGGAGTTTTTCCACAAATGTTCTTTAATTTATTCTATCCAATGAGAATGAGCGTGCAATCTTGCTGCAAGATTCCTGCAGTTGTTTTAGTCACAGATGTTGTCTCACTTCAATGTTTACACTGAAATCCGAGCTAAGGAACTGCTGCCACTCAACCATCTGCAGGGTTTAGCAAATGAATAAAGGCTTTGACAGTCCTTACTACATTCACAGCATGACACAGCATTGCCTTTATAACCCTTCATGAATACACTAGGTGAAAGTTAATAAAAAAGGTGATACAAATAACAGAGCATAGAAATGCAGCGTTACCATTGGTAAAAACCTCTTTTTGCTACTTTATGAAATTATTTGGCTGCAGTAAGTCATTATCCCACCGATGTTCTTTCCAAAATTAGTATTTTGACACAAAAAAATTAAATTTAAATTTACACATACTTAATGTTTCCACATTCCTTCACAAAGACCATGCAACCTGCAGGCATTTCAGGAATGAAGGCTTATCAATAAGCATGGCCGTGGCCCTGTCACTCTGCTGAACTTCAGCACTTACTCAAAAAATTTGGTTTATATCTCTACAACAGATAAGGAAAGATTAAGAATCTAGTGACAAAATAAAATACTAATGAGGCTATTTATATGCAACCCAAGGTCATGTAATTACAAGAGAGAAAGAGTAAACAGCTCTGTTCCTCATTAATTTGCTTGTTGCAGAGGCCCTCAACCCAGTGCTGGAAGGGTGAAACACAACCTTCCATCCTTTTCCCTTTATTAACATGGAAGACAGAAACAAAACAATTGCTTTCTTTTTGTTGTTGCAGGAATGGGGGAGATAGGACTTTAGGATTAAATAGCCAGCAACCAGATGCACTGGCCCTCTTCCAAGACTGCAGGGGGGGCAGTGAGTTTTTAGGGTCCTGTTTGTTAATTCTTTGAGATACCTCTGTGGGTCAAAGTGAAAAAAAACCAAGTGGGTCAAAAAACCAAGAAAAACATCTTTGATCTTTTTCCTCAGTTCTCAAAATAGCCAAAGTGTAAGTCATGTAAAACACTAAAGGTGAAAATAGATCCGTAAATATGGTATGTTATATTGCCTTTGCAGTATGTGTAATTGCAGCCAAAGCCGTAGCGTAAAAGAAAAGGTGAATCCATTGTAGCATGACTCAGATGTGAAAACCTTTTTTTTTTTTTTTAAATCTCACCCTCTATAATTATCCCATTTCACCTTTTCTTAGACATTGTGAAATCATGCACGTACGTGGGTTTATTTCCTGATGCTTTACAGAAAGCACAGAACAAGATCACTCAGATTCCTGAGCCTTGAGTTCAACCACAGATACGTAAATCCAAAGCACAGATTTATGATACACATAATGAACAGCACACAGATGACAACCTTGTGTCCTAAAAATCACTTGGGTTTTGTAATATGTCCCTGAGGTTTGTATCAAGGTGGTAGTGTTTTCACCACTTTGGGCCGAAATTAGGAAATTAGGGTGATAAGTCCTGCCACCACCTCCACCGTCGTTTCCTCCTCTACCTTGTGAGAATTTTGCCTCAAATACTTGCAAACTACATTAGCACAAACAAAACAAACATCTTGGAGAAGACATGGCTCATAAGATGTAATTAAGAATGCTATTTAGTTAACATATCAGAAAGAATTAGAAAGAATATTCATTGGCAAAGATATTTTCTATATTAACTATTTCTTTGGTCATTTTCCATATTCTGTTAATTCATTTTACCATATAGACTAGGACCAACTTGTACAAAAAAAATACAGTTAAACAACCAAACATTTGCTTTATCAGACCCAAAGCTGATACAGTTAGGAAACACAATTCATCCAGTCAAGTTGACCTTTATGAGAAACATCTGTTGGACATTTTATCTGATGGTGCAAGATTTACAGTTTTTTTTAAAGTGAAAACTGTCTGTGCACATAACTACTGCATATCGATAGGAAGAAGTAACGAGAGTGCTCAACAGGGTTGTTGTTCTTGTTACTGCATGATCAATTCCAAACCCAAAAATAAATAATAAGAGGTTTACGCATTTAAAGGCTGCTGTTGTTTTTAACTTCTACATCTAGAAGAGACCGTTCTTCAGCCAGCATACATTGTGACTTATCAGCCCGATGGGCTGTTTTAACTTCACCTACTATATTCTCTTCCGAAATATACCAAATGCTCACCACACAGAACCTAGATAATAGTTTAAAAGCTTTAAAGGTAAATGCAGGGCTGTTATGTCAGTGCTGATGTTTACTCATGATATCTGAAATAACTGATGATTGCTTTGAGGGATGGAGCTGGTAAAGGCTGAAGGGCAATAAGATCAAAGGAACCTTGCAGCAGCTGCTCACTCTCATCTTTCCCTTTTGACTGTTGCACTCCTCCTTCACAGGCTGTTTGTAAACTTCCCCTCATCCAAGCAGTTCTTCAGCCACTTCAAGCACATCGAGGAGCCGGAGGAGCTGGAGCGGAGCGCCCAGCTGAGGAAGCATGCTCGCAGAGTCATGACTGCTATCAATACACTGGTGGAAAACCTTGATAACTCTGATAAGGTGGCCTCAGTGCTGAAGCAGGTGGGCAAAGCCCACGCTCTCCGACACAAGGTGGAGCCTGTGTACTTCAAGGTAAAGTGTGTGATTACAAGAAATAAGTGGCACACATGCCTGCACACTCTGAAGTGTAGGAATGTCTGTGATTTTACAACCAAAGTTTGTGTTTAAAGGTCTAAAGTGTACGAATTAGTAAGATTAGGTGAAATCTAATGGTGAAACTCCATGATTAATTGGCACCATAGAGTTTTTTTGCAACAAGAAATTCACAGATGTCCCCTGCAACCAGACACTTATGAGAAGGCTGTGTTCATTTTTACATATTTATACAGTCTGTGATGTAAACACTCTTTCCCAACACTCTCCATTCTCTCGTCTGCTCTGCGATTTCCTTTCTTCTTAGTTGAATTTATGTAGGCCATTCACCATCATTTGCGTGTAAGCTCCTAAATTTAAAACGTATGTCCATTTAGACTGCTGCAGAAACATGAAGACTCAACATTGCAGCCTCTCGATAAATGAGACCGCACATATAAAGATTAATAAAGCTATGAAAACCAAACTAGTTTTATTTAAAAAAAAAAAGTCATAGAGACGTACTTATGGGTGGAATGTTAAATTTCTGCCAATAAATCCTCTTAAATGTTACACACTGGAATATTAACACTATTAACACTAGAAAGAAGACTTCAAGAGTTATAATCCAGAAAAACATAGATGGATTGTTATCATCTCAGATAGTTCTGGTGGAATGAAAAAGAGGGAAGCACCACAACTGGGAGATGAAACATCTGTTAGTCATACCACTTTTCAGTTTTTTTTATTTTTTTAATTATTATTGTGATCATGGCCAACAGCTGAGATTAGCTTGCTGAGATTAACTGGTTGATTTGTTGTATTAGAGGGAACACAATATTGTGGCTCCACTTCACAATCACTACAGTGAAGACTCTGGCTCCAGATGATGTCATCAACACGAGATGGCGGTGCCTGTGTTTTTGCACAATGCCGCACAATTTGATCTCAAGTGGGCCAGGCCAATAAAATAGCATAATAACCTGTAAACAACAAGAACTCCAAATTTTCCACTTTGTTTAACATTTAATGTAGTATGCTTTTACAGAACATATTGACATTGACCATATTGACCACACGTGCATTACAATTAACAGATCACAGTAGATCTACAAAGGCACAAAGCATTTAGTCACAGGTATCTGGAACTGAAACATAGAGTATTTCACATTATGAATATACAGTAATGTGAATTTTTCACAAATTCATCCTGCGAGCCTGACTATAGACCCTCTAGTGTGCCTGACCTGGCCAGTGGGCCATATGTTTAACACCCCTGTCATAGACAGTCACGAGCACAGACAGGAGAGTGGTATCAGTCTTCTTATTTAAAAACTGGCGAGAAATAAAATAAGCATATTTGCACACAGTTTGTTGGCTGAAACTACAAAGTGTTCTAATTAATTACTGAAGCTGTTGTGTTTCATCCAGATCCTGAGTGGTGTGATACTGGAAGTCTTGGGAGAAGTGTTTCCAGAGGTTGTGACAGCGGAGGTGGGCGCTGCGTGGACCAAACTCTTGGCTACGCTCTACTGTAGTATCACAGCGGTCTACGAGGAGGTGGGCTGGCCTACACTGTCAACTTCAACTGGGTGAACCATTTAGTCTGGCTTTATTGGACCACGCACACTGACAGGCTGTGAGAATTTTTTTTATTTGGCCAGAGCCTAATAAAAAAGAGCAATCAATTCGCTGTATGTGGGAATACAGTTTGATGTCGTCTAAGATAACAATGGGATATGGAGCATATACAATTCACTTAAAGTTTATAAACTTGCAAAGGACCAAACTGTTAAATGGAGGGGGAAAGCAGAAAGAAAATGCAAACACAAACCCAGCAGTGGACAAGAGGTCACATTTGACTTGGATGTGCCTTCTAGTGAATGTGTATAGAAACTGCCATATAAATAATGTTCTTTCTACATATTGTGTTGATTTTCTGATGCTGTCATTGAATAAGTATTCACCTGTGTCCAGTGTATGAGTTATTAGTAAGTCGAAGACTTTTTTTTCCCCTTTGTATCTGTACTCAACAGTATTTTGAATTAAAAGAGCAAAGAAAACGGTCAAAGTCTGTTGCTGTATGTTCTTTAATCTGATTCTACTGAGTGTCAACTCATGGACGTGTTGACAAAATTAGCCCTTTTTGTTCTCTTGCTTGGTCTATTGCTCCCTTATTCTCTGTTTGAGTCAGCAGCACAGCTGCTAAAAGTCCCTACTTATATCCTCAGCTATCCCACTATATGCTCTTTTTTATAATATATTGTCACAACACTGTACGTGGCCTGCAGGGATGTCATTAGAGGGCTCATCTTATTAAGAAGCAGCCCTGTGATAACTACTGTACATGCATACAATTAACTACACAGAACTACACAGAACAGTTCAGCATAAGGTATTTTAGAGCCCAATAACAAGGAATTGGTGTTATTCAGACACTGTGAAGGGTAATTTGATTGGTATTACTGTAAACCCATGCTGTGAAGCAGCCAGAAATACCACTTAAAGCCAATTTAGCAAGCCCTCCTACAAAGTCTTCACATTTTCTACACAAAAAAGACAACATCCAGATTTACTTGCCATTCTGTGCTGATGTGATAGTGGTGGCGTGGTTTGCTTTCAGAATAATGTAAAAAAAAACACACACACACACACAGCAGGCTTTGTTTATCTCCTAGTCCTGCCAGTGAGCTCCAGCCCCCCTCCCTGATCCTAGTTAATCCTCCGAGCTAATCTCCTCAATCAGAGGTGGGAGCCAAGGGGAAGGACAGGAATAGTCCGATTATTTTACCACAATCCACCATTCAAGCCTGTCAATGGGAAGAAAAATCACAGTACACTGACCCACCAGGAGTACCAAGGCAGGAGAACCCTGGGGTAGGACCATGTGTACCACGATGATGGTCCTAACCAGCATTGCACTTGTTCTGCGGCAGATGTTCTCCAACAAAGTCCAGCCGTGAGTACTGATCTTTTTTTGACACTTTAAAGTTTATTTAATAATAAATTTAATGCACGCATGAATATATACAGTGTATTGGTATGAATATACATATGTATGTACATACAAATAGTATATGTAACTGGTTATTTGAAGGGTGGCCTTGCACAACAGTTTTTGGAGTGTGTGGTTTGCTACATGACAACAGAGTATGTTGCTTTTTTAATGGGGAGATGAAGCAAGGGGGGAAAACATCAAGGCTCTTGAGTTCATGTCTGCTAATTGACTCAAAGTGCAATTTTCTCAGCTCTATCCCAGCCCATTCACACAGCATTGGCAAACAGTACCGTATGGAGCACCATGGAGCATGGCAACAGCAAGCTCGCAGAGTTATTTGCCAATATACAGGAAAAACCTTCTTTTCCCTTTACTAAAATGTTTAAAGCGAGTTGACTTTCACTGAGCATGACCAAGACTGTGATAATAAAATAAGAAGGATTCAATATTTTGTAAAATGTTGTGTATCATCTGTCACAGTCAAAAAGAGACCACTGAGAAAACTGTGCCATGCGTGAACTGCAATGAAGTGGCAGGAATCCAAAAACAGCAACAGTGAGCATCACGGGGGTAAGAACACACTAACATGTCAAATCAAGTTAAGTTAAAAAAAGAAAAAGAACAGCCTCGAGCAAAATAACTCAAGAAATGTTAGTTTGGTTCCTGGAGGCAGATGAGGTGAACAGAACAATCAAATCACTTCACAACACAACTTCACCTGTAACAACTTCACTTGTTTTTCCTTAGGCTAAACTGACGGATTACAAGGGTTCATATTGTAATTTGGCTGATTAACTCGGTTTGCTTAAACCCACAGATTATTTTAGTTGGTGCTGAAGATGTAGAATCAAATGTAGAA
This sequence comes from Brachirus orientalis, assembly GCA_016785285.1. Taxonomy (NCBI): domain Eukaryota; kingdom Metazoa; phylum Chordata; class Actinopteri; order Pleuronectiformes; family Soleidae; genus Brachirus; species Brachirus orientalis. The sequence continues at coordinate 4,392,071 of JAFBJR010000367.1, read as the reverse complement.
TAGTGGGTTGGATGCAGAAGTGAATGGAACTAGTTCTTCAACAAATTAACAACTGAAGATAAATAGTCTGTATTATACAGTGCTTTCCCAGCCTTGATTTCACTCAAAGCTGCTTTACACTACAGTTTGGCCATTCACCCATTCACCCATTCACCCATTTACTCACACAACTATGGGGACTGCGTTTTTCTACGCAATACTTTCTTGTATCTGCTACAAATTTATGCAGCATTTTGGTGAGAAAATAATTTCTCTACAGATGCAGATGCACAGTAACATTTTAGTAACATTTTAGTAACATTTTAGCAACAATTTAAAAAAGTATCTTTCGACCATATATGTACTTTATAGTGAATAATGTATATTTTAATGCTAACAGTTTATTTGGCAGACCTTCAGTGGATATTTGGGTCAATTCATAATTCTTCTAACCTGACCCTATAGACGTAGACAACAGCATGCATAATTGAATTGCACCACACAGTAAAACAAAAGCAAACAAAAAAAAAAACACATAAGCCTTTCAGAAGTCAAACAGACAAACACACATTTACAGTTGTCAGTAAATGTAAATGTGTTTAGGACATGGATGTATCAAACCTACGGCTTGTGGGCCAAAACCGGTCCACCAGAGGGTCCATTTCTATCTACCAAAAGAATTTGTGTCATCAGTTTCAGATACCGGTGACTAAATGTTTTGTGTCTTTGTAGATCCACTGTGGTGTGTAAGTTGTAATGCACATGTGTAAATGTTAAACTTAGGAATAATATTGTTGAAACTGCACTTATTTCATATTGTTTATGGCATGTTTTGTAAAATATATATATAAAATATATAAAATTATTTACTGTGCCAGCCCACTTTATTACATTGCATTGTATGTGGTCCCTGAACTAAAATTAGTTTTAGGACCTTTTCTGGCATAAAAACATTATATTGTCAGGACTGGTAGTCCCAAAAAACTGGTCCTAATGAAGCAGAACTTCATTTTTAAGGTTAGACATTAACTGGCTATGGTTGAGGTTAAGGATAACACTTTGTTTACACTGTCCAAATAAATGAAAGTCACTGCAGTGTCTTAAAAAGAATATCTGTGCAAACCTGTATGTGTGCGTGTGTTTGTGTGTGTGTTAGTGGGAGTGGGCTACAGAAGGGGCTCCAGACAAGTAGAGCATGTTACAAAAGCACAGATGCATAAAAGAGCTATGCCTGCCCCACATTTAGCTTTTAAGTACGCCCTGCTACACTGTTAATACTAAATGATTCAGAGGCAGAGCAACAATCCATCAGCTCTTTGGAGAGTTATTATAAATACATTACTCCCCTACAACCACATCATTCAATGCTTTTGTGAATGAAAGGCACTTAACTAGCTGCTGGTCTCTGCCACTTTGGGGAGATTTCATGCAGTTTGCAGCATCATGATGCCGTATCTTTCAGTAGTTAACTGAAGATTTCCATGTTATGTTTAGCTGAATAGATAAAGTTGTATACAATTAAATTAAAGTTGTATACAATCTTCAGGCCGGCAGCAGCGCATTGGCTGTACAGTGCACGGAACTGAATCATTTCATTGCACAACATGGAAAACAAAAACATTAACCCAAACAGCAGATAATGTGTTAACTAACATGCCGCATGAGAAACATCAGACAACGTTCCTGTGTCATTACAACTTCAGTACCATCGGACAGCTCATGAATAACAGCAAATTCGCACGCAGCTGCTTGCATAATTTAGCAATAAAAGGAAATTATAGAACGAAAACACCCAGCAGTGGAATATTTGAATTAAGAAATAACACATTCCCTAATAATCAATCACACATACAGTAAAATCTTTTTGCGAAAAAAAGAGCAATTCGTTGACTCGAGGTGGCTGGGTGGGCCAGTGAGTAATGTGGACGGCACTGGTCCTCCCAGGCCCATTATTGGCTACGCCACTGGTGCTGCCTATATGAGACTTATTCCCCCAGACATGAGAGGAGATATTTCCTGAGATATTTTATTGTGTTGTCTCATTTTTTCTGATATTGATTCATGTGAACTTTGCAGCTGAAACCAAGACTCTGCCACCTAAGGTGAAGAAAGTGGGCCAGAAAAACAGTGAGGCCCCGCAGATGCTCTCGCTGCTGGAACAAGAACTTAACAAAACACAGTTAAATTCCAGCTTTGGGGATCGTTGTGATGATACAGCAGTAACTGTTATCATGGCTGTTGAGTTTACTAAACTATTGTGGATTACGTTTTTCGGTGCCTCCCCATTTAAAAACAGCCACAGTTTGTTTGTTTTTGGTATGTTTTTGATAAACTGTCAAATGTAATGATTGGATGCATTGGTGAATTGCTGTATCTTAAAGAGTACCTTGTCATTATGTTTTCATGATACACATTGCACCATATGGCTGCAGTGCCATGTTGTCCTCAGAAACAGTGAAATGCATTACCCTGTCGTCAAATGTCACCCAGAACGTCCTTCATTCATTCAAACCATAGGTTCTCTGAATATGAATTGATATGGACATCAGTAATGGTATTAATTAATAAGTAAGAAGTGCATTATTCTCACAGTTACAGGAGGAAAACATGTATCTTTCACCACAAATTAATTTGAAATGGTTGTTGTTATCTGCTTGCATCTCAACTGACTTGAGTAAATAAAATGCTTCTTCTAAGTAAAGACTTTTAATGGATTCTGAACTGCTTTCAGGAGTGTCAACTGTTTTTGAGAAGTCATAAAATCAGTTACCCTTTAAAACACAATTGCCTGCTTTTGTTACTTATACCGACTTGTCCAGGGTGTACTCTGCCTCTCGCCCTATGTCAGCTGGAGTTCGGCACCAGCGCCCCCCATGACCCTCAGTGGACAAAGCAGTAGATAATGAGTGAGAGTGAGTGTTACTTATGTCACTTGCCACTCCTTCTGACATGGCCAGACACCATGATAAATGAGAAGAAAAGAAAAGGAGAGGAGAAAATTCATGTGATGATTTCATGTAATCCCACCTCTTAGATGGTGATGGAGCTGGAGGAGTGTAGGGAAGAGTAAACCTCACCAGGAACAGTTGTATAATCCTGTATTTAAAAACGAGTTTTTTGCCACAGGATGATTTTCCTGGTTATCATTGCGCTAATTAAAAGTGTAGCACCAGGCTGAAACCTTACTGAATAACTCATGGGCTTCAGAGGATTAATTATTCAGCTCTCCAAGTTTGTTGTTGCTGATTTGCTTTGACTGTTTCTCTAAACTTTGGTGCCACCTGGTGGTGAATCGATTTAGTTAGGTTTCAGAAACTAACGATATGAATAAAAAGTCTGTCACATTTCAACACGTGACACTCTTTTAAAACCTTTGCTAAAAAAACCCTTTGTTGCGTGGACGCTAAAAACTACCCTACCCACAATGCACCACGAACTACAAACAGGAAATATACATTTCGTCGGCTGGTACTGTTGTGATTTTGCCGCTGTTAATCGCTGAAAACTAGTGGTTTAGCGTGTATTTTATATTCAGACATGTTTAATGTACTCATTAATGTACGCGTTTGATGCGTTAATAGCTTAAATATGCATTGTGACTAATATGCAGCATTTAATGTACGTGGCGCGGTGTTATTCGTTTTATTTGTAACTTGGCCAATTTCATAGTGCTGCTAGTCGTCGTTACTGACTAAAACACATCACACATCGGGAGTATTAAACGGCGCCATTTCACAGCCACATTTATCGACCAAGTTCGTATTATCTCGCGTCCCTCTCATGAACACTCGCAGGAGTAACAGCAGCGTGGTTACCATTGGAGACAGGAGACGCCTAATCAGATTTAGCTAGCATTAGTTAGCTCGCTTGCTGTCGTCACATACAGTATACGAGCAGATTCAACATGGTAAGACACACCGGAGGCACTGACATCATCACTGCATGTAATATGTATCTTTGTATCTACGTATTAGGCCGAGAAAGATTATCAAAAAAATAAAGCAAATTTGCAATCATGTTTTTTTGTGAGTGGAAACATGTGCTTTGTTTGGTACCAGTAGCTGCTTTGTGTTGATCTACAGTATTTAATTCGTAAAATGACCCACAGTATGTCACTGTAATTCACAGGCTACAAGGCCCAAAGATACATCATCAAAAAGTAAGTTCCTCCAGCTTTGTATTATTTTGCCTATTTGTGTCTTAGATTGATGTGAACTGGACGGATGTACACGATTTAGGGCAATGACAATAAAACTTTGAGTTCAATTCACATAGTTAAATAAAATCAAACCTCTGTCTCGGTAGGCTTTAAAATCTGTACATGATACTTAAACCCACTCAGCAGAGTAAAGAGTGAAGGTCACAGAGAAAAATAAATACAGTCAATGACTACAGTAAACAGATAAGCACAGTGGTAGGTCAGATGATATAGAGTAACAGAAAAAGATATCGACGTTAATGTTGCAAACTGTAGCATCTGTGTGGAACTGGAGGTGACTGACATTGTTTTGCGTAGTGTTGTTCTCAATGAAAGTGATCATTTGTGAAGCCCATTTCACAAGCTCACAAATATAACAACAGAATACATACATATACATACTTGTGATAAAAGTAAGTGGACATATGTACTTCTGCAGTATTAACATTGTTAGTATAGTGTTATCACTGTAAAAGCTCAATGTATTATTTATTTTCTCTTCACAGAACACGATGTGAGGGGGAAAGCAACTCAAGATGGGCCCTTAGATCAGTAAGCTAGAGTTATTATTACAGATCATAAATTTTGTTTACTCTTTCTATCTGCAAGCTAGATGTATGTTTTTTTTTTCTCCAGCTCTGCTGCGACTAGTAACATCTACAGTTGGCTGGCGGAGGAGGCAAAGAAGGATAGTGGTGACATTGAAGTATTTCATTCACTTCAGTTTGTATTTTCACAACATATAGTTCATTTTCTCTAAGGGAATTTACATTATCAGTCAACAGTTTTCAAGTGCTTGGCAACTGTGGGAGGGGAAAGGAACCTTAAACAGAACCAGCCTCTGGGTGGGAAGCCATGTGCCTCGACTGTTTGTTTTGAGGGGAGAGATAGAAGGAAATGTGAAAGTATATACAGTATAATATAATAATACTCTTGATATGTGGTTATTTAGACAGAGATGTGAAATGGCATTCTTTTCATGTCTTTACATTCAGAGTGTCATTATCTTGTTCTTCCTTTCGACTCTGTCTCAGGACTCCGATGTCTCAGGAGCAGATCCAAATGATATACTGAAGGACATGAAGGTATGTTATAATAGATTTTGTTGTTGTTTTCCTATGCGTTGTTACTGGTCCACTTTCTTATTTTTCTGTCTATCCTCATACAGGACATGGACGATATGGACGCTGACCTCTTCGCATCAAAGAAAAAGCTCAGTTCAGCTCATGCACAAACAAAGCCATTTAGTCATGGTACATCAAAGAAAAACTTGATTGCATCGGAGGATAATGTTAAACCAGAGGGAGGAGGTAATTCACAACAGTGTTCCTGCACAAATTATTTTCTCATTGTTTGCCTCAAACTATTACCAGCTTTGAAGTTTACATTAAGAGCAGCAATCAGAGAGAGCAGTGTCCCCCCCACTTAATACAGATGAATCGAGCACCGTGGGGAAGGAGTCAAACCCTGCACCTTTGACTTCAGTATACAACTACAGGAAGTTCAGCTTCTCTGGTGAGGGACTATCTCCCATCTCTAACATGTGCTTTGTAAAACTAAAAAAAAACTTTCACGGCTGAAAGTGTTGTTTATTGAGAGTTTTGCATTTCTTTTCTTATACTGCTACATTAATTCAGACGGTGGTGGCAATGATGAAGGTCTTGGTCAGACACCATATACTGAAGGTACAATTAGTGTGTTTAGCCTTTAACTTGTAGTTGTGGATCATCAGTGTGTAGTTTCAGTGGGCATATGCTGAGTCTGAAAAGGAGAATACTCCATTATTTCCCCACATTATTAATACAATATTCTGTCAGCTATGATTTTCTTTTTTTTTAGGTTCACCTGTAACAGCTTTTGTTGAACTCACTGTTCCTTATTATAATGTCTTTCTAATATCCTAATGTTCATAAACACTATGAAACCCATTAAGCATCTAATTTCCTGTGCAGATCATGATGACCCCCTTGCTGACCTACTTGGGGACTTGCTTCCAGATGAAACCAAGCACAAATCAAAAGCTGGTGTACAACAATCCAAACCTGAACCTGAATCAGTGCAGCTTCCTCCAGCATCTCCGGTCTCTCAGAGTAAATCTTGTGAGCAGCCTTACACCATTTGAAAATCTGTTGCTTTTCATTCTTCTGTCTAATTAACAAGAGTGAATAATATGTGTGTTAATTAATTGTTTGTCAGCTAAAGCAGCAAAGAAACCAAGTAATCTTACATTTGATGATGATGAGGATGACCTCATGGAGGCACTCGGATTTGACAGTGATAAAAACGATCATCCTAAGAAAAAACAGACTCTGCTTTGGTCCAACAAGGAAAGGTACAGGAAAAAGCTTTGTTTGCACTTTTTACTGCCTCAATCTTTGTGTTGTATTTTTAGTGCTCAAATAATAAATAATTACTGCCTCAGTGCATTAGGTGCAGCAGAAAGAACCTAATCTTTTTCTTTCTCATATGATTTGTTTTACTCTGTCTTCATGTTTCTTGTTTTTGCAAAGATGGCTCAGTCTCTTGCCTTGCTTTGTATCATTACATACAGTATTTTTTAATGTCTTTCTCTGTTTCTGCCATGTGTTTGATCTCAGGAGTGAACCTCCTCAGAGAACTCGCACTAGACTGGATGAGATTCTGGAGAGTAGGACTTCACCTCGTTTTCTGGAGCGACCACCGACGGGTGAGAGGAAAGAGCAGCAGGAGAAGACCACCAGTGGTCAAGGTAATAGAGCTCCAATGACTGTGAGTAAATACCAGTTTCAAAAGCACGAAATAATCTAAACTGCTTCGTTTTTATCAGAACCGCCTATAGAAGACGATCTCACCTTTGGATCATATCAGCCCACTTTAGGATCCACCCCTGAAGGACGTCAGTCTCGCAGACAGTCTGTTAGGTGTGTGTCTTAAGTCCAAGCTTGTATCTCTGCACAAAATATGCACATGTATGTATGACAGAAGACATTTTTGTCTTTTCTTATGATTATCAGATTTTCTACAGAGGATGTCAGTTCCTCTAGCCTGGAAAAGAAAAGAAAACCTACCACCTCCACTCCAGCTCGACACCGCAACTCAGCTGACTGGTTAGGCCTTAACGATGATATTACCTTTCTAGAGGATGACAACAAAGGCATCAAGACTTCACCTGAGTCTCCAAGGACTCCCTCCTCTCCATTACTGGATAGAAAGCCCTCCCTGAATGGTAGTCATGTCACATCTCCTGCTGGGAAAGTGGCAGTGGAGATACCAGCTCCAGCAAAACAAAACAAATCTGAGGCTCCAATGAACCAGAAGAAAGAAGCAAAGGAGGATGACTGGTTAGCAGGAGCATTGAGCAGGAAGAAAGCTCTGTCAACTTTAAATGCTGACGCAAAAAAGTCCAAGCAGGATGATTCTGTAGGTCTTGGAGAAGAAATGGCTCAGGAGTCATTTGCTAGGTAATGTAAAAGCCAGACACTATAAAATACAAGGCAGTGATAGATTCAACTTATTTATCTGAATAAAAACCTGTTCGTTTCCAGTAAACAAGTCACCTCACAGACTGGCAGCAGCAGAGAGGATGCACCTGCATCTGTTAAAGAAACGGGGTAATTCATTCATTCTGTAAATCAGTTTAATCAATTCAAATGACTGCATTTTTTCCATCAATCTCCTTTTCTTTGGTGCAGTAACACGTTTCTTAGACGACCCAGCTCTGTGGCTCAAAAAACTGAACAAGGTACTCACACAGTTGCACAGCCATTCACCAAAATAGCTACTTTACCACTTTAATTATGTTATACATTTATGAATTCAGATTAAAAAAACATCCATCTTTTACTCAGTCATGTATGTCCCGGACACCTACTATACATGTACCTAAGAAATTCTTTGTCACTGTTGATTATTCACTCCATTTTAATTTAGTTATTGTACAGCATACTGTAGCATACGCGTCATGCTCATCATCCTAATCAATCCTAAACTCACATTAAATCCTCTGCCTTACAAATGACATTCCCACTCATCCCTCTCTTACAACACAAGCACCATCTATTCTCACTCACCCTCCACCTTTATATCCATATCACCAACACATTTCCAAGCTAAAACAGATTTTGGACAAACTAAGTTTGTCTCATCCCTCAGATACCCCTCTCCACCTGACTGGTCCCTTGCCTATTTGTGCTAATAGCATTAGCCCACCCCAGTCCAATAAGGGGTCCAGGGTTATTCCAGAGGCTTCAGATAAAACCGAGCAACTGATGCTGCTCAACCCCATGTCTACTACACTGCCTGGCACAAATGAGTGTTGGTAATTTTAGGGAACCTTTTTCAATTAATTTCAGAGAGGTCGTTTTCAACTATAATCATATAACCCCAATAGTAATCATTTTTTTTTCCTATTTCCAGCAGTTCCACATCAAAATACATCAGCCGCTGTCCAGCAACTGGTACAGACGCTTTTTAGTCACAAAGTTGTCATGATTTGAGACATTTTGTTTGAGTCCTTCTTAATGCCTTGTGTATCTTTGGAATAGGTGCAATTTTCAGGCGATGGTCTCCAGCAGCTGCTTCTACAACAGCAGGCAAGAAACTACACAAGTTTTAAAATATGACAACAGGTCAATCTTCTGTTAATTCTTGACATACTTACTCCTTTCCTACAGTTGCAGTCTCAGTTGCTTGGTCTTGGGGGTGTTGCAGATGCAGGAGTCCTGCAGAGACTCAAGGACAAAGAGCATCAACCTGCGGAATATCAAGCTTTGCATGTAAGCATCATCCAGCTGGAGGGGCAGGTATGTGAATGCTCATGTGTTGATGACAAACAGTGCAAATACAAATGTTGCAGTTAAATGTATTGAACCTAAAATGTACAAATTCTACTGTCCAGGTGAAGACCCTGCAGCTGGAGCGGGACCAGAGCCACATGATGCTAGCGAGTGTTCGGCAGCAGCATAAACAGGAAATGGAGCTCATGGAGAACACACATAAGTAATTTATTCTTAACCTCACATACATATACTGTATATATATGCAAATATGCCATCTGTGTACATGTTTAACATATAGTCCATACACTCACGGGTCACTTAAGAAGGGGCAGGAATGGCACCCAGTGTTGTCTTCTGCTGCTAGAGCACCTCTGCTTCAAGATTTGAAGTGATGTGCATTCAGAGATGGTCCTCAGTATACCTTTGATGCGAAATGAGAAAGGAAAATGTGTTACTTGTGCCTTTTCTTCACTTTGAAGTGATAGAAAATCTATTCTCCTCTGATCTCTGGCATCAAACAAGACAGTTCTAGATAATTGGTGGATATATTATTTTTTATATATATAATTTTCTGTAAACTGGGAAAGATTTTGCATGAAAATTTGAGTTGATCTGCAGTTTCTCACAACCAACAAACATGTCAAGTTCAAAGTCACTTAAATCACTTTGTTTCCCCATTCTGATGCTCAGAACTTCACCATGACTACATACCTAAACACAGTGAGTCGCTGGCATGGGATTAAATCATTTGCATTAACAAGAACTTTAGCAGGTGTATCTAATAAGGTGGCCAGTGAGAGTATATCATACATATTTCCCTGCATCTAGAGTGGCTTGTGTTTGTTTTTATGCTTTCAACACGTACTGCAAATGTTCCTCAACACATCCAGGGCTCGAGTGAAGTTGCTAGAGGAATCAGCAGCTCAGAGGGAGACCCGAGCGCGGCAGGACTATGAAGACCTAATGGAACGCCTTGGCACAGTTACACAAGCTGCTGAGCAGGAACGCTCAGAGCTGCAGGCTCAGTATCAGCGCAAACTGGCCCAAGCCCAACAGGAGAGAGACCGTGAGGTGGAGAGACTCCGAGATCTCCAGAGGTAAACTTTTTTCTTGCAAAAGTAAAGAATAAAGAGAAGAGAAATTAAAAGCAAGCAGAAAATACACAGTAACTATAATGCTTCTGAATTTCATGGGTTCGATTAGAGAAAAATGTTTACTGAATTAGTTTATCCTCACTGACCATTACCTAGCTTGCTTACGTATTCAAATAAGTCAGTAAACCCCTAATTGATCATATTATAATTTCTGACTGAAAGTGACAAAAAGAGTTAAACATATTTATCCTCTGTTGCCAAAAAGAAAATCTATTTCAGAGATGAAGAAAGACCATGAGGACCAGATCCAGAGACTGAAGAAGTTGAAAGCCGAGGAGATTGATGCAGTTACAAGTGCCACATCCCAGACCAGGTAAGTCATTGTCAAGTGACAGTTGTGTAGAATAACAATGTACTTAATTGTTGCTTTTTGTCCACAAACCAAAAATATCAAGTTTAATGTCATAGAAGAGCAAATAAACCAACCAAACCAAAACCAGAAAACCTTTTTTTATTGATTAAAAAGAAAAACAGCTGTCCAAGGGATTAATTGATTTTGGTGGTTTGGTGGTCCATTTTTCCCCAGTCTTGGTCAAATTTTCATATAAATACTCATGATTTTGTCCAGATCTCTTACAGCGGTGATTGAGCAGATGGAGCAGTTTTCCTCTCGGCTGGGAGAGCTTTCTTCTCGGGTGGAGAGCACACATGAACACACCGCCCATGGCCTGGAGCAGGGGGCACGGCACAGAGATGAGCAGCTGCGAAGTACCTGATACATACATACACACACACACATGCACACACTTTTACAAATGGGTCAGAACACAAATTATCTTAGGGCTATAGTTGTATCAAACTGCAAGTGGGTTAAAGTCATTCTTTAAACAATACTTTCCAGTAATGCAGGAGCGACTGGCTCAACAGCAGAAAACCATGGCGGAGGAGAGAACTTACCTCAAGGAAATTATTTCTCGGATGGACACACAGCTCAATGAGCAGCAGAGACAGCTTGAGAAGGTCAGGGTAAACACAGATATTAAAAAAAACCCTTTGTTTGACATAACAGTATAACCCAAGTACATGCATAAAAATATCTGAAACTAGAGCTGATTTTTCTCCCCTCCAAAGTGTTTCTTTTTGTTGTTGACATTACTGTGTTATTCTGCCTTTCTTTGGTGTTTGTGAATACAAATGATGGAACATTTGTGTGCTGAGTCCTTTATCTGAAATTGAGTTCTGTCAAGCAGTACTATCAGACCTGACTGAGGGAGCGTTTGTGTGTATACAGCAGCAGCACTGGGGTAGGTGGGGGCAAGACATTTCCCATTAAACTGCTGAACAACAGGTTTTCTGAGCTGTAACATAAACTTCTCTGTGTTTTTAGTCATAATCCAACCTGTTTGCAGTCATCCTGCTTTATTAGCGCAGTGTTTCTGCTGCCTCTGTTTGTCTTGACATAAAACAAATTACTTCTTGTGTGCAGTGCTGCTGTATTGAGAAATACAGAGAGAGTTACATGGAGCTTAATTAGCATTGTGTGAACTAATTTGACAATGTTTTCAATCTAAGAGATATTTGAATTTAAAAGTTACACACTGTAGTTTTAAGATGTCACTTTTTCTTTGCGCACCCCAGGAGCGCTGGAAGATGACAGCAGAGCAGGCCAAGGCGGAATCTACCCAGAGAGGCCTGGAAGAAGAGCGGCGTTCCTTTAGCATGCAGATCAACATGGAGAGAGAGGAGCTAGAACGAGCCAAGGTGAGAGTGACAAACATCCCGCATTCCATTTCATATAGCAGACTAACACCAGAAAAATACTGCCACACATCTCCTTCTTATCTTTGCACCTTGATGCTGTTTTCATTAGAGCGCTTTACTCGAGGAGCAGAAGTCAGTGATGCAGCATTGTGCAGAGGAAAGGAGGAAGCTGGCTGCTGAGTGGGCACACTTTCATGCCACGGAGAAGCAGAGACATGAGCGGGCTGAGCGAGAGGTTGGCAGCCTCTTGGAGAAGAGAGAAGGCTCCATTGTCAGCCTGGCACAGGTGAGCTTCACAAAGCCTCTACATGCTTCACTTCTATTCAGTTAAATTTCAACAATTTGCATCATCCGATTTCTAGTCTGAAGTGACTTATATCCAGTTTTTTCAGTTGATATGACTCAGATCTGATCTTTTCAGAGCTGTGTGTACACAGAAATGTAATCATCAGTCTGATTATCAAACAGATTTATGTCACTTCAGTATATAGTCCTACTGAAAATCAGATCAGTGGCCATGCAAAGTGAATGAACAGTCATATCATATTCCATGCAGCTTTTTGCTTATAAGCATGCACTAAACACTGACATCATTGACCTGCACCAGGGAAATGTGGCAAAATCCTCCCAAGAGCTAAATCTCATCCACAAATTCACTGCAATACTTTCAATCTCTGAATCTGAAAATTGCACATGCAAGTTGTATGAGAAGGCAAGTGTACTAAGATTCAAGACACTTGTTATTAATGTGAACTGTCAAATGTGATCTAAAATGAATCAGACTTGAATCCGATTTGAACAGTGGGGCTGTTGAGTGCAGCCTCAATGTAGTCATATAACAATGTTTATTTCTGATGTAGGAACAAGCTGACCTAAAGCTTCGAACAGCAGAGGTAAAGCAGAAAGAGATGAAACTGGCGCTGGAGCGAGAAACTTTGGAGAAGTTAAGAGAAGAACTTGACAGAGAGAAAGAAAGAATAAGCAGCACAGCTCTCAGAGTGCAAACACGAGCCCAAGAGGTGGAGGCATTTAGTAAAGTAAGTTCACACAACACAGGCTTGTGACAAGTCATGGAGTAAAACATTTGCTGTTTGGCTTTTTTGACCGGTTGTGTTCTTTGCAGCTCGCTGCAGAGAAGTATGAGGAAGGTGAACGAGCGTTGAAAGAGGCGAAACGTGTGGAGGAAGAACACAAGGCAAGGCTCAGGAATATTCATATCCAAACAGACCGACTGAGGCAGCAAGAACAACGAATCATTCAGGTGTGTTTGTCAGGTAATAGGAACAGCTCAGACTATAACTGAGTAGAACTAAGTATTTTTTTTTATGCAGGAGCGAATGCAGTTAAACCATCTGCAGAAGGAAACAGGAAGTCTAAGACAGGCCGCTCCCATCACGTCTTTACCACAAATCATTCCACCAATTTTACCGGGTACCTTTTGACTCATTCAATGCACACTAGTCACATGATACTTCAAGTTCAAAACATTCAATGGAAAGTGTAACAACCTGATTTTTCTTTTAATTAATAGATTCTGTGTCACCCTTCCCTGAGCTAGCATCAACCCAAAACTTTCCCTCATCATTTACCAATACTCAGTCCATGGCACTTCAGGCTAGTCTGGCTCTGTGGAAATACACTGCAGAAAAGGTAATTGTCAACATTACAGCTACTAATGATTGTGCTTTTGTGACAGCTTCAAGTTGTCCAAACAAGTATCACATTATACAACCAATAAACAGTAAATAAGTAACCAAGTAAAAGGTAAAAAAGTACATTAAGTGCTGAGTAGCAAATGTTTGGTACTATAAGCCCTGGATGATATGCAGGTATACCAACTGTACAAGACAAGCATTGGTGCTTAGGAACATAATGGCTATTGTAGTAAAACAGTCAGCTTGAGCATATTTCAACAGATCATCTTTTGTCTGATTCAGATTCAGAACCTTATTGATCCCTTGGGTGGTTCCCTCTGGGAAATTAGAACTCCAGCAGCAATACAGCACCGAGAAGATTGCACACAAAAGACCGAGAAAGAAAGAAAGAAAGGGTAGCATTATTCCCCCGAAAAAATTTAAAAACACAAAACAGACCCACCCTTAAGTATAAATGTTATAGCAGGTATTATTGTTAATTATGTTCTAAGTATATAGATATATTTCGTATATGTCAGTTACAGTGTAGATATAGATAAGTAGCATAAGTGAATAAATAAATACATAGGTAAATAAATAAGGTTAAACTAAAAGTAATATGGCACCCATTGACAGATACATGGATAAATATATACATTAAGCGGTACACATATATTAGCATTTTGTTATACAAATTAACAGATATGTAGATATTTATATATTAGGATATTAACAGTATTATAATAATACAAATTAATAGATATATAGCTATTAAACTATACATATAAACATATTTTTAATTATAGTGCAATATAGAGGAAAACAGACAATGATTGCACCGAGCCAGCTTTCCTGATCAGTTTCTCCAGCCTGGACAGGTCCTTTCTTGATGTGCTGCCACCCCAGCACGCAATGGCATATGAAAGGACACTGACTGGACCACAGACTGGTAGAACATCCCCAGGAGTTTCCTGCAGATGTTAAAAGATCGAAGCCTCCTCAGGAAGTACAGCCTGCTCTGGGCCTTCTTGTACAGCTGCCTTGTGTTGCATGTCCAGTCCAGCTTGTTGTCCAGACACAGCCCAAGGTACTTATAGGTCTCCACGTCCTCCACCTCCTCACGCTCAATCAGAACTGGTCTCAGATTGGGTTTTGATCTCCCAAAGTCTATGACCAGCTCCTTGGTCTTCGAGGTGTTGAGCTGCAGGTTGTTATTGTGGCACCAGACAACGAAGTTCCTCACCTCCTCCTGGTTGTCCCCGATACACCCCATTATGACTGTGTTGTCTGCAAATTTCGGAATGTGACACAGTTCAGAGCTGTAGTAGAAGTCAGAGGTGTACAGGGTGAAGAGGAGAGGAGACAGCACAGTCCCCTGCAGGGCTCCTATGCTGCTGATCAGTGTCCAGCCTGATGTACTGTGGTCTGTCGGTGAGGTAGCTGGACATCCAAGCAATCAGGCAGGGGTCCACTCACATTTTGTTAGTTTGTCCTGGAGAGCAGGGGGCTGGATTGTGTTAAAGACTCTTGAGAAATCTAGAAAGAGGATCCTGACCATGTCGCTTCCCTTGTCCAGGTGAGAGTAGGCTTAGTGTAGGAGGCAGAGGATGGCATCCTCCACACTGATCTCTGCCCAATAGGCAAACTGTAGGGTGTCCTGAGCATGCTGTACCTGAGGCCTGAGGAGGCTGAGCCGCTCCAGAGTCTTCATTAGATGCGAGTGCCACCGGTCGGAAGTCCGCTTAATGTCAAAATTTATCTGCTACAAATACTTAATATTCATAGAGTTGACTGCTTTGGTTGAATAGTTGACATGCATACATTTTGTTTTGGTTTAAACTATCAATGTAGAACATTTTTTTTCATTTACAAATTCTTATCATTGCTCCAAATCACACATAAAATATCTGTGCAGTAAAGAGAACTCTTGCTTGTAAATCAAATTCAGGTTAGAAGAATTTGCTTATAAAATTAAGAGATTTAACAGGAATTTCACTTGTCCATGCTTTTCTCTGCACTGATGCATCTCCACTTCCTCCTGTATTACATATTTAAAAAAAAAAAAAATATATATATATATATATATAAAATAACTGGAGGGTCCAACAAAGCCATGCTTTTCTCTGCACTGATGCATCTCCACTTCCTCCTGTATTACATATTTAAAAAAAAAAAAAAATATATATATATATATATAAAATAACTGGAGGGTCCAACAAAGCTAATAAATAAAACCAGAACACCACAAAAATAGACAAACAAAATCTAAAATAATCCTTGACTAGTCCCACAATAGGGAAGTTTGCACTGATACTGTTTTATCAGATTAGGGGTTAATGCAGCAGTCAAACTTCAAGGGGCAGGAAGAACTATATTTGGGACTTCAGGCTGTGGAGGGCTACATTAACCTTGTGATGTACAACATAAACTTATCAGAAGGGCAACTGGTGATGTAACCTTGAGTCTGGTGGCGTACCCCATTCTCATTACACACAGCATCTCCAAGTTTGTAGCTGACAGCTCAGCCTTATGAATTGAAAAAGCTACTTTGTGCCAAGTTTATAAAGCTGGAGTCCTACATGAAACACTTAAATATAGTGTAGCCACAACAATTACTTAATGATAATGAGAATCAGGTGCACAAACAAAACAAATTTTGATGCTACTGCATTTGTCTTTATTGTAAATATTAAGTGGTTCCACAATTAGTAGGTCACTTCACACATATTCAAACCTAAAGCTATCACTGATCACTGTACTATAAAACATTGAACAATTCAACAATTTGAACCCAATACAAGTTTTTCTCTGCCCACAGGATCGTGAGTACCTTCAAGAGGAGCAGATATTTCTTGAAAATTTGAAGAAGAAATCCTACAGATCGTCTTTCAACACAGATTGGTCAATGCGTGCTGGGCACTCCCCATGAGGATACTTGTTACTTCTAATGAGCTGAATACTTAAATGTGCCATTGTGTTTGAATTTTATACTTTAAATAAACATTTTTTACATCTTTCATTCAAGCCAAGCTACAGAAATGAATGGTTTCTTCCAGACTTCTGGGTCAGTCATAAGGGTGGTGTGTTTCCATCCTTGTTTCCACTGATTACACCTGAAAATTACAAAATGGGTCATTATTATTTAGAAGTAACACTTTGTTCAACAATTTGTTCTCATCCTGCATCTACAACCAAGCCTCAGGTTACCATGACTCCACACTGAGTTCAGACAGGGATAACTTGTATCATCAGTGGCTTGACATCACTTATGTGACAATCTTGTATAATTTACCTGGTTTCTGTCATCTCTGCATCCACTGGACTTCTAACCTCCTTACTTTGCTGTGGTTACATCTGAATGGGGAGGTTAAAACAGGATGACAATTCATTAAATGCCCAGGATACCAAAACCAATTGTTAGAGATTCTACAGTCTCAGAAACGCTCTTGGCCATCGTCAGTTATCGCATCAGACGGCACTTCCTATGCAGCAGTTTTCATCACTGAATCTGTGGCAAATGTAGATCATAATATCAGTGCAGTACAAACCTTTTCTCTCTGATTCTTCTTGCATACAATCAGTGCGGAGTGAAACACCAGGTCCACACATCTGTAACAACATATTATGTTAATGAAAATTCATCTACAGCATGTGGATAAGCAACAGTAACTTGCAGCAGGTCAGCAACCATTGGTTTCCACTCATATTATTCAGACAGGGATAACAAGTATCATCATTTGCATTGCAAAGTAAAGGAAAAGAAGCTAAGCATATTAGAGTTTTACCTTTAACTAAGATGAACTACCTTTGTTGGCAGGAACCTCAATCCATATAACTCACTGCTTATGTTAGCCGAGTCTACCGTGGACATCAGGATATCATTAGCAGGGAGTGGTTGTAGAATATGTAACTGTCCGTCTGTTTAAAAATGAATAGTTATTATACTTAACGTAACACTACATTTACTACATGATTGTTTTTGTTGCTTTTCAAATATCGAAATCGTAGACTTACGTCCCACTTGCTCTCCTTGCACGTGTTCGCCTGGCTAACGGATGGCTAACGACTAGCCAGCTAGCATAATCCATGCTAAGCCTCTCCTAGACCTTCACACATCGACCTCTTGTCAAATGATTACATATTCACGTCGGTCTTTGTGCAGCAGACTGCACGGTGACACATAAAAGCATCACAAGGAACGAAGAGTGCATGGTGAAGGCTGCAGCCGAGCAGCCCGTCATCTCATAGCCTCAAAAAAGTTAAAGGAAGAAAATCTCGCGTGAAATGCTTTTTATATGTTGGAAACGTCATGTACCACGTGATTTACGTGTGGGTGTGGCGTTACTTTTTTGTGTAAATTGAAATATACAAACAGCACAAAACATACATTTACATCGACAGACTCACGGCTGTACATTAACAAGTCCATTAAAACCCAAACTCAAACCACCTGCATTCCCTAAAATATAACGCAATGATTTCAATTACAGTCCACGGGGGGAACTGCACTAACAACAGTAAAAGCAAATAAAAATACATATACAAGAAGCATATATGAATAAAAGTCTCTGATGGGATAAACAATTAAAAAAATACAATAAATAAAAGAAAAGCACATACAAGGGTTTATCACATCTTGATATTTTACCATAAGGGAATGTGATTTTTTTTTTTAGCATGGACAATATTCTTTTCAAGACACGTGTGAAGCAGAATAAATTTGTTGCAGACCATTAGTGGGAGGATTTAGCAAATCGACACTTGCCTATGGTAGAAAATGAGTGAGTGAGAGAGGAAATCTAATCTATATGGATTTGGTAGACATCCAGTTTTGAGGTGCTTTCCATAAATTGTCATCAATTCAGTTTGTACATAAATAAATACATAGGATTTAAAACTATATCTTAAAAACACTTCAACTGGTACTGCAAATACTGTATAAATTATTAGCTCTTTTTAATTCTTTTAACTTTTCTATATTGTCAGCTTTGATATTATAATAAAGTATAGCATAGTATATAACAGCAATACAATTTGTTTATTATCACAACATTTGAAGAGTTTTATTTTCTGATATTTTATGGCCCAATTCAATTATTATTTGCAGCCTTAATGTGAATCCAGGCCCTTGTCGGGTAAATACTGACATTATAACGTGTTAAAATAATGTAGGTTTCAGCAGAGTATACCGTGAGTTTAAGGGTTTCTTAAATTCCTGAGGAGGGAGTTCAGGGCCTGCTGTTGGTGTCAGGACATCCAGCTGCGATCTGCTCCTGCTGCTCCATCACTGCCATTCCCTCTTCACTCACTAGGGTGAGACTCTGAACTATAGGAAAACTGCAGTTAACAACACACACACGCACACATCCACGCACACACACACAGAGAGACAGACAGACAGCAGGGTCCCACCACACGCTGGTCTGATCCGAGGATTCACCACTTCAGCATCCACTCACCGGCCTGCGGGACTCGTCGCTCTCTCCGGTCGGGATGGAGACAGAGCCATCCCAACAGCGGAACGGGTTCGTGGGCACGCTGTACGGGGAGTTCACGGACACGCTCAACGACAGGCTCCGGTACTCGGTGAGCCTGAAAGAGAGCAGCCTGACCATCCAGCGGATCTCCTCGTCGCCCGGTCGGACTAAGGTGGTTTTCAACTTGAGCGACTGTGTTGGCTGTCGGGCGTACAGAGGGCCGGACAGCGCGGACGTCGGAGCCTACTTCACCGCCTATTTCTATCCGTTCAAGAGGCGGTGGATGAGCGCCGGAGTGGCCCGGCAGAGAGTGGAACAGTGCTTTCGGGTGGCGCTGGTCCAGGACCCGCTGGTCAACCTGCAGGAGGCTGAGCGCTGGGCTCATGCCATCAGAGATGCTGCAGGGCTGCAGGCGCCCAAGAGAGACGGTGAGCAGGAAACAGTGACGGGGGCACGGGTCACATCACACTTTTAAATCCTTGATATTAATAGAATATGACATTATGATATTTTGATGATAAGATCCATCTATTGCAAACAAAAGTTCTGTGAAGTGTGCATTTGAAAGCAGGCTAATCTGTTTGTGTAATCTGGCCTGACTTCAGACCTGTGACAGTACACAATAGTGTACTACACTATTTTATCGACAAAAACAGGTTTGGCAGAGAGGTTAGACTCGTTCCATCTGCTCTTTCACCTGCTATTCCGGCTGTGTCAGCTGATCTACCTGAGCAGCTTTGTCAATGTCGTTTCAAACAACACACATCACTGTGATTATAACAGATGTGGACCCTGCTGTAAACACACAAAACTGATCCTCTAACAAAACAGATTTTAAACTTATCCTCTTTTAGTAGAGATTTATGGGTATACTATGTTTTAAATAACGTACATGCATGTTTTAAAAAAAAAAAAAAAGTTTAAATTAATTTACCAAGCATCTCTTGGAAATGATTTATTTACCAATTTAAACTGATAATAGATGTTACAATTTGCTCTTGCTTTAAATTATATTATGGTTTCAGTGTCAATAGTTTGTCATCTTTCAAAAGTAAATGGGAAGTATGGGAAACAGGGTTAGACTGTGCTCAAGTTGTTTTGTCTTCCAGTCTCAGTAGCTTCTCAGTGCTCTGTCCTGCTGTACAAGACAGTAATAACTATATGTGAAAGGTTGATGGTGCTAATTGTGTTTAATTTGGGAGGAAGACATGATAACACAATGGTTATCATCAGTGATATTTGTGACATTAGAGGGGACATGTGGATATTATGGACTTCAGATTCTCCACTTATCCAGATATGACTTGTATCGACATAGACTGTTATCTTTTCTTCCCAGTTGGTATAAAAACAATCTCTGGTTTTCAATTTCAGGGTTCTCGCGTGCGAGCTATATCAGGAAGCTTCGCTGTATGTAAATCTATGTTGTAAAAAAAATTTACATTCGAGAAAGGACCCCTGAGACTCACCTAAAAGAGAGAATTCCAGTCATGCACATGGTACATCAGAAGTTTTTTTTTTTTCATCAGTTCTGTTTATCATTAGGGAATACAACTGCAACTAGAGTTCACTTCAGAGAGGAAGCAGATAGTTGACTTGGCCATGACTAATTCGGAATGTTGGTTGCTAAAGATGAAGGTAAGCGTCGGTCGAGGTTGGACTGGAAATGAGAGCAGGCTTCAGGTAAACACTGCAAACACAGAGACAGACTGTGCTCTGTGTGATGATGAACAGCCAGCCTCCCCCTGGTCTGCAGCCAGCAGGACTTTGGGTTTCAGCCCCGTATGCTAAGCAGGCAGGCAGATGGTGGCTGGATGACCCCATCCTCATCACTGCCCTCACAATGGACGAATGAAAGGGCACCATGATTTTTTTTAACCACACATACATTACCATTCAACCATCTCAGCCATCTGATACATAGTAGTCTCTCATTTCAGGCCTTCTTATATAATTAATTTATAAGCTTGTTTTAGCTTTCTAGACCCAGGCCAGCCAATAATACAGAATTTAAATGAGTAATGGGCTGCTAAATGGCAGCAAAACTGTTGCTTTGCTGCCACATTGCAGAGGGTGCATGAAAGTAAAGATGTTTCACCAGTCCTGTTGAGTATTTAACCCCCAGTTAATTGCATGTCATCTTATCTGGCTATTTAAAAGAGCAAATGCAATGCAAGATTGATATTTTGGCAGAAAGTTATTACTGTGATGCACTTTCACTAAAGTATAAAGTGTGATTAAGGTTGTAACTCATTTAATGTCAAGGTGCATGGCACCAGGTGTCTGACAGGCTGTATGTCCTGACTGCTATGGAAATGTCTGAGCTATAAAACAGTGAAGTGACTACACTGTGGTGAACTCCCTCTGCTAAGAAGCTCCACAGTTGCATGCAAACGGAATGAGATGGTTTTTACTTGCTTGGACTTTTCCAAGTAGCAGCCCCCATTTCGGCTGGCTGTATAGTTTTCTGCTCATCAAACATTAGGTAGGAGGCCTCTTACATTATTTACATTGATACTTAGTGGATTTTTTTTAAATTATACTTGTTACAAGTAGTTGACGTGTCAATGCCAGTGCTATATTATAATTTCCTATTTTTGTAGGCTATAAACTGCCACTCACAGAAAAGAATTTGGTGTTTCTACTGGAAACAAACTCATACATGAACTGTTTCTAGAGACGCGGCTTCTAACTAGACATTCCTCCTGGACTTAGCGGTCTTGATTTTTTAAGAAATTCTTTTTTTTCTTTTAAATCCAGTACACCTTTGAGCTGGTGCCATGTTTTCTTTATGCCTTCCGTGAAGATGAGAGTTGAATGCGTCACTAGACAACCTCTCGCCCCGAGCAGCATCTTGGTCCCTCTGGAGCTTGTGTCATCTGCACAGTGTCACACGGCATCAGTGGCCTGTCAGCACCCGTTCCCAGAGCCAGCCTGGTGTCTGCGAGCAGTGGTTTTTATGCTCCTTAGATTTCCTCCTCCTCTTTTCTCCAGCAAACCCTCACCCAACCCAAGAATGCAGGTTGTTTGCAGACACGTCAGTCCAGTCTGGTTAGAGTGTCAGATTCACTGTGACAGCTTTCACCTGCAGTTGCCCACATATTTGAGTTTAACTTAAATAGTTTTATGGTTTGGCAAATAAAATCTGTGCTTCAGTGTGTCGGGCTGAAGCCACAGCACATCTTAATTTAGCATTTTTCTGCAGTGATACACTTGTGGCATTGAGACGATTACCTTGCTCTGTCAGCTCAGCACTTGTTAGCACAGACACATAGTCACATCCACTCTGCCTGTCACCCCTCTGCCTGTGTGTGCGCGCGTGCACGCCTGTGTGTTTACCCACTTGCAACTGTGAAATGCATAGACTGCAGCTGAAACTTTGCTTGTTGGTGCGATAGACAGTTTGTGCCTGCAGGTATCTGACATCACACCGCAGACAGATTTCACATACACCTTCACACCCTGCATTAGTCTTCCTGTCTCATACAGACCACACACACACACACCAACACACATTTTCAGAGCTATTCTTCCCAGGACACTGCATTGACTTCCATTTATTTGGACAGCCTAAATAAACAAGTATTTCAAACTTTAACCTTAGCCACAATTTTAATCCCTAAACCTAATCAGTTTCTCAGACATGAGGTTCTGCCTCAGGACAACCAGGAGTTCTCATTTTGTTTTCATGAGGACTACTGGTCCTGACAAGGTCAATGTTTATGCCAGAAAATGTCCTAAAGAGGTAACAAATATAAGTACACTCACACAGGCACACAGACGAGGAGAAATGTTTAAGAAGTAATTTCCAGAAACAGTACAGAAGATAGGAACATGAACTGTTTCATGTGATTGACAGTTTATAACCTACAATGACATATCTTTGGTGCTGGAATGTCATTACAGTATCTGCTTTTAAAAAGTGGGGCTTGATAAAAATTAATAAGCCACTAATCAACATGCAATGCACTGTCTTACTTACACTGTCAATTCAAAAAGTAAAGTTATTTTAGTGAGGTAATGATTTACATTCATCATGACTGTGGACGACGGCCACACAGAGACTTGCCTTGCAGAGAGATTTTTTATGGGGTTGAGATTATAAGCTGCAGTTGTTTCAGAGGTGAACCTAATAAACTGGCTGCTGTATCAGCATTTCACCTTCACTCTTACAATAACAGTGAATGGCTTATAGAATGTCTTTTTTTTCCAGTTTTCCATCTATTTTATCTGCGCTAACTTCTAGCCATTTGTGTACAATTTTACTCGATTGCTTTATCCTGATTGGTCCAAGACAGCTGGACATTTATGGCAACATTGGTCTATGTGCTTGAACTATATTATGCTTGTTGCAAGTGTAATTATATGAAATAATTTTAAACAAGTAAAAATGTATGTGTACATGTGTCTGAATTACCTCCTTGGTAATCATATTAAACATTTGTTTCACTTAGTATTCATTACTCTGATTGACTGCACCAATCTGAGACGTGGACATTGAGCGCTGCGCTGTGTCAATGTGGCCAGAGGGCTCTCAACATTTCACGTTCAAATATCTATGGGTTTATGAAAGGTGTGCTATTCAGCTGAGATCACTTGAGTGCAGACCCCGGTTTTAAAGCCTATGTCTGAGAGCCACATTGTGCTCTAATAGAAACACAAAACAATGGCAGCACTGTGTGGGTAAAAGGAGGCAGACTTTGGCACGTGCCTGTGTGATACTACACTCTCACCTCACTCTTCCTGGTGGATTCACACCTCTCTCCGAGATATTTCTGTACCTCTGCTGCATCTCATCATGGACCAAATGAGGGAGAGGCTGGCAGTGACAGCATCAGCACATCATTGGAAATTGGGGCACTGAAATGAAAAGAAGAAAAATACAGTCAGACTGCTCAAAGAGAAGTAGACATACGTTAGTGAGACAAAACAAAACATCTGGCATCTATATCCTGCTGGATTTAATCCTTATATGCAGGGGGGGTGGTAGATTTTTAGCTCATCGAGGTGCAGATTCAATTGTCCTGGTTCTATAGTCAGCATCATCTACAGCCAGATAGTTATAAAGAGATTTGATGCTGAAGTTGTTGTTCCCCACACCCCAAAATTTAAATTTTCTCATTTCACATCCATTTGATGTGATCCCCGGTGTCTGTAACATACACTGGGGGACAAATAATTCAGATGCAGAGAAGACAAAAGTCCAGTTCAAAAACCAAACACTTAAATTCAGAGGCCAGACAAGGTCATACACAGCAATGCTCTAAATAAACTAAATCTTTAACACTAAAGTATGAAAAATCCTCAGTAAAGATACCAGAGGATGTTTGTCATCATGATGTCAACATCATTTAAGTAAACATTTAGTCTATAATACAATAACTAAAAACTGGAATTATGTTTCACATTTTGCCAACTTGTGTATTTAGAATGTCCTACATTTCCAAATTAAAGTCTGCCTGATAGATATTGTTCTTGTTTAACATAGTCTCTCACAATGGATGAACATCACATGGTGTACCCTGAGAAATGATTATTACAGGCCATAATACTGAATTAGACAGATAACCCAAGTACCAGCATCTCATGACAAGTACTAGTACACCAATAAAAGGGCCAGTACTCAAAAGATAAAAACTAACAAGTGCAGGTATTGCATACTAGACAGTACCAGCCCAATTCAAGATTGTGCCATTATATCACAACCATTTACTGGGGTTTTATCCAACAACTACATTCAACCAAAGTTACAGCCACCCACAAATAACATTACATATATAATTTGACTTCACTGAGCTGATTTAGTCATTTTCATTCAATACCCCCTTTTCATTCACCCCCCCCCCCCCCTTTGCTTTAAAGCAATTGTTCAACATTTAATTTTTTTAATTTTAGCCTACAGCTGTATGAGAGCAGCTGTCAGCTAACTTAGCTTAGCATAAAAAAGCTAGAAATAGAAGCAAACAACTTGGCTCTTACTTGATTCATCTGTGTAAAGAAGTGCTTTCCCTGGATTTCTGTTGATAAACAGGACATGAGTGGCCTAAGACAAACAAATGGAAAACTGCAACACATAGAAAGTTAACAAATAAACTGGGTGAACTGAAACAAATTAATGAACAAAGGGGAGCACAACAAGTAGATACACTAAGGTGACAGGGATAATTAGACACAGGGTGGAACTAATCACACACAGGTGAAACACATTAGGGCGGGGCAGACAATCGGAAAAGGTGGCCAGGACAGGAAGTAAAACGTAGCAAGGTAGACACAAGGAAATATGAGAAAATAAAACAGGAAACGCAGGCAGACGCCTAATGTGTAATGCATGAAGTAAATAAACAAGAGAGCCCTTTAGCAATGGGAGAATAGACACGAGAACAATGTCACAGAGCTGCTTTTATTAATCAGTAGATCCCAGCTGAGGTGCACGTGTAAGGCTTCTCTCTTGGAAGAAAGCAGCACATCACATAAACATGAAGCATTTTGAGTCTGAATGCTGTCACAGCTAATGACTTTTCTGAGGGAGACCTCAAAGGCTGTCTGCATTCACTCTTTCAAATATTGTCCTTGTTTGAAAGAAGAAGTCTTGTTTGACTCAGTCATTTGGGTTATGCAGTAACGGGTTATCCTTCTCTCACCCCCCCCCGAACCCTCTCTGTCTGTCTCAGGTGTGACATACATGGAGGTCAGTCGGCCTTGCCGAGTCATGATACTTGTGAACCCACACAGTGGACGTGGCCAGGCTCTGCAGCTCTTCACTGCCCACATACAGGGCATGCTCACCGAGGCCGCTGTCCCCTACAGTGTCATCATCACAGGTTAGTGACATTCCCACACCACAGTATAGAGACTTTACCTCGCATGTTATTCATGTATTACATAACAGTCGTCTCAAGGTCACCCTCATATGAAATAGCAGTGAGGGGATTAAACTTTCAAACCCATCATGGTGCAATCCTGGATGGAGGATGAGACTCTGAGCACATCACGCAGGAGCAAGACCCTGTTGAGATGCAAAATGTTGATAGTTAGTGTTGTGGAAATTGTGAGAGAGAAATAAAGAGTTTTGAGAGTCCACCAGTTGTCTTGGTGTTTTATTCTGCAGAAGGAACAGGTTTACAGGGCACAATTGTGGTCTGCAAAGGAGTTCAAAAAATTGGAGTGTATCACAGCTTCTTATAGGCAAAAACAGTTACATAAGAGGAGGCTTCATGTCCATAAAATGGGAAAGTATGCATCCCTAGGCAAAAGCAATTGAAACCAAAATGAATCAAAAGCAAGGTAGAAAGATGAAAGTGTGCATCGCTTCAGGGAGGTAAGCAGTATGCATCCCTGCAGAGAAAGAGGAGACCAGCCCTGCTTACAGTACGGTCAGAGTGACTCCTCCTCATTAGAAGATATATTGATGCAGATATATTAAAAAACATGGTTGATGTATAGGATTATGTTAGATATGCGATTTTCCAGGTTTTCCATAACTTTCAGACTCTCAGACACACAAAAATGACTCTGTAATATCATTTATGGTACATAAATGGTACATAATCCAAAAGTACAAACCATTGACCATTTACCCATCCAGTAATCCATCTGCTGTTTGTACCACCTTGACACACACACACTCACTCACACACTCACATTGCCATTTAAGTTACACCAGCTGCTCCAGACTCGTGGCTTTTTCGGATCTTAACTACTGAGCTTCTGAGAGCCACGGGATCTCTGAATGTCAATGAGCTGCTGTGGAACAGTGAAAGGCACACTGCATCACTGACCCTTTAAACACAGCCTCACTGTACGACAGCTGAATCTCTGATACAGAGACGGAGGCAGAGGAGGAGGGAAAATGTGTTTGTTTATTTAAGAACACATGTGAAAAACTCCTTGGACTTAACGAAATGACAGCAGCTGGATGGTGACGACGAAAGAAAGTAATTACTGATGTTGACCTGGGCTAAAGAAGACTGGAGGAGAGCAGAAAGGAGGGGGAGAAGGGCTGTCAGGGGTCAGACATGGGAGACAGGCAGATGTGGCAGGAAATGGATTAACTGGCACAACATTTGCCAGGAAAAGAGCTCCTTGTTGAACACACTGTATCGCCTAAGCATTTTTTTCCCCAACAACAAACTGACTGTAAACACAACAACTGTGAGTCGCCATTGTCCTCAGGCTTAGGTTCATGTTCAGGCTTATTTGGCAGTGACTCCTTGAATAAGGAAGTGGCTGGAAAGTACAGCATCAGTCAGCATGGGTCCTGGCCGGCTCAAACTGCTGAGTCAGCTGTGCCCCTGACTGTCGGCACAGCACTGGAACACTGCCTCTGCCTAACAAACAGCAGCAACATGGGGAGCAAGGCTGAGAGAGAGAGAGAGAGAGAGAGGCCCAGGGTGTGTGTGTGTGTGTGCGCGTGTGTGTATATACCTTTTTTTTTACCTCTTATGGACTATAAATACTAATCGATAGAATAAGGAATAAGCAATTAAACAGTCATACATGCACTATACCACTTTATACTTACTGTAGGCACTTGTTTATGCTGTGGATTTTACTACTTTAACAAATAGGTACATTTTACATTGTATCATATGCCGTGTGTCAAGTCATGTCGATCAAAGGAGTTTTTCTGTCATGACAGACAATAAAGTTGTCAGGGCCAGTAGTTCTCATGTGGACCAGCTGAATCTCATTCTTGAGTAACTGGTTAGATTTGATGAAGATTTTCATTGTGGTTCGGTCAAGATTTGGGTTAAGCATTAACGGGTTATGGTTAGGGTTAGGGATAAGGCTTTGTTGAGGGTGTTCAAATAAATGTATATGTGTGTGTGTGTGTTCTTGTATTTGTGGCTGTGTGAGGAGCAAAAATCATATAAACCATACAGAGGGAGGACATTTTGGCAAAGTAAGGACATTTTGTCTGGTCCTCGCATCTTTAAAGGGCTTTTCAGTGTTAAGACTGAATTTTAGGGTTAGGGTTAGGCATCTAGTTGTGATGGTTAAGGTTAGGGTAAGGGGCTAAGGAATGCATTATGTCTATTATGAATGAAGAGCAAACGTGTGTGGGAGCACAGTAAAGAGAAAGGGGATGGGATACAGTTCCTGTTTTTATTTCAGTTTTGTGCTTGATCAATACTTTGGCCGGAGTGGAAAATGTTTCCTCCACGATGCAGTGCATCAAAATTCACTAACTTCTTTGTTTTCTGTCTGCCTCTCTCTCTCTATCTCTCCCCCACACATGCCACTAGACTGCAGAGTCTGTCTGTGGACTTATGAGTGTACAGAGACCCCTGCAGAGAAACCCTCTTAAAGCTGCTGCCAATAAAACTAGGCTAAAACAGCCCAGTGCCACACCAGCCCATTAACCAATGCTCATATACTAAACACAAAAGACACATTCACGCACACACAGAGAGATATTTGTGGGCCACAGATGTTGGCAGGCCTGTTAAGCTGTCTTGGAACTGTTGAGTAGCCAATGGATTGATTAGTGTGATGTTTCTGTTCTGATAAGGGGAAATTGAATCTCCTTTCTGCCTAATCTCCTGGATCCTCCCCCCAGAGGCTGGTGATGACGGGACCGTGTCTCCTCTCTCTGCCCTTGTCCCTGTTTTTATTTATTGATTTGCCCTCCTCTTTTTGTTTTTGTCTCATATTTCTCTCTCTCTCTCATCGCTTGTGCCTCACAGAGCACCAGAACCATGCACGGGAGCTGGTGAGGAAGGCAGACCTGTCACAGTGGGATGCCCTGGTTATTGTGTCTGGAGATGGGCTGCTGTTTGAGGTGCTTTGATTTGATCTGACCTATTTTTGTTTCAAAGAGCCACTATTGTAATTCAAACGTATGCAGAAATGATATAAGCCCTCTCACATTCGTGTTTGTTGTCTGCTCTTTTTTAGAAAAGCCCTGTAAATTTTTTGTTTGAATTTAAAGATTCCTGCACTTAAAAAGCCACTGTAATGATTCTCTGCTCAGTGTTGTATTGTGAAGTCATAAATCCTCAACCATGATAATGGCTTTACGCTACCTATGAAGTTCATTTCTTTTCATTTATGTTATTTGACGTAAGAGGCACAAAACACATTAATGAACATCAACATGTGAATGTGCCAGATTGTAGCCATTGGCCAATTCCCTTCTGTAGTCCTTAAGCAGGATGATGTGACATCATTACATAAAATACACAGCAACGTATACACAATAATATGCAGACTCCTATATTAAGTATAGCCACAAAAACACGTAACAGTGCATTGATAATTGCACAGTGCAGATTGCATTTTGTTATTATGCAGACATTTATTTTTATTTAGGACCATATTTTAAGCCTGTTTTTTTTCTTTCAGGTGATAAATGGCCTTATGGAGCGAGAGGACTGGCAAGAGGCCATCCAGACCCCTCTTGGAATTCTACCTGGTGGCTCCGGTAATGCCCTGGCTGCCTCCATCCACCACTACTCACAGTGAGTCAGCCCATTAATGAGTAATTTAAATGCATGGAGTAACAGTGCAGAAGAAGACCAAAGACAGACCATCCTCAGCCTAAAAAAAGGACAGTTTATCTCCATTCTGTGTAATTATGCCAAAGGCTGACTGGGCACATCATTCCTCAGGAGCAAGCAGAGGAGCAAACTGGAACTACTTCACTGTGCAGCCAGAGGTCATTTAAGGCTGATAACTCTCAAAGGAATGATGTAATGGGTTTGAAAAGTTGCACATTATGAGTGATTATAGTCCCAAGTGCAGTTTGCCCAGCACATTTTCAGGGTATTATCGCCATCTGCTGGTTGGTTCTTGGCACAACACAAAAAAAAAACTGAAATAAAAAAGAATTAGGGCTACATGTATATTTGTGACCTGAGTCTGTAAGCTGTCAAAGTATTTTTTTTTTTCAAATAATATTTACAGATGTATTCACAAAACCAAAGTACACAAATGCATACAAACCTACCACATTTACCACCAGTATATAAGCATTAGCAGGAACTTGATTTATTGATTGGCGTGTGCTCGCCTCTGCATCACAGATTAAAACAGCTTTAGCTGGCAGCTAGTTGGTACCATGGTGAGCACCATTCCATATCCTTCTGCCATAATTCTTTCAAATTCTGTTATCTCATCAGTCTAAAAATGCACTGGTCTGGATTCCATCATATGTTTTTGTTATTGTCTACTACTTCTGTGTACTGGCCTCTTTTATTATTTTTTAGCCCAAGTGCAGTGGGAGTGGGAAATTAGGAGCATATACAGAGCACCTGTACCAGTTTGGGTTTGGTTAAGTGTATACTTGCAATAGTAATTTGACCCCAACCGCATTATCTTGGTGATAGTCCAACTTTATGACTAACTAACATGTCTATACTTATTTAAAAGTCTAATTTTAGTCAGACTACCACCCTAATTCAATTATTTCTTACATCTCGTAAACTAGTGATATTTTTTTTTGTTTTTTTTTATTGCAGCAATTGTTATTCTGACTCTGTATAACAACCCCTCAGGTCGCCTCCAGCTTGGAATGAAGAACTGCTGTTGAGCTGTGGCTTCATGCTGTGCAAAGGTCTCGTCGGCTCTTTGGACCTGGTGTCGATCCACTTGGCCTCTCAGCAGCGCCTCTTCTCCTTCCTCTCCCTGGCCTGGGGTTTTGTGGCAGATGTTGACATTGAGAGTGAGAAGTACCGCCATGTCGGCGCCATCCGCTTTCTGATGGGCACCCTGGTGCGTCTGGCCTCCCTCAGAGTCTATCAGGGCAAATTAGCATATCTGCCTGTAAAGGAGACACCAAAACCTCAGAAAGGCACCATAAAGGCGAGCCACCCTCCCGCCACACCTCAGCACCCTTCACTCTGCTCCTCCCTTCCCTGTCAGCTTATCCCCAAGTCTTCTCCAAATCAGAATTATCATCACAATCAAAACACCACAAACTCTAACACCAACGCCATCACCACCCCCAGTGTTATCGCCACCAAAAGAAATGAGACCCAAGGTGATGGCAAGACCAAGACACTGGTGGATTCTCTTCTTCCTGGCCTGGACCAGCCAGTACCAGAGAGCTGGACAGTGGTCGAGGAGGAGGACTTTGTGTTAGTGCTGGCTATTTATCAGTCTCATCTTGCTGAGGACCTGTGGACAGTTCCTGGAGCAATGGCAGACGACGGGTTGATTCATCTGTTCTACGTGACAGCAGGAATTTCACGTCCCGCCCTCCTGCGCCTTTTTCTTGCCATGGAGAAGGGCTCCCACTTGGCGTGCGGCTGCCCCCACCTTGTGTACAAGAAGGTGAAGGCCCTGCGGCTTGAGCCAATCTCTCCGCAAGGCGTGATCTCTGTGGACGGGGAGATGGTGGAGTACGGGCCTGTTCAGGCACAAATTCACCCAGGACTGGCCAGACTCATATGTGGCTGAATCTGGATTATCTTAATCTGTGTCTGGTTGTAGGGCTTTCTAGTTTGGCCTTTTTATACTCAGTGTTGGTTCTTTTATGTATGCTGTGTTTCCAGAAGTGCCAAAGACATTTCGTTAGCCTGGAAATTCTTTTCTATTTTTCTACAGAAACTACATCTTGTGCTCTAAATGTCTGGTTCAGGGTCAAAGCCATGGGAGGTTGTTTTCACTGCTGGCTGGCACCAGCTTAGAATAAAAGAGATAACTTTTGTGTGTGTGTACACTAAAATGTGTATTTGTGGAAAATCGCTCATAGGTGAGGTGTCCATTGTTCATGACATGTAAAAAGAAGCACATTTTCCCGTCCAGGGACACTCCTGTAGAAATCCTGCCCTTTGTCCCACTGTAATACACCAGGCCGCCAATCGTCCTGCTGGGTAACTGCACTTATAGCATCACCTCCCCCTTGGTTTGATAAGAGGAGCTATCTTACTGAGGAGCGATGGGTAACTTAAAGGTTAAAGGTACTGACAAATCGTTAATCTTTGCATAGTTTCTTTTTCTAAAATCCCCTAACAAAATGTCAGATCTATTAAACACCCACTCCCTCTCTGTGTGTGCACTTCCTCCAGCTGCTAAAAGATGAGCTGGGTGTGAGGCCGGCTGAGCTTAGACCTCCACTAGTGCAACAAATCCATTTCCCGTCCTGTTCCTTCCCTTACTCTTTTGCGTGATCTGCCACAATCGTCAAGCTGTAGGAACTGCCACACTAACACAGCACACACGCACACACACACTCTTCCTACACTACTACTACTTTCTTTTGCCCATCCCCCACTCCTCCTCACATACAGTGGAGTACACTCTCATTCCCTTACATCTGCAGCACTTAGTGAAGGGGGAGGGGCACGACCTGCTTGTGTGCACATGATCCCCTTCCCATCTTGAGACTGTACTCTCTCTCTCTCTTTCTCTCTCTCTCTCTCTCTCTCTCTCTCTCTCTTTCCCCTCACTTAGTAAATAAGATGCCAGCACCTAATGTGTCCTTAATTTTACGCTTTACATTTGCAGAAGCGTGTTAAGCAGAGATGACGTTTTTTTAATTCGTTTGAAAGTGAGTTTTAAACACACAACACTGGCAAAAGCATAAAAAAAAACAGAGAGAGTGGGGTTCTACATGCAGTCAAAGTGAGCTGGAGAGGGCCAAGTGTTTTTGCTGCAGTTGGTGATGTGGTGATGAGAATTAGATGATCAGTGCCCCTTCACCCTCTCTCTCCATCTCTCTCTCACACACACACGCACCACTTTGTTTCAGGTCACAATACTGTACCAGAACTGTTTCGCGCATCAGCTCAAACTTTTTTCCTGCATCTAAAAAGAAACAGAATGCCATCGGGGTCAACACGCCATCATACTGTTTGAGTGCTAATGTATCTGCTAAAACCAAACTCACCTCTCGTGCTGAAAGTTCAAACTGTAACACTGACAGGTGAATGGGTTTCACAGAATGCTGATGATCAGGTTTTGGGGGTTTTGATTAAACACCACTGTCACCCCGAGTGTGGCACGTCACTGCAGTAACCTGCAGCACAAATTCTGTCCCTGCTGTGTTTTCCGGAGCTTGTGAAGGATCAATGAGTGATTGCCGTCACTTAAAGGAGCATTTTTTTTTCCATATACTGCAATTGCAAATAGAAGAAAGGTTTCTTTAGGGTCTGTCTTAAAATTATTGGGGAAAGGCAAGGGCTGAACTCTTTGTTCATCTTTAATCAATATTTCTTTTGGCTCACTGTGGTTAAATGGATAAAATATCAGGGCTTGGCAATGCAATTTAGCTTTACACTTGGAAATGCAACAAACTAAAAGAATAAACCAGTATTCAATTATATATTTTGTATGACTTTATAAGGACACTTGAATGTTCATAATAAAATACCTGTACCATGAGGCTGATTATAATATGTACACTGGAAAAATGCAAGCTGTCTCTTAAAGTTATATGAATTTTCAGATCCAAAGAACAAAGATGTGCTTTAATAATCAGCTTCAAGCCAAATCCTCTTATGCGACCATTAGAGGGCAAAGACAATGGGGGTCACCACAGTGAACTCTGGCATGCGTGAGTACAGAGACTGACCTATGTAAAAGATTGTCTCAACTTTGAAAGGCTAATCCATCCAGCTCACATCTACTTTACTTTTAGGCTTAAAATTATTTGAATGTTAAAAAAATATAAGTCTTGAGATATAAACATTTAACATGTGTAAGAACGATAATGTAAATTACCCAAATGTTACTTTTTACATTTGACTCAACACTTTTCAACCATTTTTCAATTATGTGTATATTAATGTACAGTAACATTCTGCTTTTTATAACTGGCTGATTGTGTTAAGAACAATAGAGCCCAGATGCAAGATATATACATGCAGGGATAAAATAAGGTGCAAACCAAAGCCATTTTTTTGGAGTCGTGTTGTTTTTGATTTATAAAAATGTGTAATTTTATAATAAATACCACGGAAATCAGCAGAATGCATTACCCCATAACCCTGGCCTTCTCCCTCCCTAATAATTTTCATACAGTCCCCTTAATAGACTATGATGTACTTGAAGTTGACCTAAGTTAACACCTATAAAATGTCATTTTCACTGCAGTGCCGATTTTTTTTTTTTTTTTTTTTTTTTGCCTTTATCTTGATTTTAAATTTTGACATATCCATATGACAAGTGTGACTGATGTACAACATGCTGTACCTTCTACCATTACTGTAGCCTCAGCAGAGTTATCATGGGCTTTGAATGCATTACCATGTTGTGCACTCATGAAACCGCAATTACCACAATGCAAACATTTTGTGGTAATTGCAGTAATCTGGAATGAGGGGTATCCTCAAATATTACCCATCTAATAAGAAGCAACAGTTACATAAACGATCCATAATTTACTTAATACTGCTGCAAAATACATTATGTCAACACCCTGTTGTAGGTCAATGTAACACCACTGTTAAGTTATGGTAAAATACTGTTAAATTGTTGTAGTCCACTGGCTGCTTTTGATGCAATCCTGATAGAAATGTCCAGGCATTTTATAAATGAGTTGTGAGAGCTGTATTACAGAATATGAGCTATAATGTTGCCAACCTTGTTGTGGGAAGCCAATGGTGTTTTTCTGAGAACTGGAATATTCTGTGTCTTACTACAGTATCCATATGTAACACAAGCCTGACATAAGTAGATGATTTACACAAAAGGGAAGAATGTGTCATTTATTGTTTTGCTGTTTTATGTGATGATATAAACTTGACGTTCAGTGTAACAGGTCAATGGATTCGTGTGATTCCACTGAATGTGTTATACTGTCTGTGTATCAACAAACAAAAAATACTGTTCTGTACGTTGCATGACATGTATTTGCAGCTTTTTAACAAGAGAAAGTAGTTTCTCTACAAAGTGCCTTAGTCATTGCCCAAGATAGCAGATACCCAACAAAAGGCAGAGGAAAAAGAAATTCCTGGCTCTACTCTGCAGGGAGTACAATATAAACATATAAACACACAAATTATCTATATAATGAAAATGTGAACTGGGTATGATAAAGTGTATGACCTGTCAAGTTTAACTGGATTTAAGGGTTGCATATCCATATTCAGTTTTACACTAGTGAAACTGGCTGTTGACCACCAGGTTTATGCTGTAGCATCACCTTTTATTTTATTGGAATTCCTAGACTTTTTTTTTTTTTTTAATTTTTTTTTTTTTTTTTTTTAAAAAAACCCAATTAATAAATCAGTACACACAGTATATTTGTCTCTTTCTTTGACCAATTCAATTAATAGATTCTGAATGTGGCTTGCTTACTTTAAAATTGTTTATATGTCTATGGAGCATGCACACTATGTCTGGAAACATTTTATTTTAATATAAATATCACCTTATTACCACGCAAATATAAAAATAGAAAAATGGATATTCTAAGATGACTTAAAACCAGTGTTTTCCTGATCATTTTGTCTGTCATTAACTGAATTTCATGACCAGTGTCAGACCCAGTGTCAATCCAAACGGTTAATAAAGACATTTTCTTGTATTTCTAATATTTTAAATCGTCACCAGACACATAACTAAATGGTAGATCCACTTATTGGAAGTCACTGAGCAATGTAGGTATGAACGTCACATTTACTGATGGACAGAGAGTTTATCTTATTTACATCAGAAGGTCCATTCCATAGTGCAGCTTCCCTCAACCTCCACTAGAGGGTAACAGAGGCAGAAACTGTTCCTCACCACCTTGTGTTGTGTACCATTTTATTTGGGTGTAAAGTAATACAAATAGAAAAGTTTGCTCAATATGCATTCATATTTTTATGGTGCAATTTTGGTTGCATAATGACAATTAAGATCCTTTCCCTGTCCCTATACAGTTCAATTAAAAATTGCCATGATGCATGAACATGGGTCTTCTGAGACTATCAGGATTATGAGAAGATTCACTAGATTGCAAAAGTTACAGGTGGTAAAAAAAAAAAAAATAAAAAAAAAACACCTTGTTCTAATCTCAAAAAACTCCTACTCCACAGTTCTTCTCCACTGGTTCCTGGTAAAGAATAATAACAAAACCAAAGTCATGTTTATCTGGTAAAAAGACTTAGAACCAGAGACATCATCCACATATTCATCCCCTCCAACTTGGATTATTGTAACTCTTTTCATAAACCCCTCCATCTCCAGGAAACAGAGAACGTAAATATGTCACTCCTATTCTGAAACAGTTGCCCTGGTTACTGATCACATGCATAATCCACTTTAAACTCCCACTGTTTTTTTTTTTAAACTACTCAATTGTTTAGCTCCTGAAGATCTCATAACCCCCATGTTTAGGTATTCGGCAACGTCATGTTCTGAACAGCACTTATCAGTCCCTGTCCCTCACTTAACATCGAATCGATCGAATCGAATCGATGATTGCGATTTCTCCACTGCTGCCCCAAAGCTTTATTATCCTTTATTATTACTGATGTTTTTAAATCCAATTTTAATTCTCATCTTTTCATTTTGCTTGTAATCCTGATGCAAGCTGATATGATGTTGCCGTTTTTACATTTGCTATTTATCTACTTTATCTTATTTTGCCTCTGAAAGGCACTTTACTAGTGTCAGAGTTCAAATTGATGGCCAGAAGGTGGCAATATAGACTAGCCTTGCAGTGGAAATGGAAATGCTGGTTAAAGAAGTGTATGTGTGTGTGTGTGTGTGCGCGCGCGCTTGCATGAGCGTGATATGTAGAGGCCCAGGGCAGTTGTCAGACAGCAGGAAGCCACAGATCATCGCTGTGTGTCCCATCTTTGTCTCTGCATTGTCACTCTGTGCCCGTTGTCTCCGACTCCAGACGGCATCAAAAATGAGTCGCGGTGAAGGTCACCTCGAGGCTGCCAGTTTTACTATCAATTACAATAAGTGATCTAAGTAATCTCTGACCTTCGCTGTCCTGTCCTCCGCAGCAGCTGCCACCTCCAACACATTTGTCCCTTTGATGGCAGCAGCCCGTAAAAGTCTGATTTTCACTCTAGACAGGAGCTGAATATTTAGATGTCTCATCCATCCGACGATGTAATATATCACAGAGCAAACAACTGTCAAAATAATGCTGCTGTACCATTAATTTTGTCTTGCCAACAAGGTTCAAATACCCTCTGATGCAGCTCTAAGATGAAATTGTGCTCTGAATGAATGAGAGGGTGAAAACGCAGCGAACTGGGAAACTCTGAGCTTCTGGACAATGACTTTTGAAAGACAGATAGCTTAGACCCTGATAAGCAAATTAATTTCCTCGTCATACGCTGCGTATACAGTATTATCTTCATCGTCAACACTCCTGAGCCTAAGATCCTTCGAAATAAAAGGCTGCCTCGCCTAATTCCCATGCATCTCAGTTGTATGCATAGGACTCCCTGTTGAGGATATGGAGATGATCCTCATTTATTCTGTGTACAACCTTTTATTCTTGGAACAGCTCATTCCAATCCCATCTATAAAACAAGTATTCTCCTGTGCCTCTCTGCAGGGGTTGAATACCTTACAGAAAGGCTTGAGATAAAGGAAGAGAAAACTTCCACCATCTGGATTTATTCATTTCTACCACTTCATCCACTGGGGGTCGCGGGGGGGCTGGTGCCCATCTCCAGCTAACATAGGGCGAGAGGCAGGGTACACCCTGGACAGGTCGCCAGTCCATCACAGGGCCACATAGAGACAGACAACCATTCACTCTCACATTCATACCTACGGGCAATTTAGAGTCTCCAATTAACCTAGTCCCCAAATCTGCATGTTTTTGGACTGTGGGAGGAAGCCGGAGTACCCAGTGAGAACCCACGCACCACGCACCACGGGGAGAACAACTGGGTTCCAACCGGGTTGTGAACCCGGGACCCCTTGCTGCAAAGGCAAGAGTGCTAACCACTACACCAACCGTGGGCCCCATCTGGATTTATTGCACATCTTAATCACCTTGAAGCAAAAATACAGGATAAGAATGCCACAAAGGTACGCAGAATACACATCAAATGTGACATGCAAGAAACTGGGTCAAATATTTGGGTTTGATTACATCGGGTTCAGTTTCTGCAGAGTTAATATACTTTCGTTGAATTTCGTTGAATTGGCAAATAGAGTCACATCCTCTGTTTGTGTCTTAAATTTTGCTCCATTCTCTCTTTGTTTCCCTAACCTTTGCTGACAGGATTAAGTAAATGTCACTCCAATAGTCTGTTGTATGCCAGAGGAAGGAGAGGTGTTGGTGTATGTTATTCTGTGTGTGCATGTCTCTCTGTTTTAAACAGTTTGCACATTTTTTTTTAAACCTCAAGCTGCAGTGCATAGATACTGGTGATTCCTGTTGTCGACGTTATTATTCTGCCTTTGGTATTTGCGTACTGGAATTATGTTACACAATTTGTGCGCTGTGTAGTTCAGATATGAAAGCAGGCTTTGTCAAGCAATACTATCAGACCTGACTGAGGGAGCATTTGTGCTTATTATGTGTTTATCCTATCAAATCTTTTCACAAACAATGGAATAAACTTCTAATTAAGTCCGTCATTTCATCCCGAAATGGACTGCAGATGTCAGAGTAGACTATCCCATCATTTTTAGTCTGCTGTGGCTCACTACACAAAGTGCCAGTGTGACATTATCTCAGGATAACCAAATTTGAATTTGACCAGCACCATGTCAGTCTTTGCAACTGGAAATTCAATGACATCATCCGCAAACAGGCACCTATCGGATGGGAACACGTTTTACTTTAATGGTCCATTTTAGAAGACTTAAAACTGGCAATTGAAACTATAAACATACCATAGAAATTAGTACTGTACTGTAATTAAACTGGGAAGTATGCTTATTTTAAAGAACTGTGTCTGCCTCCATTCCAGTTTGTCAGTATTTAGGCAGTTTCTGGTTTATTATGCAACTAGCTGTTACCATTTTGGGCACAATTCCTAGCTTTGCTTCCTTTCATTACCTTAAAAATTCCCCCACTCTTTAAGCTGACAGAGCATAAAAATCAATCTCCGTGCAAATGCAAATCAATACTGAAAAAAAACAAAACAATTTCTTAAATTACAAATTACTCATTCA
This sequence comes from Brachirus orientalis, assembly GCA_016785285.1. Taxonomy (NCBI): domain Eukaryota; kingdom Metazoa; phylum Chordata; class Actinopteri; order Pleuronectiformes; family Soleidae; genus Brachirus; species Brachirus orientalis. The sequence goes on along the minus strand of JAFBJR010000367.1, from coordinate 4,353,146 downwards.
TGAGCTCCCATTTCTATTTTATTCCTTAATCACACAGTAATGGAATTTTCCAACTTTTAAAGAGAAAATAAACATCCACAAGCATTAAAAGTCAAACCACCAAAGTTGCCTCAAAGCTAGTCTCTAAACAAGCCGGTGCATCTGACTGTGCTGTGAAATGTGTACCGTCTCTCACGCCCTTCATCCCTGAGGATACACATAATTCACCTGGGTGACACTGATTTAAAATCCTTTCTATTTACTGTAGGAGCAACTGTATTCTTTACATACGGTGAAATAGCAGGCCTAATTCCTTGCCACACACTTAATCGGTTCTCATGTAACGTCTATTTGACACTCTGTCAGATGGTATTATAAACTAAACGGCCTCCAGAAAAACAGAAGTCCATGAGAGAGTTGCATTGCATGAAGTCTTTGCAGTCAGCATCCGAATGTACAGCGCTTTGTTGCCTGAGGAAATCGAGCAAACTGCAGCCAAGTGATAAAAACAAAACAAAACAAATTGTGCATCCATACAGTCGTGTAACAGGGCAAATCCTGCAGCGTCTACCAGCTGCCACTGCAAATTTTAGGCTCTTGGTTTTCCCTTTTAATGCTGCTTCAGCGGCCACATTTTAACAGCCCTGCGTTTCTTCCTGCCAGATCTCTACAACCACCGCATGTCACTGCAAAGACACACATTCAAGGACGTTTGCTATTTGAAATTGTGACATTTGTCAATGTGTACCGAAATACCTTGTAAATCATGAAAGCCCATTGATTGATTTAACTTTTTTTTTCCTTCCCTTATTTTAGAGCAAAAGTGACAAACACATCTTCAATAAATGCAGACCTATTTCACCTCTTTGACCTGTTGCCCTCTGGCAGGCGCTACAGGTCACTCGGTTCAAGGACAAATAGACTCAGGGACAGCTTCTATCCAAGAGACAGCACTAAATTCTCTAAATTCACACTTGCACTGACAATCCACTCACTCTGCACTTTACACCACTGGTCACTTTTGTAATCCCGTGCAATAACAATCCTACATCTACCTCCTTCAGACTTTATTCTTGTAAATGTAGTATTTGCCACTCAATTGCGTTGTTATCTTTTGTTACAATGACAATAAAGGCTATTCTGAATCTTCTGATTCTAAATGCATTTAGGTCATTTAGGTCTGCAGAGCGGCTCTTACATGCATTTGCAGACATACAGGAAGATGTTGGTTTGTAGATACGTACATAGATAATAGAGTGTGGTGTAGTCTGTGTGTTTGGAAGTGGCTCTTTGTGAGGAACAAAACCTTGTAGGTAAGGACATGCTGGGAAAGTGAGGACATTTTGGCTGTTCATCGTGTTCCCATTTGTAGCTTCAAACCTTTTAGGGTTAAATTTACATCTATGTTTTATGTGGTTAGGCATGCATCATGTTCATTAATTGTCCTCCATAAGATAGCTGTGGCATAAACACTGACCTTGTCAGGACCAGTGGTCTTCATGGAGACCAAATCCTGGTCCTAATGAGACAGAAAGTCCTTTTTTTGAGCTAAGATTTGAATCGTGGTTATGTTAGGGGTAAGGGTTAGGCATTAACTGCTTATAGTTAAGGTAAGGGATAAGGTTTTAGTCACACTGTGCAAATTATTGGAAGTCAATGCAGAGTCTTTATAACAGTGGCTGTTGGAACCTTGGTGTGCATGAGTGCCTTGTTTAACCAAGAGTCTCATCTCCATATAGAGAGCCTAAAGGAGAATGGATGGTTTCCATTAAAATCTAACGTGTGTAGGTACAATCACTGACAAACCCAAACCAGTACAGTGACCGAAGGCCAGTGATCCTGTGTATTTAAATAAATAATTTATATGTATTTGTTTTTCAGTGGTTCTGCATGAGGTTTGAGGTTAGTGGGGAGGTAATGGCATCTCTCAGTGTTACGCTTGAGTTAGGGTTAGTTAATGACTCACTGACTGTACACACCTGACAGAACCAGTTGCAGTTAGAAAGGCAGTGACTGTAGAACCAAGGTAGAGAACACAGACTGACCATAGTGAGAGAGGTCCTCGAAAATGAAGAGCAACAAAAGCTGGCTGGCCAGTGGCCAAAACCGTGGCTGGTCAGGATGAGTTGTGGCAGGGAGGCTGCATGGGGTGACGTGTAGTGACCAAACAGGAAAAGAGGAGAGCAGACCTAGAGGACATGGGACAAAATAGTAAACTCAGAAGATTTGTGCTGGACATATCCCACATGAGGTTGGAGGTAGGATGACAGGTGTTTAAGTCGAGCAGGAGTGGAATCCTGATGAGATGATGAAGTGCAGGAGAGATCAGAATCAGAATCAGAATCACTTTATTGTCACTAGTCCTTGCAGACAAGTACTAGCGAAATTAGGTTTCACACCCATGTACCGCATACAAACATCAATTAGTCCACAATTATTACTGGTTGAACGTAATAGTGGCACACGTCAGACTTACACAACAGCACATAAACATTTGATTGTACATGTACTCTAAACTTTGCACAGTCCAAATCATCCACATAGAGGCAGAGCGGGTGTGTGGCTTCGCAGGAAAGCGAGGAACTTAGTATAAAGGTAAGTCACTCCCACTGAACAGACAGACACACACACAAAAAGATACAGTGTGTTGCAATCACATATCTTTTTTTCAGCAGCGGTTAACTTAATTTCTTTTATAACTATAAGTCAGTCCTGTTTTAAGTCAGGCTTGCAGAACTTCCCTCTTATTTTTTGAATTGCATGAAACTACAGTAAGGTTGACAACTTTAAAAACATTTATATTATTGTAGACAATCCCACGAAAAGACCAAACAAAATGATGAACTGTATTATGTTCCTACATTACCATGACACACTTTACCATACCTCTTTGTTGTTCTGTGTCAAACCCTCAAACACAGCTGCTGTTAATTCTGTATGATTCTAATCCACAGTGTAGTGGTTAGCACTCTTGCCTTTGCAGCAAGAAGACCTGGTTTTGCCACCCGGTCGGAACAAAGGCCTTTCTGCATGGAGGATTCTCTGGCTTCATCCCACAGTCCAAAAACATGCAGATTTGGGGATTAGGGAAATTGGACACTCTAAATTGACCTTGAGTGTGGAAGTGAATATTTGTTTGTCTCTATGTGGCCCTGTGATGGACTGGTGACCTGTCCAGGGTGGACCCCCGCCTCTTGCCCTATGTCATCTGGGATTGGCAGCAGCGCTCCCCTGCAACCCATGAGTGAGTGAGAAAATACAGCAAAGTTGCTCATATCTATCAACATTAACTAAAAGAAGTCTGTGCCCACATGTGTTGGAAAATTACTGAACCTTAAAAGAAATGACAGATGTAACAGACTAGCACATAACCGGTTTTAGTATTTTCATTGGATTTGCCAAACCCATCTGGATTGTTTACTTTACACTGTAATATTAGCCCACATATATTTATTCAGCAAGTAATACTGACGATGATGACAAAGTCAACAGTCTACATTGGTTATTGATTTGTCTTTGCGGCGTATCTCCGTCTCTTCATCTTTCCCTACATTAGGATTTATTTGCAGTTTCTTCCTGCATCTCACTTCAGATATGGAGCGTATTTCTGCGTCTCTACTTCCTGCATCTCAATCATTGCTCCTCTCTCTCCCCCACACCCCTTCTTTAGTGCGTGTGCACTTGATTGTGTCTGACTCACTCTAAATGCAGATGTGTGACTCAGAAGACAATTCCAAAAGCATATTTCCTCCCACGTCTGCACGGCCATACACTTTTTTTTTTTCGTCCATGATATAGTTTTAGCATCTGACCCTCAAAGTCATATTAACCTCTCACTTCTTAGCCAATGCAGTTCGTTAACAATAAGTGGTAGATTCTGTTTATGTTAAAACACAAATCTTGTGAAAAACTGAGGCAGCATTTGTAACTGTGGCCTCAAAAATGACTTCAACTAAGCCCTGTATAAGAAACAAGTCACATTTGGATTCATGACAGCAGTGGAAGTTTAAATAACATTAACATGCGGAGACGAGCCTCATCCCAGTGTGTTCTTATGAGTCAAGCATTATTTTTAATTGTCAACCACTTTTCCCTCCACATGAGGGTCACTGGAGACAAACCCAGCAAACACAGGGCGAAAGGTGGGGTACGTCCTGGAAAGGTCACCAGTCCATCACAGGGCAAACATACAGAGACCTATACAGTGAATTTAGAGGGTCCAATTAATCTCTGCTATGTTTTTGGACTGTGGGAGGAAACCAGAGAACCTAGAGAAAACCCAAACACACGAGGGGAACATGCAAACTCCACGCAGAAAGGCCCTCGTTCGGACCAGGTCGTGAACTTGGATCTTTTTTCTTTAAGGCAGTTTAGTATGTAAATGTGCTGCATGTTTTTCACAACTTCCTTCTCTGTAATAAAAAGATGTCTGTCAATTTTCTCTTGCTCTACCTACAACTTTACATAAATCACATGGATTATATCTTTTACAACAAATCTCCAACTCAGACTCAGCTTTTCACATGAACCTCCCCTCACAGGTCAAAGGAAACATTTGATATGAGAAACTATAATGGGTGACAAATCACAACCGTGTCTGGTATTTGCAGAATTGCAACGTGCTGTGAAAGATGAAGCACCTCTCTTGATGTATTTCAGACCTTCTCTTCCTGGGACTGACCCAAGTGTTGAATCTTGCCTTTGCATGATATCAGGGTGCAAGTACTCTACATATGAGCCAGAACGCAGCCCAACCTTTCACAGCTCCAAATGATCCGCCATCTATATTTCTTGCAGAAAATCTGTGCATACTGCACAAACAGCGGGCAAAGGTTAACAGATTTACTAATAAAAAGCAAGTGTGCTAATCAATAGTTTGTCTTCCATTACAAAAGCACAGTTTCTCTTATCCTTCACTTTGCAGGTGAGTTTTTACTCTCTGTTGACAAAATGATGTCGATCTGAAAATGGCAACCCTTGGATTTTCCAAGAGAAAAACTAAAGGGCACCATCATGTGCAGTGTTACCACAACCTGCAGAGCATGTGTGTGTTTATCGTCTTGGCCACACTTAATTTGACTGCCAGGCGAAAAGAAATGATTTTGTGCAAACAAAGAATAAATTCATAACCTGAGTCCTTTACCCTTTTAATGTACAGCACAAAATGGATGACTATATAATAGCCAAAATAAAGGTCTGACACAACAATGTTTCAGTTAACAGCTTTAACACTCATTTTTACAGCATTCAAATATACAGATGCACAGAGGAGGAAATAAAAAGACTTGTTTTCAAAATAAATAGGGGACAAAGACTCCCATTCAACCCATGTAAACACTATACAACCAGTTATTAAGTTGTATTATTTGTATTGTCATGTTAGCCCATTACATTTACTTGCAGTATTTGTTCATTATCAAAATGTAAAATGCTAGAGAAAAGTAAATACATGTAACACCACGTTGGAAGAGGCAAGTCTGGACTTTCAACATGAGGAGAATAATATGCTGTATGTTCCTGTTTGCTACCAGTCATACATATTCTTACTTAATTTGGGTCTGTTATTTTAATTATTTGGACCCTAATTGTGGAAATAAACTGAATATGAATATAGATCTGTCAACATTTCTGAAGACAGTAATGAACAACGGGAAAACAAGATGAAAGGGCAATATGTAAGTATTTTGGCTTAAAATGTTTGAATTTAATGTCATTGTGACATTATTACTGTATTACTTTAAGCTGCCCCTGCCCATCCTGTCTAATAATAGCACTTTGTACCTCAGTAGCTGACAGAGCGAATGATTACGAGACGTAGACGCAGCACGCTCTAATGTACACACTGAATGACAAGTACACAGAGAGGACTGGTCCCATTGGGATTTGTACCTGTGTGTGCAATGGCCAGTCAGACTACAGGCTCATTTATGCTTAATGATAGACACGCGATTCACAAATGGAAACAGACAGAGCTTCCTTTCAGTACTTTGCTGTCGTTTTGGCTGTATTTTTTTCATCTCCTTAAAGCTTACTGAAACAGAAAAAAAACATACAAAAGAGGCATTATCACCAGAAACCATGGCAGAGCTAGTAGAACCAATACTTCCAGAAAGACAAACGCAGTATGTCACGAGGAAAAGATTTCACTGGCAGAAAGAAAATGACAATGACAAACTAGCTATTTGCAGTTTGAGGTATAGTACGCTGTCAACCTACTTCACTGTTGCTATGTTTGTTGTTGTCAGACACTCTGCTCTTTGGACGAACTGCCAGCGACCCATGCAAAATAAAATATGCATGGAAGTTTATGGACACTTTTTTGTTCATAAACGCACCATAAAGAGACTTAAGGCACAGGAAAAATACAGGGTGATGCAGAGATTTCTGGTGATTTGCTGCACTCTACTTTTCTGCCGTACGAATTTGACATTTTGACTGATACTTAAACATTGTCCCTTTAAACTGTGTCCTCCATCATACAGTACCAAAGCAGAGGGTCATATTTCAAAAGCAAGGCGATGCAGAGCTGTCCTAAGAGGACAAATGTTTTTGCATTTCTTCCATATTGCACATACTGGGTTTTAACTTTTTTTTCTTTTTCAATTTATTTAAAGTAAACTTTATTTTTAACCATCTCTCACATGTTATGTTACAGTACCATGTACAGTAAAGTACACCAGGCTTGGTGTTTATTTTTTTAAAGAAGATATGCAGACTAACTAGCTCATATGTCCTTTTGCTGGAGAGCTGCTGCTGCCCTTCTTGCTCTGTGGCTGGCTTATCTTGCTCTTCAGGCCTGTAAGGTTGTACAGTTTGCTGAAAGTGAAGGTAAATGGAGCCTTTCCCTCTTCATGTCTGTGTGCTTCCTGAGGAGATAACTCCTGGTCCGGAAGGTGAGGATAGAGCTGCGACTCTGCGTTTGAGTGTGAGCGGAGAGCAGAGGCCTGGGCTTTTGGGTACGATTGCTGGTTCGGCAAATGCCTCACTCTCGACGTGCTGTTCGTCACAGGAGCCTGTTGAGAAACAGCGCTTTCTTTGGTGTGGGAGACCTCAACTTGCTTCTGCTTTGCAGACTTGACAGCACCCACTATCAACTGTGGACGGGGTGGCCTGGCTGGAGGTCTGCGAGGAGACCTCGAAGGAGAGGCGTGTAGCTGTCCCGTCGAAGACTTGGAATAGAAAAGAAAAGAGAACTTTTTTTTTCTGTATTAATACAGTTCAATGAAACAACGTTTTTATGTTGATGTTTGCAACATATCCTACTCTGTGTCAAAACTCAGGCAGACAGTGAGCGAGTTAAATACCATTAGTCTTGTACAGGCTCATCAATATTATATACCTGTGCAAGCGTGTGTGCCGCTTCATTAAAAGGATGTCACTTTGGTTCACATAAAATCAGATGTTCAATAATTAACAAGTGTCATGTGTTTCAAAGTAAAGCTCTGCTGGTGCATACTATAAAAGTCTAGATACACACGCACATGCAGACACACAAATACAACTGCTAAACTATGGTTGTACCTCACACATGACAGATGGACAAATTCTCCACTTAAATCCTAATGATTGAAGGTGTACAGCGTCATTTCGAATATGAACTATTGTTATAGCATGGCTGCACGGAAACTTGATGGTTTATAAGCGACACACACAAACTAGTGACAAGTAAAGCAGTTATTTTTGGTGAACTGATTCATTAGAATCAGTTTATTAAAAAGATTAGTTATGTGCTTCCTGCATGACTGGAGCACAGATTCCATCTGACACAGTGAGTGGACTAAAATACGGCTGAATGGGTTTTGATTCAGCTCACAATACACCAGACTCCTTTGTTAAATATTGAGATTTTAGAAATTCCCTTGCTAAATGTTGGTGATTAACGCATGTTTTTGTGATTTTTAAGTCTTTTTTAACTGATCTACAGTTCGGCATTGTTCAGTATGATTCTTGTCAGACATCGCACTCATGACTCTTCCCGTGACAACACTCTCTGATCAATCAGTGACCGGCAGTCTGTCTGTTAATGTCACATTTAAGTATCGGCTCAGGTCGCTTGGAACTTTACCAGGTACCAGGTTCTATCACTACTAGAAAAGCAAAAAGAATGAGTCAAGCCAAGCCGTGCTAAAACTGTATAATGAAAAAATGACAAAAAGCTCCCTCAGTCAGGTCTGACAGTTTTGGCTGGCAGAGCCTGTTTTCAAATGGTGGATAGATTATACAGTTCATTTTATATTTCTTCTGTTCAATCAGACCAAAGAGAGGCAAAATAAAATCCATAGCAACAAAAAATATATATTTTGCACAGCAGTATTAAATAAGATTTAAATTATATGTAATAAAAATTATAAATGATGAAATAACAGTTTCGTAAGACATGTAATTTGAAACAATAGTGAATAAAATAACAATTTCAGAGACAAGTTTGGCAGAGGTCAGCTCACATAGCATAGTACAGTTGGCCTGAATGTGTTCACATAAGTCAACAAAGTCCACAATTTTTTTTTTTTTTGCCAAGCAAAGACTCCAAAGCAACATCACTCATCTGATACAACTGGTTTGTCATTTTTACACTTTTACTTTTGTAAAGATAAAACAAGGGTGATTAGCTTTAGACCAAGCTGTTTCTCCATGTTTTCATCTTTACACTTAGTTTGATATGTGACTTGCAACACCATACAAACATGTACAGTATAAAATCTGAGTGGTATTAATCCTTCATTGTTCAAAAATTAAGCTAAAATATCTCTCACACACACACACACACATACACACATTGATGCTGTTTGAATTGCGTTGTGATTAACCTGCATGTTGACTTTAAAAAACTGTTTTTGTTTGAGGAGGAGAAGTGTTCATGCAATATGGGGGAAATTATCAGCTGTTTTATGGCTCATACCTTCTGTCCTTGAGTGTCTCTGGATGACTGGAGCCTGACTCTCCTCTCTGTGGTGCTCGGTCTTACTGCTGCCTCATCCTCTAACTTCTCTTTGTCTGGTATTCCTCTGTCAGAAGAAATCTTCTGGGGCTTTAGGTCACCAGCCAATGTTCTCTTCACATCTGTTGCCTGATTCATCATATCCCTTGGGGTCACTTCTCCATCGTCCACTCTGGGTGCTGCTGATTGGTTTAACACCTGTTTTCTTTTAGCAGCTTGGGGTTGGGCCTTCTTGTTTTTTACTATGATCTCTGCCCGATCTTTTGCTTCATTAAAATGATCTGTTATTGGATTTCTCTCAATGTTGCCTGTCCTCTCTATATCCTGGGAATGTCGTTCTGTCCCCTGACCTGCCATAATCTGTTGCATCCCCTTTTCATCCTCTTGTCTGCGGTTTTCTTCATTCTTTGCTTTCATCTCCATCTCCATGTCCAGTTTCACCAGTGAGGAAGAAGCAGAGACTCCGGACAAACTCTGTGATTCAATGCAAGAGGTATTTCTGTCTATAGTGCCTAATGCATTAGCACAAGAGGTATTGTTTACGTGTAGTGGACTAGCATTTGGAGTATTCGTGAACGTGAAGCCATCACAATCCACTGTTGTCCCTTGGTAAGGAAAACCTACTTGGTGAAATACAGGGTCATGGGACGGCGAGTCGCTACATTCATAATACTCTTCTGAGGTGGTAGATAAAGTGGAGCCCTCCTTTGCCGAGATATACCCATCACTAATGTCTGGTGTGGGTGTTCGAATATCTAGAGGATAATGCCGTGGATCTGGCGTGTGTGGTTGCGATTCTGTCGTAGGTGTGCGTGGAATAAAATCCGGAGTTGGAGTACGAACCAGAGGAGAGGGTGGCTGTGGATTTTTCTCAGTGGACGTGGAATGCAGCTCTGGCATGTGTGTGTTGATGAGATGCAAGTGCCTGGGTCTTTGCTGTGCTTTAGGATTTTTTGGAGATTCTTGAGAGTTAACACTGATGTGTCCTTTATGCTCCTCTATCTGTGGCTTGTCATCTGTGTGGGGTGCTGCAGTGACACTTTCCTGGCTGCCACCACCACTGCCGTTGGATAAGCATGAATTAATTTGGGCAGAAACAGAAGCGTTTCTGGAGTCGCAGTATGATATTATCTGAGGCTCATGAGCTCTTGCAAGGTATTTGCATCTCATCATGTCTTCATTTTTTTCATTTGGCTCCTTAGTAAAATCACAGTCTGTTAGGTTTTTTTCTAAGGCCTTGGTGTCTGTCTGTTCTGTGGCATCACACTCTGTGTCTACCTTTAAGGGTATTTTGAAGTTTGATGATATTAAACTATTGTTTTTAACTTCTTTTGGAATTACTTCTTGGTCATTCTCACTATGTGCCTTTGGTGCATCAATAGTCAAAACATCTAACTGGCCCTGTGGTTTGGTTGTAGCAGGTGACAGTGTTGCAGTTGTATCATTAGGTTGTCCAACGGTTTCATCATCCTTTGTCTCTTGGGAAGTCACATTCTGATTTTGGTGTGTTGTTTCTTTGTGAGTTCCTCTGCCTGCTGTGTCTTTTGGAGCCTCTGAAGTGATCCCAGTGCACACCTGCACTTGTGTGAGAGTCTCTGGCTCTTTTTCTGGTTGTGTCTCTGCCACATTTGCTGCATCTGTTTCACTGTTGACCACAAGTGGCCCTGTGCTGTCTAGGCTCTCAGGTCTCCTGACAACACTGATTTCTGGCAGCTTCTGTCCATCACTGGTTCCTCTGTCTTTGATAACCAGTTGGACAGTGCGAGGTTTAGGGATGGGAGCAATCAAAGTCAAAGATGATGAGGTGGAGGATGCAGGGAGGGGAGGATTTTGAGTTGTAGAAGAGATAAGAGATGGGACAGGGGTGGAGCAGCTGGTGGAGGGCACAGATGTGCAACCACTGGTAACTTTTTCAGAGAGGGAGGAGGGACTGACTAACTGAGGGTGCACAGGAGAAGCGGATGAGGTGGGAATGTGGCTGTGGACAGTCTGGATGTTAAGATGAATCTCAGGGGAGCTGTGGGGTCGCATGCGAACAGCCTGTGTGTGTGAATTTATATGTGCAACCTCTGTCTTTGTTTTTGTGCGTGGTTCAGAGTGTGAGTAAGTGGGGCAACTTGACTTCAAGGTGTGTGTTGAGAACATAACAGAATTTAGTGCGTTTACACCAGTTTCTGTCTTTTTTTCAGTGATTGATCCTGAGAGGGATAGTGGCTTTGGACTGCTTGTAGTGACTGTTGGTGTGGTGTGTGAGGCACTGCTGGCATTAGGAGTGGATGAGCTGCTGCTGGACTGAGACAGTGTATGTTCACTTGCATGAGATGTAGTGCTGTTTTGGTCTGAATGTTGTTTGGTAGTTGTGTTTAAATGCAGTTCATTCTGTGTGTTGAGAGTCTTATTTGTGTCTTTTTCAGGTTCTGAGTTCTGTACAGATGTGGCTAAACTCTGTTCAGGTTCTGCTTCTTTAGTTTTCACATCACTAGGCTCTGCACTATGCTCTACTGGATGATCACTGTCCACCACAGGCTCCACAGTTTTTGTTTCATTTTGTGTTGATTGCCGTTGTTTCATGTTCTTGTGTTTAGCAGTGAGCTGTCTGGGCTGGGCAACCTCCAGTGGTTCTTCCTTAGGTATGCTGATTGGACTGCTAAACCTGATTGCTTGACTTGTTTCAAACATTTCAGATCGCTGCAGGTGAACCTGAGTTGGTTTGTTGGCATCACGAATATTAATGAACCCAATTACATCGCTTGGGGGGTCAGGCTCTGGCCAAGTGGGCAGGTACGAGATCAAGCATGCCTTCTCTAAATTGATAAGTCCAGGATGGAGGGGAGGAGCTTCGGGTATAGTGTCTTTACTACTCCTCCTCTCCCTCTTCTTCTTGTTATCTGGGATTTCTGCATTCTTGTCATTTTTGGGCTCTTTGGGGATGTTATTTGCAGTAGATGGGATTGGATTGCCTGCAGCAACTAGTGCATATTTGGGATTATACAGTTTCCTGGCATCAGCAGCAGAAGGAGGTGCAACAGCAGTCGGTTGTGGGAGGGGTTCTGGCTCAGGTTCTGGCTCCGTGGCGACCTGCTGGAGGTCAACGAAGCTGGAGGTCAGGTAAAGGAAGCGAAACAGTCGGTCGAAGGCATCCACTGCCTGGCCAGTAACCACAGTGATGAGGTTTCTGTCTAGCCGCGAGGCCATCCAGGTGAAACTACATGACATGACAAAAAAAACTTGTGTCACTTTCCTGGTAAAATACTAAAGTCAAGTAAACACCATTAACAGAACCTGGCAGGCAGATTCTGTTAGGAATCTCTAGAATGCAGCAGTACTCAAACTACAGTGTCTGCCAAGTTACTTACTTTTTACTTTTTTTGCTACTCTTAGGCTCTGTGAAATACTGACAGTAAAGTTCAAGTGTGATACAGAGATTCTGCTGAGGACTATGGGTTGCAATCGCTGACTATAAATAAATTTGTAAACATATTCGAAGTAAGAAAATCTAATGTTTTATCAATAATGTTTATTTGCCCAATTACTTTATAATCCTGAAGCTGGAAATATATGTATAAATGATATTGATGCTTCAAACCCTAACCAGATGAAAGGCCCTTAATTTTTAAAGCACTGTACATGCATTTATGTCTGCAGCACACTTGATACATTCACAACCAGTTCATCTAGTTTGTAGAAAATGTTACAGAATATTAATAGTCACAGTGCATTCTTTATCTTTATCTGTCCGCTCACAGACTAAACTCAGGTGGAGTACACGGAGATAATCTTTCGTTTAGTCATTGTTTGACTTTATCTCCTTCTCACATTTTCAATGTCACGCACACACACGCAGAAATAAAGTACACTGACCTGTATGACCCAGACACGGCTTTGTCCCCATCAATGAACATGAATCTATGTCCCAGCTGCCCTCTGACCTTGGTGCACGATCGAGTACAGAACTCTGCTCCTTCTGCACAGCGAACACGAAGGTGCTGTAACAGACACACATACACACACAATGTGTAGACGGAAACAGCCACTTTGACAGTTTTACAGGTGTTATTGTAAGTAGTACAGCTTGTGGCAGCGGTAATATTTAACTATCATGAGTATAGCTGTGTGGTACATCTTACAGTGGTTTTGTCACAGAAACACTGATAAGAATGATATTTTAGCAGACACTGATTTCACTGATATCTGTACATATGAATCTCAAGAATATAAAAGTTATGATTTGCATTGCTTCCATTCAGCAGTTGGATCCTCCAGTGTCTGCATTTCTCAGTGGCACACTGCTGTAACTTTAAACTTGATTCATCTCTTTTGGGAATGAGTGCAGGTTCAGCTTGGCTTTTTGTTTCTCCGAACTGTGTGCATCAGGTGTGTCACAGAGACCAGGTCGTGATAAACAGTGATGCAGCAAAAGATCTACAGAAGCAGCAGTCATTATGTAGCATATTACTCCTGGCATGATCTGCCTCACTTTTTGAGAACATTTCTGTTCCCCCCTCTCTCCCTCCCTCTCTTCACTTTCTCTTTTCCTCAGTGCATTCCTTTGGCGAACTGATTAAATAAAACCATTCCAATTGCATTTCTGGGTGTGTGTTGTCAGAGCTGAGCTGTAAATGAACACTTAAACTGTCATAAGAGGAATCTTACATGGATTTACAACCAGCCAACAAGTTTTAATAACAAATTATACAGAGCAGCCCAAATGAGATGATGTTGATTTGTGAAAATACTTATAAAATAAGTCAACATGTTTCGGGTTGATGAATCAGTATAACAGAGGTATAAAATGCCCAGAAACCTAATTAGACCACTGAAGAGAAAGGCGGCTGTGGCACGTCTTTGCTTACTACAGTTTACTTCACACAACTCATCTGCTCTTCATCTCACCTTTCATCACTTACAGCTTACAGTAAGAACTCAAGCTGTCACAACTGTCCTCTCATCCTCTGCCAGTCAAACACTCACTTAGCAGCTCAGACTCAACTAGATGGCAGACTTTTTTATGTCTGTAAAAGTGGTGTTACTGTTACACAGCTGTCCTCTGCCCATCAACATTCCTTGGATACCACAAAGTCAAAATCATAATCTTTCTGAAGGAGGATCATATGAACCAGACTATACATGGTGAGTCCCTCCTGTCCAGTGCTTAAAGCAGAGACCCCAGCACATACAGTATAGTAAATAACTATGATATGGACACATAAAATTGTTGTGACATTAAACACTGACTCTATTTCTTGATATGCAGCTTTGAGAGCAAATCAACTAAACAGCTGCATCAACAAATAGACATCAGCTAGCTGTTACAAGGAATGATATTATCTCAATATGTGATGTGAGCAGAGTCGGTCTGTGTTAAACCAGCCAATGCTTTGCATGTTTTTCTGTAGAGTGTCTAAAACGTTATATCACCTGTGATGGTTAAAAAAATGCATGAGAACACAAGTACTGCTCAAACCTTCCTGCAACCACAGGCTCATGCTGACACTTAACATTAAAAAGAAACAATCAAGGAAGCTGCTTGATTGTTCATCATAATACACAACTAACAAATACCCAGCTACTTTAATTTATGACCAGTGTTAAATGTCTTGCTTGTGGTTCTGTGTAAATAATCATGACAAAACTTGCAATGGAGCATAAATAAATAAATAAATAAATAAATAAATAAATAAACAAACAAACAGGATTGAGATGACACCAAACAGAAAGTTTGCCCCTTCCACTTGCTGTGTAGCTGTCATGACATGCAATATGAACATGTTTGTGTTTATAAGGCACAAACACCCACATGAGACTGTGGCATTTACTGTCGTTACAATTTTAGTCCAGATCCAGATGGTGCTGAATGTCTGTCAGGCTGTTACACTTTTGTCCCCCCAAGGCATACACTCAGTGTGTGTGTGTACCTGGTATTCCTTATGTTGTGGTGACCTAAATGTGTTTATGTGTTAATGTGCCACATTATTTTTGTCCCTTACAGGGACAAAAATCAAGTCCCCATAACGTAAATTACTACATTTTAAGGTGTGTGTGAGAGAGTGCGCAAGAGAGAAAGAGTGAGAAAAAAGAGAAGATGACTGTCACAATATGTTAAACCTAATCATTTCTTCTACGAACCTCTATTAACGTCAATTATAGTTTTCTACATTTGTACACACTAAACACTGAGGTAAATTAGGCTAGCACATTGGATGCCTCTGCTGTTTGTGGGGTTTTATAATGGAACTCCCTGAAGGAAAAAGAGAATAACTCCACAGCAGTAAAGCAATAAGTAAAAACCCGGCATCTGCCAACTAATATAGCATTACTAGCCATTAAAACTATCATCTGTTACTTTAGCGAAATAATGACACCACAGTAGAGGTGTTCATATTGGTTTACACAAGTCAAACGCTGTCATGACTTTGCACCGAACATGATTTATGTGTTAAGAATTAATTCCACTGAAAACGACTCTATCATCTCATGTCCCAACAGGACAAAATTTTGTTTGACGTATCACTTCATAACTGGGTAAACAAGCAGACATTAAAGATTTATCTATTGTATTTGAGGTGCCAGCTGGAAGGGTATGATGGTTGTTGTTTGAACACTTATGCGTGTATGTGTGTGAACAGGAAAAGAGAGAGAAGATGATTAAAAAGCATGAATAAGTGAGACCACATGATGCTGCTGATACACCACAAGATGGGTTGTGCTTTCACTTATTCAGGTGTTAGAAAAATTCTCTTGACCTCAGCTGCATGTCACAACATAATTTGTACTTTTTGTTCACTTTGTTTTCTCTCTGGTGTGTTTCAATTTCTGTGCCTCTAGGAATATCTGAGAATTATCCCAACCAGACAAAGGTGAAAGACTCTCTGTTGGAGATGCCACTTTATATCTGAAATTTGAATATTCATTCATCATTGGGAGTCAAATTTATATCTCATACACCTTAAATTCACAAAATATACAGCCTAGATGTGCTTTAGGTGCAATGTAGCCTGTGCCTGATGGCCAATATACACCACATTATCAATAATAATGGTAATAATAATTAATGTTGTCACATTTGTGTGTGTGTGCGCGCAGATAGGGGATACAGCCGAATTTATTGAGCTGATTCAGTTTTTTTTTATCTTGGATGTATGTATGTTAATATTTAACATACTCTATGTAATGCATAGTGATGGTAGATGCTAAACGTTTGGAAGTGTGAATTTGTCCTGGAAATCATAGTTTATGTTATTGCATGCTTGTATTCATGGTGGTCTCAGTTCTGAATTACATATTGTTTTTGTGTATTATTTGTTTGGTTTGGTTTACTGAACAAGGTTTTGAGTGTTTTGAATATGTATTTTGTGCTTGTTTAATATTTTCTCAACAATTTAATAGAGGTGTGAGCATCTGTATTATGCGTCGCCATCATTATTCTGTAACATTTTGTGTGTTAATCCTCAACATCTTAAAATACTGTAATACAGTGCTAAAACTATATTTATATATTTTTATTATGTCAAATAAATCAAATCAAAATCTTCGAATGATTACCGTATTGTGCAAAATTTATTTGAACTTTATTTTTGGAAAAGCCCATCTGTCTATTTTCCTATAAAATATACAAATTTAACCTTAAACACTTAACTGCCACATACCATAAATTGTGATCCTCAGAAGACAAATGTTATTCCTTTCAACCAATATATCATTTTCATTCACTCTAACATAGCACACAAATCTTCAGTATGTCCTAAAATAGCTGTTACATATAGTTATAACTGCTCAAATAGATGCTGAGGTTTTTGATTTTTTTTTATTTATTTTTAATAGATTGTGAAGCAGAAAGCATCACGAGGGTGCTACCAACTCACCTTGAGGTACCCAGCATGCATGTTGGCCCTCCGACACATGGAGAGGAAATGAGGTAGCCTCGTACGTTCCAACACGATGTAAACAGAAACCTTCCTCTTGAAACCAGCTTCGAGTAAATCTCTAAAGATGTCGACATCGGTGAAGACATCCATCACCACTGCTATCACCTGGAGACCCACAAATACAATTACAGTCATTACAGTTACAATTACCATCTCTTAACTTAAAAATATTCTATCATTTTAACTGTAAGATCATAAATACCAGTAATTCAACTCCCAACTGCATTATCTAGGTGTATTAGTTCCACTTCAAAAATGTATTTAGTGCAATTTAGCTACAACTAACTCCTGAAGATGACTATGACCTGGATGATGGAGAACTTTTACAAACATGCTTGCATATATTTTAAAAGTTTGGTTTTAGTTGTTTTTTCTAACATCTGTGCAGTGTGGTCAAACCACAGGCATGAAGAAGTGTGACTGTAAGCCAAAAAATAGAGTGCTTTCCTCTCCTGCCATAAAAAAATACTAAAGTCGTTCTACAGGTTTGAGTTAAGTCTAATTGCACAATTTTCCCTTTAAAAATCAATTTCTGAAGGAGGATCTAATTGTTTCTCCAGTTCTTGTTTGATCCATATTATTCCTTCCTGTCAGAAGCACTCTGAGAAAATGCCCGTGGGATGTTTCAGTGAGATAAAACGTGACACTGAGAACAGCTGCTAAGAAGTGAAAACTGTCATAAACATGTGCCTCTAAATGAGTCAGTCTGATGAACACACAAGTACACACTTATGCATGTGCACCTTGGATGAGTCAAGGTTAAAGTGTAGTGCACCTTTCCCAGTCCTCGATAAAGCCAGTTGCACTTTGGTCTCAACTGTCTAATTTGGTCAGCAGTCTGAACTGTGACCTCTACTCAGTGAGAGCCATGTGCACTCATGGAAAACAATGTGATTACAATAAATCTTCTGAATGGGTACAGCAGCTTTCAGCAGCAAGATTAAAGAATGATTGGAAACCAACCTCCAAAACATTTATCAAGCCAAGGAAACAAACTAAAAGCTAGAGCTGTGTGGGTTTATAGATATATAGTATGTGGATGGCTTACTTTGATAAAACAAAAGAGCCGAAGAGCACAGGCTGCATACAACACAGATATGTGGGCACATAAGTATTCTATATATACAGTTGGTCTATATACTAGTGCTCAAGAAGTGGTTCTAAAATGGGGGTCTGTGAAAAGTTTCCACACCCATCATTAAAGGACTTGTGTAACATTTAGAAAGGTTTATAAAAAAAATGGTTTGGTTTTCGTGGCCTTTTATATGTACTAATCTTACTAAATGAACAATTAATTGTCGGAATAAGACAGGAAATCGCAGTTGGAGAGGGTGTCCCTGGAATGTTTGGTAGAGGATCCTTGGCTGAGAAATAATTAGAGAACATCTGCTCCATGGGTCTTAAAAAGAGATAGCACTAAATAGAGATTAATATTTCATATCAAGTCCAGGAAATAAGCCAACCACAACTGATTTGGCTCAATTTATAGAGCAGGGATTCTCTGGAAAAAATAAAAGGTTGGATGATGATAGTAAAGTGACAGAGCACAATTTTAATATCACATGTGTGTTTTTACTTGTTTTGAATCTATTTGTTAAGATTTTAAGTCTGGTTTTTGCTATGTCTGTTTTTTCTTAGATATTCTATTTCAAAATGTTGTCTGAATTCCCTTTTTCTGTCACTTCTTCACTGTTTCTTTTTGTTTTAGGGTGCAGTTTACAACGTTTTCTGGCCAGAGACTACAGACGAAAGTTAGCCTTTTAGCTAACTGTGACATATTAACAGAAATGTTTTATTAATATGCACTGTCCCTGTAGGATAAACAAATAAATAAATGTATATAAATGTATTAATTGGTCCAGTAGTATGGGACAGTTACACAATTACCAATATGTGCAATATTAATCCATGCTAGCACATGTGCAATAATTGTATTTGCTTGTTATGTGAAAACTCAAAGTGGATTCTTTGCTAAAATTCTTAAACATACTCTGAATGTATTTTTGCCTTATATTTTGTAGTGTCTGCTTCTGAATTATCAGTTATTTACCATTTTTGTGTCTTGATACACATCTACTTGCTTGAATCTTTATTACCTTCTGCGCCTGCGCAATCGTCCGTCTAACTATCTCTTTGATGTGCGCCTGACCATCCAGCGGCGGCTGCGTGTAAACAGTAGCGCGCGTCACTCCGCGGTAAGCGTTAATGTCCGGCCAGCCCAAGTCCAGCTGCGGTACAGATGTGTCTGATAGCTCGGGCCAGTAATGCAGCGAGAGCGCGGACTCGCCACCCTCCTCATTCCCCGGGTCGCGCTCCGAGTCAGGGTCATACGGCTTCGCCGCACCGGCCAGAGTTTCCAGCTCCGGGTCCGAGAGGAAGCCCCGCAGGCCGCGGTCCTGTAGGTATTTAACGAACGCCTCGCGTCCATTACAGAGCAGAGCCTCCAGCGCGAGCCGCTGGTCCTCGCTGTAGAGAAACTCTGGTTTGGACTCATGCGTCCGTGGATTCACGTGGTTATCATCGAGACACTGAACCTGGGACAGAGCCATGTCTGTTAAAACACTGAAGAAGAAGCAAAAAAAAATTACCGGACAGAACTCAAGCTAAACTCCCACGGCATTAAAGCCTCGCCTGAGGTGAACTCAACTGAGTCCGTGCTTTATGTTTTCGTTTTGTTATTCCTGAGAGCGGCCATGGTGCGTTCACTGTCACTCCCGTTAGTGAGTGAGGAACTTGACTGACCAGAGAGATAGAGAGAGACACCCCGCAGGTGTGACCCTGACAGGCAAACCACACCCACACATACATACACGGAAACATGCACACCTATGTCACAAGACCTGTGGGGTTTTCCAGCAGATTTTCTCTCTCTCTCTTTCATACATTTATTTGTTGAGCTGTTCTGACAGTTTTTGGTTTGAAGGATTTACGCATTTGGTTGACTGGGTTCAGGTTAGGGTAAGAGGAAGCGAGTGACATGAATGAAGAGCAGAGTTCTCACAGATGAAGGGAGTGGTGTGTTCATGTGTGCTATTTTTGTTTTCCATCTCTAGGACCTGTCCTGGTAAAAAAAAAAAAACTGACTTTTTCAAGAATGCTATAGCTCCAAATGTGGACCAAAGCCCAGTCCTAAGGAGGTAGAACCTCAATTTCTGAGCCTCTGGTTAAAGTATGGGTTAAGATGTACAGTAAATTGTGGTTAGGTTAAGGTTAGGGCTGGCTATTAACTGGTTATGGTTAAGCTCAGGGATAATGCTTTCAAATTAATGGACTTCAGTGCAGTGTCATATGAAGAAAAGCTGTAAACCTGTATGTGTGTTTGTGTGTATACCTGGTATTGCTTATATTGTGGGGACCTAGGTAACATTATGGGGACTTATCTTCCTCATGTGGACAAAAATCAAGTCCCCATTATATAAATTACTACATTTTAAGGTAAAGACATGTATTAAAGTTAGGCTGAGGTTAGGGTCAGGGTTAGGGCACTAGTAACTATGGTTAAGGTTAGAGTAAGTCTCCAGGAAATTAATTTAAGTCAATGAAATGTCCTCTGAAGTCGAGGAAACCAGTGTGCATATGCGCAAGTGTGTGCTGGATCTGGTTCTACAGAGTAAGTAAAGATACTGTATGTTAATGTTTTGTTGCGTAAAGAAGCCAGTGGGAGACTGATAGTCAATAGCCCCCCCCCCCCCCCCCCCACACATATATTTAAATATCCTCAAAATACCCCATCTGATTAACTCGTTTTGTCTTGTTTCTTAGCCCCTCTGCCAGAATGGGAGGAGAGTGTTGTCTAATGTTGTCTAAAAAAATAAATAAAATGTTAACTGGTGGGCATGCACCACAGAACTTCAATAATAATAATTTAACAACAATATAATAATAACAATAATTTCTACAGTGTCAACTGTAGTACTGGTTTTCCATCATTTTAGGCAAGGAATTAGGATGTTAACTGCCATCAACAAAAACAGTAAAGACAGCTAATCACAAACACACCTGCCAACTCAAACACATGCATAGCCTCCTGGTGTTTTTTGGTAGTTTGATAACTTTCACATTTAAATAACTTTAATTAACCTAGCCTCACTTGATTATCTGTAGGTAAGAGCCACAGCAGGCAGCCTGCTTGGTGGATCTTTGAGGTTGTGTGAGATGTAATAATATGTCATTAGCTTCTCTGAGTGACAGATAGCGGGACAAAAAAGAGATTTAACTGAAGGCTGACACGGCTGTATGTTTGCTGTAGGGGCGTACTGACTGTGGAGCTGACTGAGGTATTCGTCTGTAGCTAGTATGTATGCATGAACATACATTATTCAGTGGTTAAGTTGTGGCTCACAGGCAAAAGAAACACAATGTTTGCTCAGTGGATGAACTAACAGGACATATTGGTTATTACTAACCTTATTGTGATGGTAGTTTTGCTTTTAGTTTCTACCACCAGTGAAATGCAATTGTAAAACAAAAGTATAGACTAACCTGGCTGTAATAAAATAATAAAATACCTATTTTTGTTTTGTGAAATAGTGAATCATCTATTGAATATGAATCGCAGTCATGGTTTCAGGGTCTGAACATCATCATCATCACTTCTGGTTCTTCATCCCTTCCCCCATTGATTGATAGACATGCCCAAATAACATGCACCTGGTTCTTGTTAACTCACCTCCCCAGCAGTAAATAAGTTCAGTTCAGACTTCACTCCCTGCCAGATTGTCTCTTCACATTATCTGTGAGTGTTCCAGCATTCTCTAGTGTTTTCTTGTGCCCATAGTTTTTGTACCTTCACCTTATTTGACTGGCTGCCTGTGTACTGAACCATACTTAGTCCAGTAAACACAGATTTTTTTTGTCTGAACCCACTTGTGTATTGGGGTCCAGCTACACATAGTCATTACAAATAGCACAGACTGGTTAATTTGGTACCCTTCCCAGAACTGAACCCAACTGTGTGGTGGAAATGGGGCTTGTAAGAAATAAAAACCTAATTTTCATTTTATTATAAAACACCAGCAAATATTTTACACATTTGACAATAGCACATTGTCTGTTTTGTTAATAAAGGTTTAATTTAACATGTGGTTGCTTTGTTGCATTGGTCGGAAACAGGGCTCATAGGTCAAAACTTGTGTGTGCTGGATTTTTTTTGCATAGGATTAAGGACTATGCCTATAATTACATGTAGGAATCTATATTTTGTCATGACTCCTATCTTAGCAGTTATGCTTACAAAGTAAAAACATAAGAATACTTCATTTTTTGCTGTCATGAACTTCTGTTTGAAGACCGTGTTGCTGTTTGATAGACATGTACATGAGGAGTAACAAAGCAATCTCTGCTCAGAGAGAGCACTTTATGGCTGCAAAGGGTGATAAATGGGTCTACTTATTACTGGGTGGTGATCATAAAAGCCACTCGTGCAGTCCTGACTCATGTGCAGTCCTTTAGTGACCACATAATTCCAGTTCCAGGGAAACTGTTTTGATGGTGCAACAAGACAATGACGTGGCTGGAATTCTCCTATTGCTGCTGATGGCAGTCTGATAATGACAGATGGTTCTCTGTGTGTTTGCATTTTATAAAATCTTAATGAAACTTTAATGTTGGTTAACATTCAGATAAAAAAATCTAAATTTAGATCCCTAATTGTAGGCATAATCCTTAATCTGTTGGGGGAAAAAAACAGCACACACCTGGTGCTCTTATTTTTAAATGAAGACAATGTGACTTTACAGCAGATGTCATGTGCAGTGACCTGTTCAGAGTAACCCTCACTTTTCACCATCTCTTCCTCTCATCCAAATATGATCTCTTTATGAAAGACTATTGGATGCTGGCCAAATTGCATAATGTGAGTTTTGCCATTTGTTTTGAATGAGGAACTCACACATAAGGTGTGGGTCGGGTGAATTGAAAGATTACCTGCAGAAGAGTTCCAAACATTGAAAGCAGCACTGAATAAATATGGGCACTGTGTTGACATGGACAATGTTAAAAAAAAAAGAAGGTCAAATTTGCTATAACACAGTGCAGCACCATGTGGTGATCAAAGACTTACAAGTTGAGTTGCTGGCACATTATCGCATTAATTGTATAAGCCTTTGTGTTTTTGTCAAACTCACCTTCTCAATTGTTTTTCATTACATCTAGTACCTGAAGCAGCACACCCACTTTGATTCTGCTAATGCCATTTTTGTTCTCGATCTTTCAAAAGTGCCTGTTTACAGACATAAGGGCCTCATTCAGACCTGATATTAAGATCCATCCTCAATGGTCCACCTCTAGACATCCTTAAATACCTTAAGACTGTTCACGCCTGGATTTAAAATATGTCCTGGATGCATCTACTGTGACTGCATGAGATCAGATCTGGCGTCTCCACCTTGCATTCCAGCACACGCTGACATCATGACACTTTACAAGAACAAACAGGAATTTGTTAAATAAAAATAATTTAATCATTACTATAACTTTAAGGAGTCTGCACTGAGTGCTTGTGTGTTGAGAGAACTTTGAGTGAGTCAAGGCTCTTCTCACGCTGATGTAGCATTAAACACGATTTAATCGTCTGAAACATTGCTGTCAGTGTTAATAATGTGGCTGTGAATGCAAATAAATTGACAACTGAGCACTGATTAGTAATTACATTCCTGCAGCTCAGGAATATGTCCAAATGTGTCCTCAAAACCACCTCTGAATGTAGTTTCCATGATCAGACCTGGGGATGCAATCAGGATACATGGATGACTCACGCTTTGTCCGTCTCACGTTGTTGTTGATTTACATATTGATTGCCTGCTCGTGACAAATTACCTGGTGCCAGTTATGGTTATTTCTCCCGTCACTGCATGACTCAGTCAGTTTGCAGTAAGTAGTATTTACCCTCAAACTCCTGTCAGGATCCCAGATGTTACAGCTCACACACCTTCCCCTGCCTCTTTGTACAGTTGACACACTGCTTCCTTCCCCTACTCTTCTGTCTCCGCCTGCCTGCTCCTCTCTGTTTTATTGTTGCATGTTGTTGCCCATTTTTCTCTTTTCTTTTCTCTGCTGCTACTGCATCTCTCTCTACATCAGTTTCATCCATTAGTATCTGTCTACCTCACATTCTGTCTCTACTGTGTTAATTTCAAAGCACTAGAAGCACAGACCTTGTTCTCTTACGCACACTTCAAAGTGACTCTGCGGTTTTAAGTAGAATACAAAAAAAACCGGTCCTATTTCTGATTACACCTTTGACACCGTTCTTCTTCCCCCGCTCGTGGATGGTGGTTTATTGTATTGACTAACTGTCACCAGAGTAGCCAGAGGTGACTGTCTCAGGAGGAAAGAAAAAAAGGTGGTTTGGCAGAGAAAAATCAACAAATAGGAGACAAAAGTGTGAATGTGAACCTTCTTCATTTTAAACATTACATCCTGGTGAGAAAAGCAGCACTGCATTCCGCGCATAGCACCAGTCGACTGTCAAAAGTTCACCAGCCTCCTGTTCATATTTGCATGTGTTATGTCTGCTCAGTCACACACAAACATTAACACTCAGACCTAATAAGCTGACCAAAAGATTCAAAAAAATAATGAGTTCTCAACTGGCGTGACACTTATTACCATCATGTTATCATATTAATATTATGACAGTACCTGGTGCAACTCAGTGTTTTTGTGCACAGCTGCTATTAATAAGTTTTGCCGTCATCGAAACTGTTATCAACACAAGTTTTTATCAATTATTAAGTCTATAAAATCTCAACATTGCAAGTTTTCACAGACTGATTTCTCTAAAACCATTTCTTATTTGACAAAAATCTGGAGTGGATTAATAATTTCATTCTTTTCAATTGTCTAATTAGTCACTTGACAAACATCTATAATCTAACTTTTGCAAACAAAAGCTGATATTTATGGGGTTCTTCTTTGGCTTGCATCCTATTTGTTGCTGCAGTCACCATTCCTTTCCTCCACTTCCTGTCTTGCTCCTGATTGGATTAAGCGCTTACCCAGTTTAGTGGGTATAATGGTAAATGATGGTGGCATGTTGCAAGTTTGGACCCAGGTAATATTCGCAGAAGCTGGAGTTAAGGAAATAACATGGTAATCACTGAGGTCATCAGTTTATAGTAAACACATACAAACCACATCCACAAAGAGGAGCAATTAGCAATAGCAATAGCAATTCAAATGTGAGGTCGTGACCTTACTCTGTCCAGTAACTTGAGGTAGTCTATGTGAATTGGCGCAGTACAAATAAAATTGAAACTGATTTGTAAATTTGTAACTTAGTTTGTTTTATTCCAATTTACAAGAAAATAGCACATGGCACATGAATGAACACCAGTGTGATTGACAGTTTGTCCAAAGTAGATGACATCTGAAACTTTCATGTTGCAAAACCTCAAAATTAAGGAGCCTCCATTTCTCACTATTACAGGTCAGGCATTCATGAAAATGATGTTGTTATTGTTGTTATTTAAGTTGTTATTTTAAAGTTTTTTTTTTTATTTTAAAAGTGGCATAATGTTGCTTTCGAATCACTCTCACATACTGTGTACTTTCAAAGTGAACATCTTTAAATCAGTGTTTTGATGTGTTCAGGTTGTGAAGCTGTATTGTTTATTCATCAACAGACAAATCAATTGAACATAAAAAAATATTAAACAGTAACATCAAAGGATCAAAGAGGTAAATCTTTAACTTTATGTAAATTATTTTTCATTACAGTTAAAGGAAGACCGGTCCTCACTGTTAATCGCATAAAATGTGTTTTTCTTCAAACCTGTTGCAATAGAAACAAAATCGTTATACAATGTTTCATCTTACGTGTATTATATGTGCTCTAGGATTTTACATGAATACGAATAAATACATAGAAATGAACAACTGATTCAGATGAGCTAATTACATTTTATGTATGATAACACAAAGAGTGTGGTGGGTGTCTGGCCTGTGAACATCTCACTGGTCACTGAAACACAGTGACCATTACTGTGACCTTCCTTACTGATCCATGCATCTCACACACACACACACACACAGTTATAACCAGCATCCCCGAACTCTCTCACACGCACTCACATTTTTGCATAATAAGCACAAGCTGTAATAAAGTATGCAAGTTCAGCAGACCTACATTTTACAAACAAATGCACACACACATCACCCTAGAAGGAAACGGAATCTGCTGTGTCAGTGTCCACTGAGTGTTCACAGGCACTCACACCTCCATAACACGTTGACAGCGTGTCTCTCTGCTCAGCTCGCTGGATCTCTGCGTGGGAACTGGAGCGAATCCTGACTCATCTGAAGTGGAGAAAACTTTGACCTGCCTCCACAAACTCCTGTGGGCCACCCACTCTTCATTCTTCCTCATCAGGTTCATCAGTGTGTGTGTGTGTGTTTGCATGTGCATGCTGGTGAGCCCCTGTTGAATTCTCCACAGTGTATAGGCCCATTTCTGGAATTTTTTTTTTCCTTCATGATTTAACAGAAACTGGCCCGTTGAAACAGATTGGATGAGACATGTGACTGACTTGTGACGTCACAGGAAAATGGGAGGAGTCATAAATGTATGACCAGTTCAGCAGCAGCAGCTTGTCTGAAGGTTGTCTGCTCCAAAAATGAATGGGCAAGTGTAAAGCGGGGTGCAGTGTGAAGAGTGGGGTCACGATGGCTCACTGAAGAACCAGCTGGACTGGATCTGCGTTTGATTGACACCTCAGTTCATTGGCAGTGGTAAATTGGCTGGACGTACTCCGGTGGGAAGTAGCCCACTTGCCCCCGGCAACGGCCCCTCCAGCGAACCGAGTCAGAGCAGTCAATGAGTTCGATGACATCACCGCGCAGGAAGCGTAGCTGGGAAGCGTGGTGAGGGGCAAAGTCGAAGAGGGCGTGTGCGTGATGGGGATGCTGTGGAAGAGAAGGAAGTAGGGAGAGAGGGATGACGGGGGAGGAATCATAGAGAAAAGAGGAAAATTAATGACATCTTGAGTCAACGAGCTCTACAGCTTGTTGGGTTTCTGGGTCAAAACGATACCAAAAACATGGTTTGATATTGATATTGATGATATTGGGAAGCAGCATTGGATCATAGGAATCGTCTCGCTTGGTTCCTCTGTGTGTTTTCACTTTATAGGAAGAACTTCCACAGCAGAACAAGCAGCAAATGATCAACATGTGACAAATACACACAAAATGAAACAAGCGACAACACACTGGCTAACTAATAGTACTAAATATTTCCTTTCTTGCAAGGGTTTGCCTTTAAAAAGTGACAAAAATGATACTTTGAACAGAAAATCTTTTTATGGATTTAAAGAGATAGTCTCATTATTTTTAGATATTTTGATACAGAAATGTTATATCTTGGACCTATCACTTTTCACACGTTCACTACATAAAACTTAAATTTTGATAATGTTTCACTTTTTTTATCCATTCATTACCTCTATATACTTTTTTCTTCTACTGTGATTAAATACATTATAAGTCTATAGTTAGTTTTTGTGGGTAGAATAAAGCAAAAGTATTCTTTACCACTGATCAAAGCCTCTAGTGTTTCAGTGTTTTAATAAATAAATTCCTCCCCGTGTCTGACATCAGTGATGCTACACCAGCACTGACACTTGAGCGTCTTAAGGAGATTCCAATGTTGCTGACAAACCACCACTTCTTTTTTTGTCCTCACAGGAAAGGCATCCATAGCGGCCACACCCTCATAAATAAGTCTTAATAATTATGGTTTGGCTGCAAAAGAAATACTTGCTTGTGCTTGTGGGAAACCCAGTTACCTCACAATGTTAGATCACCTCCCTGTATTTTTTTGTGGCAGAGATGTTTCAAAACATGATCTATTTTGGTCATGATTTGGCTACATTTTTCAGTCAGGAAAACACTTAAGTGAAAAATTATACATAATTAGGGCTGCAGTCTGCAACTTATGATGATTTTCTTTCGACCAGAAATAAAATAATTTGTATGGTGCATCCTTCCTTTGAAAAAAGTCTCTGTCAAGCAGCACTGTCTGAGGGAGTGGTTTTGTGTATACAGCTGCAGTGCAGTGGTGGGCGGCGAAACAAAAGCATTTATCCCATCAAACTGCTGAACGACCGGGTCTTTTGAGCAGCAGGATTAACCTCTGAAACTTGTCGTGAGTCCTTCTTTGTGTTTTCACCCACACGCCAACCTGTTTGCAGTTGTCTTGTTTTGACGTCTTGTCTTATCCTGACACCATCAAATCACCTCCTGTTTGGAGCTTGGGAATGTCAAAAGAAACACAGACAGTCGTGTAGAGCTGATGTGAGTTATCAACATTGTGCAAACTCATCCTACAGTGGTTTATCAGACATTTGTTTGTATTTAAAAGTTACGCACTGCAGCTGTAAGAGTCTTAATTTATGTCTGCCAATCTCTGAGATTGCCTTAGAGAAGAGATTGTTATAATACATCAAAATGTATCTTGTTTGAAGTAAACCTTGAAAATCTATTTACTCCACAGAGGGAGCAACAGTAGAAAAAGTCACACTTAGCTTTTAGATAAAGAGGTAATTGCAGGCAGTAGGTTGCAAATGTCTAACTCACTGAACAACCATGAAACCACTTGTGAAATAAGATAGTGGTTGCCCATTGTATGACTGAAAAATTCCAGTTGATGACTACTTTCTTCCAGTAATATTTTTCTGGTTGCCTTTTTGAATTAACTAATTAGCTGAAACCAGCTGTAACTAAGGCCCCAACACACTGTACAACATAATAAAATATACTGTACACAAAGCAAGACTGACAGATGGACCATTTGTTTCCCAAACTCATATACACATTTGCAAACAGCCAAAATCATAGCATAACTTTGTAATTTAATAGCCTTTTTATGACGCGGAACACACATACACTCCCTGTCACACCCACAACAAAATGCCATTTCTGACTAGTGCATTAATTATTAGTCATCAATCATCTATTCTGTGCTTGTTCAAACAACATACTTAATGTTAATTATGGTCATGTATCATTAAATTATTTAAAAAAAAACATTTTAAATTTGAGTGTGTTCTAGAGTCTATAAAGGTATTAATGGAAACAAATAGGCTGACGCTTGAGCAGATCCCAAGCTGTGTGCTTCATAGAGTTTATATCCGGTTCACAAAAGCATCACGTGAATTCAAGTTCAGCCATCTCTGTGTCTGTTCAATAAAGAATGTAATCTATTTTTCATTAAAGATGAATATTTATTTTCCTCATCATTTTCATGTAAATTTATTAAGCCAGTCTATTCAGTCTTATGATCTAACAAAAGTAGACTGGGGGAACTCAGTTGAATTTGCCAGTCTGGGGTAAGCCAGGCTATATCGAAGGAGGAAAGGCAATGCCTTCAGTTACCAGGCTCCTCTCCTGTGGAACCAGCTCCCAGTGTCAGTTTGGGAGGCAGACACTCTCTCTGTATTTCAAGTTAGACAAAACCTGCCTTTTCAATGAAGCTTATAGTTAGAGCTGGCTCAGGGAAACCTGAACCATCTCTTAGATATGCTGCTATAGACCTAGACTGCTGGTGGATTTCCTGTGGTGCACTCACACTCACTCCCTCACAGTCACTCTCTCACACTCAGGGTATAAATGTGGCTTAATTATGTGTCATTAGCCTTATTTTTGTATCTCTCTCCCAAATCTGTGTCTTTACTTCCATCCTCTCTCTCTCTGTCCTCATTTTGCAAGCTACAGGATCCAGATCCAGTTTTTGATGCTATTATTGTTATCACTAACAATAATACTGCTGTCATTATTTGATGAATTTAAAAGTTCACAAGTACAATTTCTAATCAATAATCTCTGCTGCTTCTTGTATAAGTGACACCGTAGTTCTATAAACATGACATAACTGATTCGTATATTTGCTCCTGGACTCTCTCATCTGTCTCTCCCTCACCTGATGCCTAGTGCTTGCTCATTGTGTGAACAGTCGGGTTTCTTTTCGCTCTGTAATATTGTAAAGGTTTTGGCCTGACTATGTACAGTGCCTCGAGATAATGTATGTTGTGATTTGGCGCTATACAAATAAACGTGAATTGAACTGAACCAAGAAAGCAGCGGCACGAGACTGTACATACTAAATAATATTTCCTAAAATTGTCCTTTCTATATAATGCTGCTGAGACTGGTTGGCGAGTGGATCTTTTCAAGCTGCCAAATGAACAGATTTGACCTAAATGTGTCCAGGTGACAGCCAGGTCATACTGTATATTGATGTGATATGAGATAACATGCAGAGGAGTGAGGTCACCTCCTTGTAGTTCCTCCAATTTATCTTTATTTTTTTAACAGGAAGAAAATATACAGTAGTTGCATGTTGTTTGCCTCACTTATAGACAAATTCATTCCAGACTTCAACCAGCAGCTACACACAGTATTTATGGTATAGTCATGAGAATGTTTTTTTTTTTCTATTTATTCATCTTTTTTTTATTAGATAACAAAGGATTTTATTTTGAGGAGGGGAAAAAAATCCCCAGCTTTTATAGTTTCTGGGACATTTAGTTTTCAAAGCCTACTTCAGAATACTATGTCCCTGTTGTCATTGCTCATACAATGCAAACCTATCAGTGCAAATATTTACATAAAACAAGAAGACACGTGTAAAACGTTAACTGGAGTTTGCATATTCGCATAGTTGCCATATTTACACAAATGAGTTTAACCGGTTTACTGACAACTGGATCATATTTGCACAAGACACCTTTACAGTTACTGTCCCTCCACTGTTAACTGACAATATTTTGCATCTACTGTATTTCATGAGACAGGTGCATAAAAAGACACACAGAAATGCTGTGCGGCGATAAATGTAGTGCATCAGAATTCATTTGTTGAAATCAGAGAGGGAAAAACTAAAAACTGAAGTAGCCGCACAGCAACACACACCAGAACAACTCCCAAATGGTGACCGATGCAAGTGAACTGTTCTCTACGATTATGTGTTTTCACCGCCTCGCTCGGTTTCCACCATTAAAAGAAGTGTTTTTCCTCCGCTCTCCATCATAGCTGTCATTCTCTGAACTCTGTTGACTCATCCCACGAATAACTCAAAAAAAATCTGTCTTTCTATTTCTGTCTGTTCTTCAGTTTGGTGCATCGATAACCATTCAACTTGGCAGCCGTGCCAAGCACAAGCACACCGCTCATGCCGTCAGCAGAACAAGTTCAAAGTTGATCGTTTCAGCGGTTGTTGTGAAAATTGAGGGGCAAACAGACAAAAAGACAGACATTCAAAAAGCATATGGTCTAAAGTAGGGCCTTCTTCACGGCAGGTGTCATGGTTCTATTCTTCTATTCCTGTCTTTTATTTTGTTAACTGTTTTGTTTCCTGTGCAGATTGTGTTTTCTTTGTGTTTCAGGAGAATGGCTGGTCAGCGGGTGGAGTCTCTGAGTTACACACCTGCAACCCACCTCCTCATCTTCCTGCCTCTATTTAGATTCTTTTTGTTCAGTGTTTTTTTTTTTTGTTGTTTTTTTTTTAAATAAATCATTTTTCCTTTTTGCATTTGATCCGGACTTCCACCTATTTTTCGGTACAGTTCAGTTAATGATAATTATCACCACAACAAGAGAGATGGAGCAGGGACTCACTACAATATATATTGTATAAAATTGTTTTTATATTAAACTGGGCCTAGTGCCACGTATAAAATTGCCATGTATTAATGTACATTATTATTGTGCATTTAGTACTAAGCTACTCAAATAATACACAGGTTCATATATTGATTTTTTTTTATTTTAAACATGTGCAAGGTACAGTGAGTAATGAGTGCCATTTATAAATATACCTTATTAACTGATACCAATGCCAGTGTCAACAATGTCTATCAAATGGATGATTATCATGCATACATGCTACTCAAACTGACGATTTTATTTTTAACGTAAATGTGGAAACAGAAATTAGTGATGGCCTGTTACTGCTACACTAACACTCGTGTATTTAAAGACATTTAAATTTGTGGGGGAAAAAAATCTGAAGCGCATGCCGGGAATGCATTAGGGTGTGCCCAACTCTTTCTTTGCTTATTACAAAATGTGCAATCTGTGTGCAAAGGGTTTGTATTGGTGTCAGAATTATTCCACAATGTGTTTTGGGTGTACCATCATTTAAGCCAATCAGAGTTTTATTTATCACTCCCTTTAAAAGTTATTTGGGCCTGTGCCTGGAGCTTTGCTATTTAAATGACGACTACAGGAAACTCATGTCATCATCATGTCTTCACTGAGGGACCGGTACATGGTCTTGGTGGACCTTCTGCCTCTGTTGTCTATCTCATCAACAACTTGATTTGGGTGCAAAGGAACAATTATTTCATCACATTCAACCTGCATTTAATTGATGAGGAAAGGAAGGAGGAGGTGTGCTGAAACATGTCCCTGTGTGTGCAACAAGCAGGGTCTATGTAGATTGTGAGCTTGTCAGTGTAGGTGCACCTAATGCACCGTTTAAATAAGTATGGAAATACTGCGCCATTGACGTTAGACCACGTTTTTGTGTCACTGGCACAGTGGCTTCCTGCTGCCTCAGGTTAACAGTGAGCCAACAATGTGCCCGACCACACCGCAATTTAAGACCAGCACACACACACACCCATAGGCTCCCTGATGGACGCAAGTGATTTTGCTACCTACACAACATGGACGCTGGGCATGGAAACAAACAAACAAGTGTGTCAGATGAAAACTAACAATGACAGACCAGACAGACCTGCGCAGATCAAGTGCAAGATAGAACCCAAAGTATTTACAAGTGGAATGTGTGCTACAGTATATGCATCTGTGTTGCAACAGTGGCTTTTTCAGAGCAAGCCTCAGTGTAGAGCCATCTGAGCAGGAGCAGGCACATGCACAAACATGCATTTTCACGAACCAGACAGCAGGATTACGAGCAAGAGAGACAGACACAATCTATCAATTCATCAGATCTATAAAATCCTCAAAGTCTTGTCTTTTATTGTGTCACTGATCTAGTCTAGACTCCTCGGTTGCGAGTGCATGCATGCACACCCTATGTGCTTGGGTGTGTGTGTGTGAGAGAGAGAGAGAGCATGTGAGCGCAGGCCTCTGTTTGCTCAGTGTGTGTGTTTGTATGTGCACTCCTGTACACTGTATCAAAATGCGTGTGTGACAGCACAGGAAGAGGCCATTCATCTCTCTGTGGCAACTTGAGAATAACAGTTTGGTAGAAGTAAATTTGGTCCCCCCGGTCATCTCCAACCCACAGTGAAAAAAAAACAAACAGAAAAACAGTAGTTTTATAATACATTTGTCTCTTCCTCTCTGGAAAGAAAGCTGAGGAAAAAGCATAGAGACGCAGTAACATCACCAATGTCTGGTGGCAGAAATGAAAAAAAAAGAAAGTATTATGTCAAAATCCTGCTGCTGGGAGATAAGAAATGATCTATAAGGCTGTGTAATGAGCTGACGTTGAATTAGTGTGGAGAGAGGGACAACACAAAATGCACTGCCACATCTCAGAAGCTATTGCTACATGGGTTACATACATAGAATAAACCGGTCTTTAACAGACTTAGTTTAGAGTAAGACAGAGAAGTATCAAACGGAAACATCACTGAAACTAATCGTTAACAGAACGTCTCCATTCTCTGTCTCTAAAACAGACAACATAAAAATTTTTATTTCTTTTGCTGCTTTAAGTGTCACTGCCCAAAACCTACACTGGTATGTTTTAGCTGAAGAAACATCAACTTAATCAAATTTTTATTAATTTTACTGTATATTTGTCAGCGATCGTTAAGGCTGGGAGCAGAGCTGTTAAATGATTCGGCACAAAGTTATGCACTGTATAACATACAAGGACAGAGAAGGTTTAGTGCACATTGTCGTCCCTGTGAGGGGCCAGAGTGACATTGGGGTAGAATGGATGTATGGAGAAATGCTCAGAGACATGTTTGCAGTGGAACGCCACGGTTGTGATAATGACAAAGCCCAACATGTAGAAACAACCAAGTAACAAATAAAAGTCACAACTCAGCAGAACATACCGATTCAAATGTGTTTTAATTTGCAGATCTGAGTGCAGCACAGCAAAGCCAGCTTACTTGGATGATGAATGACCATGGTCCCCAAAAAGCATTTCAGAGACCATTGTGGAAAAGGTAGACTGGTTTATCTTAAGATCTTAAGATAAACCAGTTTATCTTAAGATCTTTTCTCCATTCTACTAAAGCTGAAGTTAAAACAAAAAAACGGCCTGCTGGGAAAGCTGTGGAAATATATTCAAGAGAAGTTGTACATGATTGAATACTGTGAAGGTTATAAAATCATGTCCAAGTGTCTAGCACAATATTTATTTATACTTTATATAACGTTACAAATATAACCTTAACATGGACAGACTGATTATGATTTTTGGGCTGTGAGTTTGCATTTACAAAAAAACGCTTGGGATGCTCCCCTATCACTAAATTATGACTTTAAATAATAGACCAGGGAAAGCATGACTAAGCCATTAATACTCTAATTAGAAACATTTACACAAAGTAAACAAGAATACAGTAACATCAGATCAGCTGTGGTGATCTGATGTGGAAATGTTCTCAGGCTAAAGAAACACGTACAGTGGATAAACACTTCAGCAAGACACTCACTGCTGTGGGGCGTGTTTCCAGATTGTCTTAATGGCATGACGATACACGACGACCTACAGTTCGAGAAAAGTCACATCCAACATACTAGTGTTGGGGGAATATAAAGTTGCTGTACACGACAAGCAAAAAAAAAGCAAAACATCGTTTGCCTCGTCATTTACTGTGCATAAATAACACAGCAGTGTACTGAAGCAATACAAATATACATCTACTGAGGTATGAAAGTTGATATACAGTATGTATTCATGCATGCACGTTAATTCCATGTTCAGACCCAAAGAACATATTTAGGACAGTATTCATACTCACATAGCATGCGATCTTGACATCAGTAATGGCAGAATAATGTAGAATCAGTCCCGTTTACAATCATTTTGAAAGGTAAACATTAATGATGTGATCACAGTATATGACCTTTTTTCCTGTACATCAAATTATTCTAATTTAGTAAATAATTGGACACTGAAATACAATTAAATAGCTTATTAAAACTTGATTTTCAGCACTGCCATTGTCCTGTTTAATGGTTCTAATAAGCAGTAACAGCCTGAAATGATCGGTGGCTAAATTAATCAATATTATCCAAAGAAAGATCTAAAGTGTCACCGCTAAAGAGATAACTGCAAGTGTTTAATCTGTTCAATAATCAAATGTAATGGAGAAAATAAAAAAACAGAATGAAAAGGCAATAACATTAACAAGTATAAACTTCCCTGTAACATCATCAGTCTGTTTTATGAAAGCAGCAAAACTAACGCGGTGTCTGTCGTGCTGTTTGCTTCACATACTCTTCATAGTTTATACAGGTGCTGTCTAAAGAAACAGCAGTCATTTGTCAGTCATGGCATCATAATGATGGTGGCAGAAGGATGCTTTTAGTTTATTTTTTATTAAATAGCATTGGACCGATCAATTGTCTTTCGTCAAACTACCATCACAGTGGCCTAAAGCTAAATTCTTCGCCTGCACCTGCTCCAGCATCATCGGCTTAGAGGACTGGATATAACGGGCCGAATTCCTTAAACCGTATATTCATTTAGAACATGCGTAGAACTGTTAAGGTGTGAAAACGGATGTTCCTGAGCACGAGCTAAATTTGTAAGAAGTTGCTCTGTGAGACAGAAGTCTATTTTTAAAACCAACAGTATCATCTTCATCTCGTCAAGTTACAAACAGAAACTAGTCTGAGGTGCACGGACCCATTTTAGAAAAGCAGCTGATGGAAAAAGACAGAGAGAGCTCCAACTACTGAAATAAAGCTCACATCACACAAATCAGTCACAAGATCATACGATTATAATTCTAACGACGTCAACGTGAATATATTGCTATAATCGATTTTTTATCTATTTTCAAAACGTCCATTTATCTACATGTTCCTTCACGTGTTTCATGTGTCCTTTAAAAAGAAATGATAAAAAGCATCATAGACAGCATCATACAGCTGGACTAGCTGTATGATGCTGTCTATGATGCTTTTGATGAGGTTTGTTTCTTTTTTTTGTTCTTATCATGAAACGTTATTGCAATCATTCTGATGCAAGTTTTAAACTAGAAGCTGAATAAATATGAGGGAGGGGGGGAGAAAAGGGGGAAGTGTCTGAAATACATTTTTTTTTTGTAATTTTAAAAAAACAAGCCTTTTCAATGATGTCACACAACAGGAGGATTTATGTGCATATGTGTCATTTCCTTTTCTCAGTTTAGTTCCGACTACCTCAGGCAAACGCAGGTGACGATCTTCCTGCCGGCACCGTGCATTTCCCTTAACCGCATCCTGTGCTGTGAGCTGATAGTTGATGGGTTCGATGTCTCTGCCAGATTAATTAAGGGAATCAGAGTCATGGTCACCAAATGACTCAATTTGCAGGGTTGTTTGGAAAACAGATGGCAGCATAACGGATAGAAAACTTGGAAGCTGCTCTCATCTGCTTCAGAGCATGCTTTGGGCTGACACCTTTTTAAAGGCGGCTCATAAAATGATTTGAGACTCGCTCAAGTGGCAACAAAATGTTGAAAAAAAAACAGAAGACTCTTTTTTATGCCTTTTTGAAAATGCAGCTCTGCTATTTTTACTATTATTTCCCATGAGGAAAACAGGCAAAGCTTTAGTGTTGTTCAAATTAACAAAGGTAAAATTTGCATTTCAGTTAATGTGACAACTAGAGCACAGAGCTGAGATGGGTGAGATTTTGACAATCCAATTCAACTAGTCTTCACCGCAGTGTCTCTGCTGCTTAACGTGGCTTGAATGTACCCTGTTCACAGCCAGTCAATCAGTGAGCACTCCATAATGACATGATGATTACATGTATTACTTTCATCACTAAAACAAGGTCAAAATCCCATATGTGGCTGGACTGTGGTCCGGCTTGAAACTCTCTAATGACACTGATTGTCCTGACCTCATAGTGCTGATTCTTTTACAGAAAGTATAAGGCTTTTCCACAGACGTGTCTCTTGCTGCATTTCTGAAAAAGAGCCATAATCAACAGAGATGCTAAGTTGGGATCCTAATGCCTACTTCATGTTTTTCAGCCCCATAATAGTCCGAGTTTTGAAAGTTGCAGCCCATGGCCCCAAGACTCAGCGACCCAATGGCACCTCTGAAATCATTTTGCAGACCAAAATCTCATTTCCAGTATACTGGAACATTAATCAGAGTCTGCAATGACTCTGCCAATCTGGCCAATCAGAGACCAGGACAGGGTGAAGGCAGCTGAAACCCTAATGCGTACACAAGTGTGGCTCATCAGACCATCAAAAGAGGTAAAAAGAAAAGACAAATGTGGCACAGATCACAGTAGCACAGCGACAGTAAAAGCCCAGTGGCCCAGCAAAAGCTCACTACATAAATGAAGAAGAACATCTTTTTGGTATGTGAAGGCCACCGTGGTTCCCAGACATGCTTGATAGATGTCTTACACACTGGACCTGTAATATTAATTTTATTATTTTTTGTCATAAATATGAATGAGTACTTCTTTTTTTCTGCTGAGGTTTGTTGAGTTTGTTCAGCTCGTAATTGAATTCCCACTCAAATAAATATAGCTCAAATAATATTATACACTGCACCCTCTGCGTTCCCCAAGGGTTGCCGGTTTATTTTCAGGTTCCACGATACATAAGTCAGTATGATGTGATGTGAGTATTCGCATGCAGTTGGTTTTGCAGTGATAAAAACATGCTTTCATGTCAGAACAGCTCTGGATCAGATCCCACCATCTCGACTGGGTTTGCCTGCGGGCAACTTGCCTGCCACTCCCAAGAACAGTTACCGTGCAATGTGATCTTGTCAGCATAATGAGTTCACAGTAACGACAACAACTGCTTCTCCCTTGGTGTTACCATCATGGAAACTACCTGCCATTTGTATTTTTTCTCGTTAAACCTGAGAGAGAACATTGCAAATTTCAGGATACACCCTAAATGACTTGTCCTTCTTCCACTGCACTATTATGTGTTTGTAAATTTGATATACACATCCACAGAGTGAAGAACATCTTACACAGATGAGTGTGAGTAAAAAGATGACAGTGCGACGTAGGGAGGGAAATTGGACTAATCTTGAAGTGCTGTTCTGTCCAGACCCGATAATAAAGGAATAAATCATGTCAGATGTAAATAAATGCCTTTAAAAATCAGTTTTCTTGAACAGTGAGGCTCTCACTCCCTTTGGCTGTTTGCCTAGAATGAGTGATTTGGTTTTGTTCCTAACTGGCAGCTCTTCTGTGATCTTTCATGACAAGCTGCACCACTAGATCCAACCCTGCTGCAACAGTCAGTTACAAATTTGACCAGCATTTAGACTGTTTCCATAGCTGTCAGCTGACTTAAAAAACTGTTAATGATCTGAAGTCTCTTCGAAAAGAAACAGAAGCACCTGAGACCTTTTCATAATTTGTCTAGACATACTGATTTGATAATACACTGGACTGAAAATAAGTTACATTTGTCAAAATGCAGTTTGGAGAGGAGTGACTACTTGTTCCATGTTCCATGAGCAGTCAGCAGTGCTTTCTGCTAATTTCTCCTGGATTCAAACTGACCTTTAAATTACTTTTAAACAGACTTAACCTTAAATTGGCAAAAAAAAAAATGTGGCAAAAAAAAAAAAGATTTCTGCAAGAATATTTTTACACTTTTCTTCTTTACTGTGCTTTTATTCTGTGATCCCAACATGAGCTTACCAAATTGTTGATTAATCAATAATTATTTACAGCTCACAAATAACATTTGCATGAATGTGATGTCATTGGATCTATTTTTGTAATTTAAAAATAAGAATGTACTAAAAGTGTTTATCGTAAGCATTAAAAATCAACAAAGTCCTAACATGCTTACCCTGACAAAGTGCTCGGGGTCTCTCAGAAAGACGTTCCTCTCCTTAGCGATGCTGTTGCTATGGTAAAACTCCACAAGTTCGTTGAGAGAGGAGAAGCGCTCGTCCCACACGTAGTACTGACCACAGCGATCCTGCAGCACCTTGAAATGCTGAACGTGATCCCCATAACTGCAACATAAATAAAGGGAGATATTGAGAAGGTTTTACATCAGGCTCTCATCCTAATGGGGCCTTCATGATGATATGTGTTACATCATTTATCCTCAGAAGGATCATGGACTGTCAACACCAGTGACGCTGATAATGGTTTCTCTACAGAGAATGTTAGAAATAAACCTCAGTGCTGCCGTGGTGATGTGTGTCTAAGTCCAGAGGCATCTGATCTCCTACTCAAAATGCATTGCATATTTATATCACAAATTGCTTTATATTTGAAACAGGTTTACTGCAGCTCTTTCTTCGCTCCTGAACACCACCATCTTGCTCACTTTCCCCATCGATCCATCAACGTGGAATTGCCTTTACTTCTTTCCAGGATCGGCAACGAGACAACAGCAATGGGCTAAACCACTCAAAAGCAGACGGCAAAGAATAGCTGCTGCATTTAGAGTATAAAGAGAAACACACACTGACAATCAAAATCAATATAATTAGTAGAGAATCAAGGCGTTCACCAGTGGAGCCTTTTTTTGTATGTGTGAGTCATATTTTAGCTCCGTGGGCCATTGAAGCAGAATATGTCACAAAAAAACTCAATACTCATTTGTATTTTTGTACCAATGTTTTCGATGAACACGAGGCTTATGGGAAAAAAACAAACAAATGTAGTTTAGTTAAAAATAACAAGTAGCACCAACAGAAATAGCTTTAGTGTTGGACTGAGTGCCTTGTGCCTTGTTGTTGTAATTAAGTTTTTGGTAAGAATTTCTTTTTTGGCAATCTCACCAGCATCCATATCCTGCTCTGTGGCAGTTGCTAAGTAACTTTGAGGCTTATCTTTAGTAATCTGGACATCTTGCCTTGATTGCACTCTTATGTAACTGCATCCCATATGCAGGAGAAGTCAACACAACTCCCCCATATTTCTAAACACATCACAGAGTAGGTGTGTGTGTTGAGCTTATGCTAATGAGTGTTAAAGCCTCCGTGCCCACAGTGTCAACATCCTCTTCATGGTCTTTTTTTTTTTTTTTTACTTGTGACATCACTGGCATCTTTTAAGATAAAGCAGTCATTCCGATCAAATACACGATTTTCTGTAGAACATGCACAATTTTGTGTTTTAACCTCGTGGCTCTGCCTCATAGTCTATATATTCTGTCTGGCATTGTCCCAAGCAAAAGGAAAATAAATAAGCATTGGCTCATTTTGCCCAGACTTTCTCTCTCTATTCAGCGTCTGAGCTCTGTGAACAAGCAGGACTGATCCCTGATGACTGGATGACATTCAACTACACCTCCACCCTGCCCTTCTTTTCTCTCCCGGCTTCCTTTCACCGTGCATGTCCTCATTTCTCCCCTCACCCTCAGAAGATGACGAAACTCAAGTGAAAAAAAAAAAAAGAGCACACTCTTAGTTCAAAACTTTTACTCAAGACAAATATGACTTGTTTTTTTTTTTTTTGGACTGGCACTGTACTTGTCTTTGTAGTCTTTAAACATTATCACATTCTGTGTGAGCAGGAGCACTATCTGTTTTTTGCCTTTCTTCCGCTGGGTCTGTATTTTTCTCTCGGTTGCTCTCATTCTTTTCAATTATGGGACTTCTATCGGACGTTTCCCACGCTAT
Source organism: Brachirus orientalis (assembly GCA_016785285.1). NCBI lineage: Eukaryota > Metazoa > Chordata > Actinopteri > Pleuronectiformes > Soleidae > Brachirus > Brachirus orientalis. The sequence continues at coordinate 4,312,532 of JAFBJR010000367.1, read as the reverse complement.
CGCAATTCCTCTTGTTATCTCCACCGCCGTGTCTCCCATTTCCTCTCTTGATTCAGCCTTATCCCTCCACTGACTCACACAAGCAACTCAAAAATGTTTAATGATCTCCATTGGCCCTTGTGGTGCGACTCCCTCTGCTGCACCCTCCTGGTGGGGCTCCGTTACTGGCTGCGCACCTGTGCAGCTGCTTGGCCGAGTACAATAAAGCATAAGCCAGTGTTTATGTAAGACAGGATTAATGACGACAGAAACTCTAAAAGGTAAAAACAAGGGAGGAGGTTAAAAACAAAAGCATGTTGACAGTACAAGGACTTTCCCTTTAGGGGAATTACAAATTTCATACAGAATGAAACTCATCAAATACTTAGATGGAAGAAAAGAGGAAACCAAACGCCATTGTGCTGTAGTTTGTTCACCACATCAGATTGCCTGCAGGTGCTATACAGTGTCGAGAATTGTTGCTGGTTTCTTTTGACTCAACTTTGACAGAGGAATGCTAAGCTCAGCTTACGACTACACCATCCCAGTGTCCTCTCATCTCCCTGATCTGCTGTAATTAATACCCACAGCGTTATCTGTTATCTGAGAGATTAAGGGAGGAGAAGACTGAAAAAGACCAAAAAAATGAGGTAGATGCAGAGATGGAGCACACAGTGAGTCAGATATTGTGGATGAGGGCAGATGTGTTTTTTTTTTTCTTTTACCCAGTGCCAGCACTTTTCATGATGCATAAAGGTCATCCGTCCATCTTTCACTCGACTTGACTTCCTCCGTCAGTCTCGTCTCACTTCCCTTTTCTCTCTCTCTCTCTCTCTCTCTCTCAGTCTCCCACCCCCACCCTTCTCTGTAATCTGCGGCTCAGTTTGGAAACCACTGCAGATATCTGCAAAACTCTGCGCACTGTCACTTACATCTGCCATTTCTAAGCGTGTGCGCATGTGTGCATCGGTAACTCTTGTTTGAGTCACTATATTCTGTGCGCTTGCTGCAAATGACAGATCATGTTGACATGTTGCAGCAAATGTGTGCATGTTGCCGTGTGGCTTGGATTTCATGTTCTCATGTGTGACAGCTTGTCTGGGGCCCGTGAGTGTGTGTGTGTGTCTGTTTTCAGTATTCAGTAGGCATGTGTCATCCTTTGGTTGCATGTTAGTTGAGCATGCCTGTGAGTGAGTGAGTGAATGGCTCCGGTCCTCTGGCAGCATTGAAAAAGTGCCGCTGTCACCTGCTTCGATAGATGGATGACAAGAGACAGGGGAAATGTGTGTGTACCTGGTATTCCTTACATTGTGGGGACCTAAATCTATTTATACAGTCACATTATGGGAACTTGTCTTCCTTATGTGGACAAAAATCAAGTCCCCATAATGTAAATTGCTACATTTTAAGGTGAAGACATGTTTTAAAGGTAGGCTGAGGTTAAGGTCAGGATCGGGGTTAGGGCACTAGTAACTATGGTTAGAGTAGGTCGCCAGGAAATGAATGTAAGTCAATACAATGTCCTCTGAAGTCATGGAGACCAGTGTGTGTGTGTGCATGTGTGTGTGTGTGAACTTATGTATTGTGTGAGATGGATGAGACGAAGCGAAGGAGACAATGCTATAAGCAGTTTGATGTAGGCAGTGTAGTTGAAAGTACAATATGTTGATGGCTCAATAAGGAGCCATTGAGAAGGAAATTGTATGAGCCCCAGAAAATAAGAAGTACTATACATATATATGTATATATGTATATATGCATATATACGTGTATATATGCATATATATACACGTATATATGCATATATACACGTATATATATATATATATGCATATATACACGTATATATATATATATATGTATACAGTGTGTGTGTATACATAAACTGTAACATTTGTGCAGTGACTTCATGTTCAGACCTCCAGTTTTCCTAACATACACGTTTTCATTCGGAGTCCTGAGGACAGAAAGAGACCTGGACGGTTTCTCTTCCAGACAGCTGGTGGGTCTTATTACAGCTCGACTGTGAAAACAAAAAAAAAAAAATAATAAGCTCTTAAATCAAAAACTGCTCTATCCATTGCTGTCACTTCTTGCCCTTTCCCTTCTTTTTGCCCTTCTGCACCTCCTTTCCCTCTCTGTATTTATTTATGTCAGTCTTTGCTGTGTTTTCATCACTGGACTGTAAATTGTGCAATTGAGCTGCTATCTAAGCTGTGACAGTCTAACTGATGAGTTGAATAAAAAAAAAGAAAAAAAAGGAAAAAAGACCACAGCATGAGTTTTTTTTTTTTTTTTTTTAATGGGTGCTTCAAATTTAGGCAAAAGTGTCTTCAGTAGGGTTACTTCAAAATCCCTTTATCACCCTTCATTTAATCATTTGTTGACTGATTCCTTGCTGAATTGAGAGATTATGGGGTGATTCACATGCAGCGTCCTTTGCACACACAAATACATTATTTGGAGAAGTGCGGACAACCTTTCACCCTGTGTCAGCTGGGATTGGCTCCAGTGACCCCTGCCTCCCTCATGTGGAGGATAAAGTGGTAGACAATGAATGAATGAATGAATTAATTAATTAATTAATTAATAGTCATGACTTTAAAAATGAAGACATTTCCAGGGACTGTCACCAGAGAATGTGAATGCCTGGTCGCTGCCCTATCGTGTATTTATTAATCATTTATTAAATGGCATAACGTAATTAATTACATTCTGTCATACTTTTCACACAATTTATCCACATGCACATGTGCATGCACTAAACTAAATGAGACTGCTCATATCAGGAGTAACTCTGTATGAAATTTCCACCCAAGTGATAACATTTATGGGACACTGGAGTCATGGAAAGGATTATGAAATGAGCAAAAGCTAAAGGGTTACTTCCCTTTAATGACAGCAAAGAGACTTAACAAATGGCCAAATTCAGCACTTAGTCTACAAGCACCAGTGAAGGTCATGCCAAACATGAAATTGTGTTTGTTTCTTTTTTGGAAATAATAACTTAGGGTGGAAACAAGACCAAGACAGTATGTGGTTTAATTACATCTGCTGTAGTCTCAGAAAATATTTGTATGACTTCAGTAACAAGAGTGTACTTGAGACACATCACACTCACACGCTTATAAAAGCTGCTGACAGACATCTGGCTCAGACAAATCAGATGTTCCTGTAGCTATTGAGAATCAACCTTGAGCTCTGGCACACAAGAAGACAGCCAACCCATCAAGAAAAGGGCATTTGACTGAAAGAATAAAAATATAAATTTGGTGTTGTTTCAAGGGAACAGGGTAATAAATAACATTAATGCACTAAACTACCCCAGAAATAATCAAAAGAGACTCACAAAGCCATTGATTTTCAGCTGCGAGTTGAATGAGAAGATTGTGCAGCTGATATTGATCATAACTTGGAAAAAGTAAGAATCAGGAAGTGAGATTTTCCAAGTGAGGAAAAAGTGAAAGTTACGTCTCGTCTGTGAGGAAATGTAAAATAAAGCACTATTGGCATAAAAGGGAGCAGATATGCAATATTTTGCTTTTTATTTGGCACTCTTCTGCACTTTATAATCAGTCAATGGTAAACCATTGTGAAACATTACAAAAAATAGTCCTTGGGTGCATCGGCTGCTGAGTCAAAAAAGAGCTGTAAAAACCAGCTCAGCAAAATGAATTCCTCAACTCCCTCTAGAAATATCTACATTGCCGTCAGATTGCTCCAATTTCCAAAAATAAACTATGAATTAATAACATATTGGGAACGTTTCACTAGGCACAGTCTAAACCTCTCGTCCCTTGTCACATATTTTTTTCATGCCCACCTTTTCAAAATTATCCTGCTATATTCTATTTTCTGGGTTTTCACCAACGGAAAATCTGTCTCTCAGATTCAGACCACAAAAAGTAAATAATATGACAATATTTCATGTCATCCAGCAGGAAGTTTGTCTTCTAGCAGATAGTAAATTCAATATTCAGGCATATAAATATATAAATGAATGCAAGATTTATTTTATTCAAACCATTTATCTTTCGACATTTTCAGTCTACATTTCAGGAGATGCATTATACGATGCAGTTACATTCCCTCGGTCTAAATAAGTCATTTTAAAGTTGCTTTAAGATTTACTTTAGAGTGAAGAAAATTAAATATCACACTCAAATGAACAAAAATAATTGCTTGGAGAATACGAGAATTCATCATCAAACCGTGGAGCCATCAATATTAAAAAGACTTTATCTTTATTTCAGCAGTTTTCCAACAAACAAGAAACAAAGTTCATTTCGTGGCAACATTTATGGCTGTGAAAGTGAATAAAAGGTATTTGTATTGAAGGTACCCCAAAGCTGGACAGAAACTGAGCCAATTGTCCACAGTTTGTCCTGCCAGGATGTCTTCTCTGACAGGACAGCTGTCAGGAGATAAGGACCTCTCTTTCTTTCTCACACGCAAACACACAGACACCTGACCTAAATTTTGAAGCCACTGCACCATTTAGCAACAATAACTGTGGGCATGTTTGCACATACTGTATATTCTGAATTACAAAGTGGTTTTCCATGGACATGGAATGCAGTAAGTAGCTCCTGGCTCTTAAACCCTAGAATGAGCATCTCAGAGCCTGAGCTGCAAGTGAGGAGCCCACCCTCAGTAACAAACCTGTCTTTTATTAATGCCAAATCTCTAAGTCCACATCTACTCCCACTCAACGCCACATACACACTCACACTTCACAATTCCAATATCCACTCAGACCCCGGAAGCACAATGCCAAGCCTCAGGTGCATTGCTGACCATGATCCCTCAACAACACAAGACATCGGCGTCATCGGCAGCTCCAGATGCCACACCGTGCCAAACAGGATTTGTTCATATCAGGCCAGAGGGGTTGCAGATCCTCCCTCTCACTCTCCACCCTGCACCTTATCTTCTCAAAGCTCTTCCTCTGACTGCTCCTCTGATCCCCTGCCACCAACATAAACAATACTCTCATAATGGTGTATTGAGCACTGAAAAAGTAAAGCCTTATGTTACTGAACACTGTGTCGCTCGACACTGATTCATACTTATCCCTTGGCGAACCATAACAAGTTATGTGACATGTTCATTTAATGCTCCACATACTGTATATCTTTCAGTTACATGCATAGTCCAGATCTGTTCTGTCAGCTTGTTCCTTTGTAAAGATAGTTGTGCACCTTTTTATTAACAACTTTATCAAATCAGTGGATTTGATTAAATTATTAATATGGTAGCAGAGGAAGAGAGGGAAACCAATCAAGAGAGCAACAGGGAGATCGTTTTTGGTCTGAATCAGACTGTTGACAATGAAACTTCTGTACATGGAGACAACTATTGGTTACATTGTGCAACAAAGTACAACAGCTTTTACAACACAAGAAAATGCTCCTGGCGGGTAACACTCTGAGTGACACATTTCTCTGCGAAAGCCACGATTCCATGTAACACAGCAGATTGTAAATCAAGACTTGGCTCATGCAGCAGGTTCAGAGAGTAACTCTGTTGAGTCAGCATTTAAAGGAGAAATGAATGGTCTTTTTGAACCAAAAATCATGATTACTGATGTCTACTTAGATAAATTAAATAATATTTGTCATCAAAAACCTCATAGACTCTTCAGACTAAGCCAATTTATTGCTGCTCTCTGCCAGACTCTGAACATGCACTCTGTTTCTGAGCTAATGCCCGCCCAGAACACTGAGTCTCTTGTGATTGGCCAGCTACCAGTTGACTGACTGCTCCGCGGTGCTTCTTCTTCTTCTTCAGCTTCAATGTTCATGCCCATGACCGGGAGTAGCTGTTGGGGGAGTGTTCGTTGCGCGGCAAATGTGCTAGTTAGACTTTTCAAAACCACTTGTTCAAGCACTGGTAAACAGAGAAGGCCTTCTTTCTCAGAAGTGGCTGAAGTGTTTGTTGTGACACTTTAGTGATGTTTAGATAGTGGAAAGACACGGGGACACACCAAAAAACATCAGAAATTTGATTTTCCAGTGAATGAGTGTGTAACACTATTCTACACCTATATATAAATATTTGGGTCTCATAGACCTAAGAATTGTGCAAGATTCCTTTGATGTCAGAAGGAAACCACTGAAAACAGACTACCTGACCTGCGGGGTGGAGTCTTTTGGGTGCTGCATGGTGACAATGTGGCGACTCACAATGTGGGTTTTGCCTGCACTGACACAATCATAGATCCTTAGTCTCCAAAGTTTTACTCTCCCTCAAATTGAAATTCAAGCTGACGAGTTGCCATTTTAATACAGATGTGGAGGTCCTCTATGTGTGAGGAAAGGTTACAGTCACTGGGAGCAGTGGATTACAACACATCCTAAAGTAGATGGAAGGCAAATGCAGAGTTCCTCCTCATCACACTTCATATGTTTGAAATTAGTGGCTAAGAACATGCAAGAAAAATAACAACTGTGGAGAGTAATGGAGTACAGACTGAAAACTTTTTCTCTCCAGACTTTTGTTCTGGATTTTGTGTGTCAGTAAGTTGAACTCACACAATAAACCTCACATAATAGACCTTTTTACAGCAGATGCATACTCTACACTAAATACTTGAAACCTTCACTTGTGAAGCTGTACTTTTTTATGGAAAGGTGTTAAAAACTGCATACATGTTTCCCATATTTTCTGGATGTTTTGAGAAATAATGTGTGATTGAGAAATAATTACACTGTAGAACCATTGATGCATTGCCAAAACAACACTGTTATTTGTGCATTGATTTGACAACTGAAGGGGATTGCATTTCATGTGACGGAGACTCATTGGATTGGAGGAACATGGTGGTTGCAGTACTAAGAAGAGGGTCAATGAATATGTAATAAATGTATGAACCTTATCTTGAATTAGATTCTTAAATGATGTCCTACCTAACAGACATGGAGAACTCTCCTGGAGCGCTTTCACTCTCTCTGACCAGAAAAGCTCCACACTCCCTATGTCGAAGCCGGCTTTCTGCTACACCACGAGATATGCGACCTGCAAACCAGCTGGAGGCAAGAAAGAAAATAATATTAGAAAGAAAGAAAGAAAGAAAGAAAGATGCTTAATGCATAAGATCTCTGTTGTTCAGTTGTACTGCAACTCCATTACAATTCAGTGTGCACACACTTTAAAAAGGAGTTTGAAATCTAAGTTTTGATGTGTTGATGTTTCGGCACAGCACAGACCAATGCTATACCAAAACAAAGGAGATGTTGAGCATGGAGAAAATTAGAACATCTGTGAGTTTATTTTTAAGCTCGCTGCTAAATATGCACACAACACTAATCCCATGAAGCTGGATTTCATTTGTCAGTGGTGAAGCATTAGTAACAGTGTCATTTTTCATTTCATTATTCGGCTTATCAGTCTTGCTTCATTGAGCGGATTGCCTGGATGCAAGGCTTGCATTAATGATGCTCTGCAACGGCAGTCTGTTTGATGACTCACATAAGGAGCGAGAGAGAGAGAGAGAGAGAGAGAGAGAGTTTCCACAGTGGTGGACAAATTACAGGATGCTTTCGGTTAAGGTCACAGGGTCAGTGTTCGTTTTTTTTTTTTTTTTCTGTGTGCAGTATGGTGGAGGAGGGAAAAACGCTCGCAGACACACTTCCGAGCAGACAACCCAACTCCCTATGGTGTGAACCAACTCCAATTGGATCGTACATCAGTGGACATTAACGAGCCAGAGCCGCTGTAATGGCTGTGCTGTCAGTTTAGTGTTTGTCACAGTGCAAAGAAGAACCCAGCTGGTACATGACGGCAATTCGGGGTGTACCAGTAGCTTTACTGCGAACACGCGTGCACACTTATACACAGCTGAATTTATGTATCGTTATGTAAAGCAGCGCGTTAGTGTGTCCCTCTGGATAAACTGCCTCATGGCAGAGTGCAGATGTCCAAAGCATAGAGGAAAACGCCCGTAGCTGTACACACACTTAGTGATGAGCTGTTTAGACAGACCAGTAGTGGATGTGTGAAATGTACTCATCTGTTATAGAGATACGTTGTGCCTCTCTCTTTGTGTGTGTGTGTGTGCATGTGTGTAGCTGTGCTTCTATTTTGTGAGGGTCATCTGCAGTCATATACCTCACAGATGAAAGCCCCTTATGTTTCTTAAGCTGGCTCATTTTCCTGACACCTGAAGTAAGGCGTCATTACTGATTTAACCCACTGCTTTTTTGTGAAAGGTCTTTTCGCAAGTTACAATGTGGTATCTCTGCTATTGTGATGTTGCTCACCTCTGCATAGGCCGGACTGTGTAGGACTGCAGGAAGCGAAAGAGGATGGTTTTGGCTCTTTGAGGACAGTATAACCTTAGGAACACTCATAGTATATTTCCACTTTTGTCTCCATATGGCTGCCTCTAATCATTTCATGTTTTAGGCAGTTGGTGTACTTGATGCTTGGTGCCAGAAGCGACTTTTGGATAGTAGTAGAAACATTGTTGGGTACACTTTTCTGACAAAAACGAGATAAAAATGTCTTTTCCGGGAGCTCTGTTTGGATGGTCTACTGCTAAATGTGATTTGACTGGTTATTGTCTGTACTCGAATGTTTGCATGTTAGCATGTGATTTGATTGGCCAGTACTCACTGGAAAGTTTTAGATTTCTGCCGCACACAGCATAAGCCAGGCAAAAGATCCATTATTTCGTTTGACAACGAGTGACTCTCCGTGTATACGTGTTAGTGTAGCAATCGGGCAGAGGTTAAAATTGGACTTCTAAAATGCCTCAAGACATACAATGTGTTTCTACAGAGAGATGGACGTGTGCGCACATTTACTTACGCATGTGGCCGCAGATTGATGTAGTTTTTTGGCACAAAGCCTTTTCTGTTGTGGAGCTCAGCTGTGTACCAGTTAGGATCATCCTCCATGTTGGTGATCTAGGAGTGAGCGCACACACAGACACACACAAAGAGAGAGAGACATATAAAATATTGCTCATAATGACAGGATGCAGGCTATTACTTTCACGTAAAAGGCCACTATTATTTATCTCTGTCTTGCTGCATATCAATTTCCTTGCCAGGCCTTTCTACATCTATTATGCACTTTCAGCCCTTTTTTGTGTGAAATATCAACCAACACACACATTCTACGGCCCATGAGCGTTTTGGCAAGTTCAAAATGCCACATAGGCCCTTCAAGATGACACACATGGAGGCAAAGAGATCTGGCCTGCACCATATTAACCCAGACATTTCATCATAATGTCAACATTTTCAGGATTTTCTAATGTTTTTAGTATCAGTATGATCTAGTGTCAGCTTTTGTAAAACCTTAAAAGTCAGACTCTATAATATTATATTGCTCCCATCACAAAAGCTGATTTCATACACAGTAAGCATTTTCTTAACTACGGGTAAAGTTGCAGTACTTTTACTGTAAAAGTTAGATATTTTTCAAATAGTGAACATATCATGCAACATAATTTCCACCTGTTCAGTTGTAGTTACAGAATCTAACTTTAAGCCTCGAAATTAAAGAAACCATGAGTTAACACAAATACCTGAAATACTTAAGCTCTGTGGCTCTTTCAAAACATTCATCACAGACTGTGAAGGCGTGGAGAGGAAATGGTTGTTCACATTCACCTAAAGGTGGCGAGTCGACTGACAGTGCTTCTAGTTCAATAAAAGAATCTGCAAGATGGATCTTGATCACAAATCCTTTGATTCTTTTAAGACGTTTCTCTTGTTTAGTTCGAACCCAAAAAAAATCCACTTCTTTTTCACTTGACTGTAGGTGTACATACTTTAGACTCAAGTGGAAGCTACAGTGTTTGTGTTTTTTATGTTATGTTTCCGCCTCTGCTTGGTTTCACAGTTATTTATATTCTGCGTCCTTTATTTGAAAATGGGCTCTGTCAAGCAATCCCATCTGACCTGACTGAGGGGGCGTTTGTATAAACAGGCAGCGCAGGGGCGGGTGGGGGTAAGAAACATTTATCCCTCCAAACGGATTGAGTAGTGGAATTTACTTCCGAGTCTTTTCACTTCTTCGTGTTTTCAGTCATACTCATACATTTGTAGTCGTCTCACTTTACCAGCCCACTTTGCTGTGGTAAACATAAATCACTTCCGTTGTGCTGCGTGATGATGTCGCCGGGCAACATGAGATCGAAACACTGCTATTCTGAGCCACACAGAGTTTATTAGCCTTGAGTTCACACACATGCTATGAACACTGTCATTATTTTAATAATATTTTTGCTCTGGAGAAGAACTGCACAGTAGTTAGTGTTGTATAAAACTGATGTGCCTCTGTTTTTTTTTTTACTTCCAAACACATGTGAAAACATATTTATAAATGAAAATCATTTCAAAGGCGTCACTTACTTGCTGTTCTTGCCACTATGTCAAAGGGTTGCCTTGTCTCCTTTCTGCCATCTGGAACTTTATTTCACGCACCAGTTATTTTAATGGTTACTCTGCACAATTGTACAGGCATTTTTTACAGGCGTTGCCGGCCACATAATGATTTAGTGTTCATGGCATCAGTCATTGTTCAATCACAGAGCTGAGCGACTGCCCATTATTTACACATCATTGTCTTCTCTGTAGTCACTCATTCAACCTTCTGTGTCACGGACTCAGTTAATTCATCACTCTGACCCTGTGACCCGGAGATGTTAATCAAAAAATGAAATAATTCCCATTGAATTCCTTTTCCCTTGCTTCTCGGTTCCAGTTTGCCAAGGGGCAATAGGATTTGGAGCTCTTCACCTTGCCATAAAATCAGCTCCTCATCACTTTCTCGTTGACTTTATAAGAGACGAATCCGTGCTACTACTAATTAGTTAAACAGTGAAGGTGTTTTAAATCTTTGGGTAACATGCACCACAGGAAGATTCCAACTCGTTGCCTATGTTGGTGACAGACACTGAGAGTCCATGCTCAGCACAGCCAAATCTAAAAATACTTTCTTCCTTTCATGTCTTCTATTTTCTATTTTCTAACTACAAAGTGCTGCTTCCACCTCATCCCTCTTCATCCTAACAAAGCAAGGCCATACATTCTCTCCAGTAATACTTTTATTTTTTATTTTTTTTGGATTGCTACATGAATCTCAATATCTATTCAGTGATATACTAATATACAGTAGCTGCTGAATATGTACCACTTTAACCTTATGCCATATTAAACAGTTCCAGTATTTCTTTTTTGTAGATATACAGTGCATGATCTAAATTTGGTTCTAATATTAGTAGCATCCTTGTAAAAACCCGTCTATAAATCACATATCTAGGATGTTTATCCAGCACCACCACTGCTGACTCAACTGTGACTGAGTCAGCTCCTTCTGGGTTATGGCAATGGAGTTTAAGAATTATAAAATCACACCTTAACAATATTTGAACCCACAAATCAAAATCTAACGATAACACAAAATCTAGAACATGAATGCTGGCACTGTAAATACCTAGATAACCCTCTGACTCAGGCCCAGAAACAGAGTGGATGACAATGTGCACCTGCGCCCACTGGCACACATAAAAACAGTCGGGTATTCTTCAGATTTTAGTCGCCAGTTGTCACGTACAGAGAACTCATGTGATCCAAACCTAATTAAAATTCTAAAATTGTCACATTGACGTGTTTTTGTTTTGAAGAACAAAATAAAAGTCCACTTTGACTCCCATGTGTCAAACTTGGTATGAAGTTATTTTTATCATTTGTTTATGAGTCGACACTCAACTGATTCTGAGCAATGACATGGTTTCTCCACATGAACGATCCACACTGGGAACTCTGGGGCCAAAAGAAAGCTTCCAAATATTTTTTTAAACATTTTTCATTATGCCGTTAGTTATAAAGTTATTAAATTGTGCAGCATGTAGAAGGAAACAAATGTGAAGAATAATTTAGGTACTGTTTGACTCAGGTTTGGACCAGAGCTGTTTGGCCAAGTGTTGCTCCTAATACAATAAATACGTTTAATGATTGTCTTTGCTGTTCCCTGATTTCTGATGAAACTAAAGGCCCAGATTTTTTTGACTTTAATAAGTTGTTTCTGCATATAAATACTGCAGGAAGATTTATTGTAACATACTGACTTAGCAACAAAAAAAAAGAACTGCCTTCTCCATACCTTGGAAAATGAATTATTACCATCAAACCATAGATGTGTCTACCAGTAAAGGTATTTATCTGTCAGTCACACGGTTCAAAATAAGATAATACTTTTTCAGTCAGTGGTAATGAAAAGGTTTTTTTTTTTTCATTTTTTTGGTATTTGGTATAATGTTCTCTTCAGGCATCCAACCTCATTAAGACATTTCTCCATCCCCCTGTAGAATAAGAAACCCGTGGAGAATGGCGGCAATCTAGTAATGTGTCCATTTTCATACTGTGGCGCAGGGGTATTACAGTATAAGTCCAGAAACAAGCTCTTGCTCTTTAATTCTGAGCTTCACTGCTGATGTCTCTGAGCGACAATTTTCTACAACAATAATTTCCAGCTGTGCAGGAACCACAGCATCTCCACACTGCATTTGGCCTGGTAGCCATCAGAAAAACACAAAAGCTGGAGGTCTAATTAAGACCTGAAAAATGGGCTACACTAAAGAGGGTTGCTTGTATTTTTTTTAGAAACATGTTTTCTACTTATTTATTTGTCGGTAAATTGCAGGCAGATGAGGAGAATGGTTACACTCTTGTCTCTTGTCACTAAATATGCCACTGCTGCCTGGAGACAGGTACCTTAACTTAGAACAAACACTGGAAAGGGAGGCAACAGCTCACCTAAAGCACAGAGATGACAACTCGCCATTATATAAGGGGTTATGTATCTCACCATTGATTGGCCAGGACCAGTTTCCGAGCAACCAGAGGAAAGTCCAGGAAGTTACTGCTGCTGGTCAAGATAAAGTCTGACAGAAAAACCCATGCAAAGCGTATGTCGGTGACGATAGAGTGATTTTCTTAATCGTTCTGCTTATCACCACTGGCTCCAACCACATGTTTGCTGTTACATCTTCCCAACGCCTGTCGTCATCTCACTAAGTCTAATCTACAGAAACAAGCATCTATGTGTTGATTGGCATAAATTAGTTCTGTACATGTTTCTAGGTACCAGCAGGGAAAAGGAAGTAAAAAGAAATCTTTGTTTCGATGTTTGGCTCATATAAAATAAGTTCTATACGCTAGGTTTGTCACAAACACACAGACACTGCTCTTTCTTGAGACAGCAACAGCAGCACCTGCATACAGAACATCAAGAGCTCCAGATACTAAAGTTATAATTGTTGTAATTATCACAGTGGAGGCAGAGGCAGAGAGATGGGATGGGGGGGGTGGACAGAGAGAGAGAGAGACACAGCTGGATGATTGGTCCAAGTCTCAGTGATGAGTAGATGAATGGATTTGTAGATAGATGAAACAGATGTACTGTATATATTCATGTATATACTGGATAGTTCATGTATATACTGTATAGATAGATAGATAGATAGATAGATAGATAGATAGATAGATAGATAGATAGATAGATAGATAGATAGATAGATAGATAGATAGATAGATGTCTTTCTTACCTTCAGCAAGTCCCCTTTGTTGAAACTGAGTTCATCGCCTTCAGTGGCACGAAATGTGTACAGTGCCACTGCTTCCATGCCGATACCCCCCCCACTCACACACTCAAAACACACACTATGGGGACCCCCACTACCAATGTCCCAGACAGAAGGAGGCGGTTTTGGGCAGCAGAAAATAAAATAAAGTAAAAATAAAATAAAGAAATGACAGACTGGAGGACAAGTGAGAGGAGGATTGGAGAGACAGAGGAAAGGTCTTGTGTGTCCGCTGAGCTACAAAGCGCGCAAGAGAGTCAGAGCAGAGGATGAGGACACAGAGAGTGGGTGAGTGAGTGAGTGAGTGAGCTCAGTGGGGGGAGCAACACGACTGGCTGCTGCTCGGCAACACTGCCATGAGAAACTCTCAGAGAGAGAGAGAGAGAGAGAGAGAGAGAGAGAGCACATGAAGAGGCAAGTGAGTGGGAGGCACTTCCTGTGTATATATTTGTCTCATACATTCAATGTGGCTGAATGTGGAGAACCATCATCAGTGTTTCTTCACACCATCGAAATAAGAAGAAAGATCTTGTTTCATGTTCTTCAACAGTTTGTTGCAAAATTAAACAAATATATTTAAAAAAAAAAAAAAAATTTGCCTGGCTCATTAAACTTGCATTGCTCGGAGAAAAGTTTCTCATTTTCACTCACAGCAAAGGCTTGAATTTCCCTTTGCTAAATCCCCCTCTTGTGAGGGGGATTTACAAACCTGCAGATTCAGTTCTACAAAATAATGCACTTACAGTTGCGGAACAGTCACATTTTGGTTCGATCTTGGAACAAAGGCAAGGATGTGGTTTGTGTGAAGAGTAGATGGGCTTGTTGACATGGCGATAATAATACATGTGGATTAGGTTGTGGTTTTAAAGAAGTGAGTAGCTTCATCCTGTGTCAAAGTCCAACAACCTTCAGCCTTTTCTATATTAAGAGAAACTTGGCAATTTTACCTTAATATATTGTAAGTGTTTTCCAACATGTCTTCCGACTTAAGTCATTTGCTGATTTGAAGACAGAGTTGCAAGAAGTGTCCCGTTGTTAAGGAAGAAATTTTAATTTCAATACTGGAGGGACACAATAAGTATTTACTAAATTTTCTCAGTCGGAAATTTAAATCACCACAACATACTATGGGTGTGAGTTAATTTTTCCTCATTCCATTTCAAACCTAAAATAAAATGACAAGAACTGCAGTTCACTTGTGCTCAGACAAATAGTAACTAAAGGTATCTTGAACATGAACTAAAACTCAAAACAAAACTTGCATTGAATAGTCTGGAGATTAAGGAGAAAATCAGAAGGATTATTGTTTCAATGAAATTATCGTCATGGTTTAAAGGGTTAAAATTACAAAACATTATCTGTACAGTAAATACTGCATTAAATCTACAAAGATACTAATACACTTTATGAAGGCAATTTTTGTTTCTGAAAAGTCATCAGTTGCATTTAACCCAACATATAGTATACATATATAGAGGATCAAACCTGGGACCTTCTTGCTGTGAGACACCCCTAACCCTAAATGGACTGAAAATAAAACATTATTTTTAATGTTTTTAATGTTTTTTTTATGTTAATTAACATTTCCTGAGGGCTTAATGGTCTCCTTGCTAGTGTCAGTTCGTCTTCACTAGAGAATGATATCAGTTTTGTAAATTATGGTCCCATTTTGTGGAAGATAGATTGTAAAATATGGCACATATGAGTGGACACTGTGTGACTGACAGCTGCTATCGTCCTACAGAAGCCTGGTTGCAGGCGACCTTTGAAATACCGACATGATGCCGATCAAATTGCAAATTGTGAGGCTTCACAACAGAAGTTTATTTTATAACTGGAAGACTCCATCCATTTTATATACCTTAAACATGCATTTTTACATCACATGCACTGTGAATGGTCAGAATGGCTTACTTGCAATTTTTCTAATACCAGTTAATGATGTTGCTGGATTCTTCTTCTTCTTCTCCTTTCAGGTTCTCTCTTTAGGGATCCTCACAGTGGATCATCTGCCTCCTACTCTCCCTAACCCTTGTGTCAGTAAATTTGCTGCAAGCAAAAACATCTCCCTATGGCCATGACTCAATGGAAGAAGAGTGTGGTCACGACACAGTATTGTCATGTTCTTACCCATATTCAGTTGCAAATGATGACAGGCCAGCCACATACTTTTCATTTCACAAAATAAATGAAAAAGCATCAGTGAGGAATAGACATAATTAAAGAACAATGCAGCCTGATCACGTGAAATTCACTTGTCTTGTGTGGCAGTGTTAACAACAGGAGAAATCTGTCGCAGAACTATGAATTACCATCTACATCAATCAGTGAGACTTACATCCACTATAAATCAGGGTGAAGTGCCCCCTGTATCCCCCCTCATTTACATCACAAATCTTTTATAAGTGACAAGGTTAATTTTTTTTTATATCTTGTGTAAGATGCAACATGAAATATTCAGTTACAGTCTGGATTGTCTGAACTGCAGGGTGAAAGCAATGCACTGGTGAGCAGTTGCCCTTTAGTCCAGTCAAAGAAATGTGCTGCAGCTGTTCAGAACCCAGACTTGATTGTTCTGCTTTTCTGCAAACCATGAAAATAATTGCATTTGTATATTTTGCAAATAAGCAAAGTATGCGATATTTTGTTTTGGCAAATTAGCTATGATTTAGATACAATTTACTACATTCGTGACTTGAAAAATCACCCTCATTTCCACATTTCAGCCGAAAACACTATCACACTGATATGCACATCTGTAGATTTATATACTGTAAGTAACACCATTTGTTTTATACATACAATGGCGATATGCAGTCCTGAAGACTGGGTTGGCAGACCAATATGTAAAACCAAAAATCATGGACATTCATGTTCACATTTAATAACAAAAGATATGTAGTTAGTGGTTAAAACTGCAGCTTAATGCATTTTATTGTGGTCAGATAGTGATAGCAGATATGTGTAAAGTAGTCACAGATTAAAGGCTTAACATAGGCTTAAACATTTTAGCATTTAGCATGGTATAGTTGAAAGACAGAGGAAAGGGCACTGATATGTGTCTCTCTCCATTACTGTATGCATGCATGTGCAAAAGAAGAGTCCGAAAACTTGTGGTTTCAACAGTATGATGACCTGTCCAGGAAATCACCAGTCAGCTGCTCACTTGACTCAGCCTTCATATGAAGTGTTACATGAGGAAGAGTTGATGGCTGCATGTGTGGTGATGGGACATAAAGGAGGAAGAGAGGAAGTGGAAGAGAGGAAGTGGAACTGCTTTTCAGTTTAACAGCCAAAGCACAATCTGGTCCGTTACTTTTCTCCTTTAAGTCTGTTGTGCTGTGAGCTGATTTTTCTCATGTGTTGTGGTTGAACGGTTTATGTCTCCTGTGCTTCTTCGGGTCAAAAATTCTCTCTTTGTTCACATTTTCATTTCGATTTTCTGTTGGTCAAGTTTGTGTCTCTGCAGGCTGCTCATCTCGTGCAGGTACAACATGGATATTTTAAACTGCACATTCCATGAGTTGCTCAGACTCTCATGGAAGGTGTAAACTAAACTAAAGTCTACAGTTGTATGAGTACTAACAGTACACGGGCATATCTAATATGCATGAGAGCTTTTCTGCATGAGTGACAATAACATTTCATCCTGTTAGAGGCACTGATGCAGGCATGAAATGGATGAGCAGGTGTGTGTCTGTCTGTCTGTTTTTGTGTGGGTGTGTGTGTTTCAGCGGAAGCAAGTGGGCAACAGTGGAAAAGCTGGTGGGCACAAAGTCTCTCAACTTACCTTCAAAGTCGGAGACTGCACTGCTTCTCTCCATCTGTTTAGTCACCCAGGCCAAGTCTCAATCCCTTTTAGCGTGGTCTAAATAAAAACCCTGTATTGTCTGTGCCCACCGGTTCTACTTTCATTCCTTTTAAAGTTTCTTAACTTTTTTCACTTGTCTCCTCCCTTCTCTCACCCGATTTGCAAAAAAAATACAGACTTAAAACCTCCACATATAAGCCCACTCTCCGCACTTACTCACATACTGAGAAGTAGGCACTGAGAGATGGTTTGAGATAACAACTGATTACAACTTTGGCTGAAAAAGTTTCTTAAACACAATGAGAAACATTCGGATTCCATAGAACAGTGTGTAGAAAAAGCAGTCATGCGCCAGTTTCTGTGTCTGATGTGCATGTGTGTTTTCAAATGTGCTGTATGCATGAGTGATCCCACAAGGCTCTGCAGTACTATGGGAAGTTTCAAATCTTAAATATTTATGTTAAATATCAGCGTTTTATAGAGTTTGTGTTTGTGTAAATTAATGTAAATCTTTGAAGCAAAGTAAGGTACACACTGTGTATTATAAATGTTATAAATGCGGCCCCTGGCAAGTATAATATTTGCAAATATGAAATGATTAAGCTAATAATCTTCCAGGAGTGGCAGGTATTACGCTTAATCTTGTTTCATGCTTCCTGTCACCTCTTGTGATTCTGACGATTTTGGCTCCATCTGGAACCACGTGTGTCAATGTAGGCC
The DNA here is from genome assembly GCA_016785285.1 of Brachirus orientalis. Lineage (NCBI taxonomy): Eukaryota > Metazoa > Chordata > Actinopteri > Pleuronectiformes > Soleidae > Brachirus > Brachirus orientalis. The sequence continues at coordinate 4,294,425 of JAFBJR010000367.1, read as the reverse complement.
AAATGCTGAATCCAGTGGGTATTTTCTCCTTTCCACATCACATAGCTTCATAGGTTTTTTGAACCCGATGCACCAATTATTCAAGCAGCAACCATCGGGCCTCTCACACATGTCCTCATAAGACCTCCTTTTTCCACAAATGACTGAATCATTTTTAAACAAATGTGGCTCGGTGCTGTTTTGACTGCAGTTTTCTGGAGCAAGCGCCTGAAACACTGGTATGGTACAAACAATATTCATTTATGTAATACAGATTACATATGTCTCTGACTCTGACAAAGCAAAAACATACAGACTGGGATAAGGTTAGACTGAATGATAGTCGACCGTGTGTACTCTGCTGATGCTGGATGAGTGGCTCTCACTTCAACGTTCAAAGGATAAGCAGGTCATCTTGTATTGCAACTTGCTCTTTTGCTCTTTTCGTCTTCTCTCTCGTTTATTCCAGTAGATTAGGTAAAGCAGATGTGAAATATTGTATGAATAAAAGTGCCACTAATATACGTAGTTTGGGAAGTTCATGGAACACAACTGTCACGGAAGTAGGAAGGTGCACATTTTCAAGCATCTGTCTAATATAGATAATTATTATATAAGGGCCCCATGACACCCTAACAAGATACGAGCATTGTGAACGGGATAATTATATGAAAGCTGGCAGGCAGGCTGTGTGGTGTTTAATGTTAATAAGTTCTGATGAGTTTTATTAATCAATGGTCACCACTGATAATCACATTCTGGAGGACACATCTGACTGCAGGGGCCTTTACTTTAAAGATCTCACAAGTTGCCTTCACATTGCAACCAAAACTTTTCATCAGAGAAAGTAAATCTCTCCTGACCTCTACTGGCTGAAAGTTGGACTGCAAGAAGAGGATCTGTTCATTGAACAGTTTTTATATTTGGTGGAATAGTCCACAGTCAGTCAGTGTTGAATGAACCACAGAATGAGCTGGTAAAATGTATATATATATAATTGTAGTATATTATATATATATATATATATAATATACTACAATGTGATATTCAATGAATCTTAATGCATGAGTGTTTTGTTTCACATGCTGTGAGAAAAAGTATGTCTTAATCTGGAGAGTTGATCCAACATTGAACTTCACATTTGGGGGTTGTCTAGAGAAGGGGTGTCAAACTAATTTTACTTCAGGGGCCATATACAGCACAATTTGATCTCAAGTGGGCCAGACCAGTTAAATAATAACATAATAAACTATAAGCAACAGGAATGGGACATTTTCCCCCTTTGTTTTACATTTAATGATGTAACTTCATGATGTAAATAATTTCAGGTTCAAAACATATTATGAACCTGACGTTTTTTGAGAAAAATGTGCAATTTCAACAATATTATGCCTAAATTTACCATTTACAGATACCTTGGAACTATAAAGGCACAACGCATTTAGTCACAGGTATCTGGAACTGAAAAATGTAGTATTCCACATCACGATTCGATTCACAAATTTGCACTGTGGGCCAGATTGGACCCTCTGGCGGGCCAGCTCTAGCCCTCAGGCCGTATGTTTGACACCCCTGGTCTAGAGTGATTTGCTACAAAGAAATGTACATTAATATCACATGTTTGAGGTGTCAAGTTATTTTGGTTTGATATGTCCCTGCTAAATTTTAGATAAACATGTTGAGAGGAAAAATAATATTCTTTTCTTTTCCGTCACCCCCAGTGTTGTCAGACAAATGTCCCGAGGCAAGTCACATAACCCAAGTTGGTCCTGATGGCTGTCCTTTTAGTGTGTGAGGTTATGAACATGATAGATGCGTGAAAAGCAATAGATTCTCTGTACCAATGGGTGAAAGTGCTCTGAGTGGTCATCTAGACAAAAAAAGTGCTGTATAAATACAGACCAATTACTAATTTTAAAAAAACAGTAAAGGTGGTGGGGCAATTATGTCAAGCAATATTTCATCACCTAGTAATGTAAGGCATGGTGCCAAAATGTCCTGCTTTCTTCTTAGTAAAACACAAAGTGTAATAATTGTGTTCTGTTTTATTTACAAGATTTTTGTTTATCCCTCACTCTCTTACATAGACTGAAACAAACGAAACTGCCTTTGGTTTATCCTGTGTTCCTAACATAGTAGGAAGAGTGTAAGCACCAGTGAGATTCTCTTCATAGAATAAGAAAAATGTAAATGTCAGTGCTGACCTGAAGGTACTGGACATTAATAGAAAGCCAAAAACATCTTAGAGATACTGGCCGTCCATTTACAGGAAATCAGGTGTTGGCAGCTTTACCATGTAAAACTGTTTGATCCCCGCTTCTAAATTTAACCATCACACTCTCAACTACATATGTAGATGTCTATTCTTAGCTCTCTCTAAACTTTTTTAGGGAATAGTAAATATCTATTTATAGCATCTAGTTAAAGGGTGTGTTTTGCATGTGTCTAAAACATGTTGCACAGAGACACAGGGTGCATCGTCTGAGGGTTGGAATGCTGTCCTGACACACCTGTAAACACACACACACACTCACAATTGTGTGATAATAACATAGTATTTATTCCCTACAGCGCATAGCTTTCTCAAATAAAGGAAATAATGATTTCTCAAGCGTTTTATACCAAGCACCTAAGAAATATATTGAGCTTTCGAAGTAACACCGTTATCACTAAATATAAAATACAGAAATGTAAATAGACCGAGCAAAGCCAGCTACACACATTTTACAGGAGGCAGATTTATTCCCAATAAGATAATTTGCTCTCTCATCATCCTCCTCTTCCTCACATATACTTCAGACACTGGTATAGTATAGATTAAGATTAAGTGACTCTAATGATTAGTATTTACTTTATAATTATATTTTTGTTAGTTGTTCCTCAGCTCAAGTGCCACTTTCCTGAAAGAACCGACAGGGGAAACTCGTGTACCATCCTCTGAGAACCGTAGATTTTTAGGCTATTTTTCGAGAGGAACCTGATTTACCTGAGAAGTCTGTTCAGATAGTCAACTAACAGCCATAACAACAGAAAGAAGAATTGACTTTCAAAGCAGTCGGTGCCACGGTTTTACGTTCTCTTACGTCAGTGTACAGTTGGTAATCCTGTTCTTACCGCGCACCCTAAAGCATGTCATTCCAGTGAAACCTTGGAGTAACATGAGTTACCATGAGGTAGACAACAGGCACTGTGAACCGAGCCTGTCCCGGCCTTGTAGCGTTACATGTCGGGTGACAGTATTGTACATTTCAGCGGGGAACTCGGGGTCTCTCCCTCTCTCTGCCCAAGGAGTCAAGTCAAGTCGCCCAGGTCACACCCTTCCCAGATTCCCCCCATCCTACTCTACCCGCCATGTTCTGGAGGAGGAGATACGTGTAGCCTGGCTTGAGCTGGCTTGGCATTAGCAACACATAGCTAGGCGGAGGCGCAACAAGCTCCTTGGACACCCGAAATAAGTATTCTACTTTGATTTTCCCACCATTGGAAAAAGGCGAAAATACTGTATGGGTTTATATCCCAGGACTAAAAGTAGAACCTAACGCGGCACAAATTATATGGTAAGTTATAGCCAGATTTAAAAACGGTCGAGTTGTTTTGTTTTTTTTCCCAGAGTGTCCTGTAATCCAGTTTGCTCTGGTGATGTCTCCACCGAGCACCCGTCTGGCTAGCTTGAAAGATCGCTAACTAGCATAGCATGCTACATGGCTATCTTAGCATTGAAAAATGTGTGTGTGAGCTGACCGGACTAGTTGTGTATGCAGGTGTAAAGCAGACTGTGTAAATACAATAAAGTGTATTACACTTTGACACCGAGTAATCAGTAGCTGTAGTCATAACGGACGTAGGGTAGATGGTGTGTGTGACTGGCTAACAACACAATCTTCGTCAGCTTCCATCCAACTTTTTTTCGAAGCCAAGTTTTCAGAAGAGATTAGCATTTACTCAGTCGTTGGGTCTCTGGGCACTAATATCAGAGTATCAGGCGAAAGCAAACATAGGATAAAAAACAAAATCTTTAGTAACACAAACTTTAGTGTAAATACGGTGCAGATACATATTTTAACAGAGACAACTTAATGTTTACTGCTAGCGTATTTCGTTAGCTCGCGACAGATATTTGATGCAAGTTTGCGCTTAAGTTGCTAGTATTGGCGACCTCATTTGTTGGCTATATATTTAATCATCCGACAGTGATGTGACTTGCATCTCTGCTGACGTTACACCCACCATTATTCAAGAGTACATACAAGTCATTGCACCCGAATTAGTCAGACATGCGCTTGAGTAAGTTTACAACGAACAAAAAGTAACACAAGCTAATGCTACTTGTAGCCTATGTGCTATCGGTGACAACAGTACAGAGAAATGCCGTGATTTGTGTGTGTTTGTAGAGTGGCTTGATTTTTTGTTTTCCCTTTAACTACGCATCGTGCTGTACCAGGTGTATTTGGCAAGTTAAGCCGTACTGTCTGAAACCATTAATATAACAATTAACATCCATAAACATTCGTGACGACGTGGGCGCTGTCTGTTTCCACGCCTTGTTTCCACGCCTTGTTTCCAGTCAGCTAACGCTACTGGTAGGAAAGCGCACATAATGTTTGCTGAAAGATGATGAACAGTAACAGGGTGTATTTATTTTATAGGGTATATGAACCCTTGTGTTTAGAAATGGTCCCTTTTCATTGAACCCATATAAACGTGGCCTGTGAGATGTGTAGGGCTTTGTCTATTGTCAGGATGATCAGTCAGTCACAGTGGGTGACAGATCATCATCGTCCTCCTCCCGTCCCCGACGTGGCTTTGTCTCTCTCTCCCTGCCTGTGAGGACAAAGGCGGGGTGACAAGTCGATAAGAAGGTGGCTTCCTCTGTCTTTTCCTCATTGCTTCATACTTTATGCCCCTTATTTCCACTTTATTAGATTGTGTGTGGATTTGACTTGATTTTTTTAACTGACTGAGCTACTTAGTCTTTGAATATTATATAGGTCATTATTTTATTATTATTCTTTTTATATAGGTATACTTTGAATGTGAACATAGTATAATGTACCTGACAAGAAGTAAAAGGGTTGTTTAAAAACCGGCTGGGTTACCCAGAGTCACACTTTTGCACACGCCTCCTTGTCCGTCTTGACTCACTTACAGCATAGGCACCTGGTTGTGCAAGCCTTCTATCCCCAGAACAGCTTTGCTTTTCTCGTGGGACCTTGCAATGTAGACCTGCTCTCAGCATTTTGCTTGTCAAACCTTTATGCTGCTAATAACAGTTTATTTTTTGTCAAGACATATGCACACTTACAACACTCACTCACTCATTTTCTACCGCTTTATCCACTAGGGGTCGCGGGGGGTGCTGGTGCCTATCTCCAGCTAACATAGGGCGAGAGGCAGGGTACACCCTGGACAGGTCGCCAGTCCATCACAGGGCCACATTGAGACAGACAACCATTCACTCTCACATTCATACCTATAGACAATTTAGAGTGTCCAATTAACCTAGTCCCCAAATCTGCATGTTTTTGGACTGTGGGAGGAAGCCGGAGTACCCGGTGAGAACCCACGCACCACGGGGAGAACATGCAAACTCCTTGCAGAAGGCCCCTTGTTCCAACCGGGTTGTGAACCCGGGACCTCTTGCTGCAAAGGCCACTTACAACACATTTGCTACTAATACTTGCATCATTAACCTGTGTTCAGGTTCTTCTTGTTGGTAGCAAGTCCAGCGAAGTCCACTTTGGACTTTGTACCACAAGTGTTGCTATCCTTCTGTGTCCACTAGTGCATGTTACAAAAGTTTGGACACTATGCACATGCCCCAGGTATGACAGAATACCTGGTTTGAAAGAAATGTGGGATCATTAATGTGGACATAGCAGGCAAGACTGATGTAGGCCTTCATCACATCTGTGCATGAATGAGCAGATTATTTGCACAACTCTTTGCAGACATGGAAGGTGTAAAGTATGGTTAGACCTTAAAGCCTGGTACACACTGTCCCCAGAGTTGGACCCCAGCAAAGATTGATGACCGGACGTGTTGCTGTCTGGCTGTATGTAAAGGGGGGAAAATGCATGCACACAATGCATCCTCTTCTTTGAGAGGAAACCACTTTCCTTACCAGCAGATAACAATATGTATTTGTTAGGGATGACTTGATACCACATTTATGTCTGATTGAATACCAGTGTCAAAATCTTGAATTTCAATCGATACCAGTGTCAGTCAAGTATTGTCATTCACTTTCAGACATGCTGAATTGGCTGTAAAGCAGTTGACAGGGCCCCTGTCGATGCAGACAGGAGCTGATGATGCCATATGCATTGGCTCAACCAGATCTATGGGCTCTTATGGCGATGTGTGTCCTGGGCTAAACCCCAGTCTACAATCAAAAGTGAACATGACCATATCAAATGGCATTGCAGTAATTTATTTGTGCTGGCCATTCCACATTAGAAAACAATAAAGTTTGGGGTTAATGCTTTCCCGTGATATAAACTATAACATGTTTTCTGTGTTCTCTTAACTTCTTGTCCTCACTCATTTAAAAAAAAACCTTGGCTTATTTTGTATTATGCCGCATTGGCAAAGTATATGTGTTGCCCATTGAGTTATTGCAGGACACTGTCATTTCTTTGCTGATTCTATGACTTTGTCCATATGGAAGCATCAATAATGAAGAATTACTCTGTAAATTTTACAGTGTGATTGCTGGTAAAGACTATGCCAAAGTTGGTGTAGATTTTACTGGGAAACAAAAGCTCACAATCTAAGTAACACAAAAGGATTAAGAGAAAAATATTTGATAAATGTGTGCAAATTTAAGTTCAGTATTACCAAAAGGCGGTCTGCATCTCAATATACGTACAAGAAGGGTAAACTCTACTGTGTCATAGTAAAAGTCACAGTGTCTCCTAGCCACATGGTTAAAAATTGAATTCCCTGACAACAATATTTGCAATTATGTACAGAAGAAATTGAAAATCTAGCCAGATATTTAAAGTGTAAGAGTTCATCTAAAGCTTTACAAAGCATACCTTTGACTCTCCATTGATTTTTATAGTAGACTGACTGACACATTAGTGTGTATTTTTTCATTCAACACAAATGTGAGTCGTGTGTCATTTCTGGGCTTTGGAGCTTGGGTGATCCTAAGTAAAAGAGGCCCGAGGGAAAGCAGACTAGCACTGTCTTGTGGTGGAGGTTGTTCCGGGGTGTGGAGGGGGTTTGGGGGGTGGAATGGACAAGACAGGCTCTCCTCTCTTCTTCCTGTCTGCCTTGGGTGAATAGGTGATTATAACAGCAGATGTGTCATTAGGTCTTAGCTGTATTCATCCAGATTCAGGCTGAGGAGGAGGGTGATGAGGGGATGTTTTGGGGGGTTGCTCCACAGGAATCACATTTCACTGGCGATAAGTGAATTTATGGGATGCCAAGTTGTTTTTTTTTTTTTGCACCTCCACCCAAACAAATACACTTCTCATTTCCTTAACTCCCCCCCAAGCTGGCTTTCCATGGTATTGTTAGGCAGGAATATCCCTAAAACAGATGCATACATATGTGCAAAGATGCTTATTTTGGAAATAAACAAAATTATATCCTGTTGTGTTTAACACAAATACTACACAGGCATCTTATCACTTTTATCACTCATACGTTGTTGAGGAAAGTACTTTGTTATGGGGCATGTTGGTGCATGCTTGGTGCAGGGATCCGATATCTCAATAGAAAGAGTTTTCATAGGTTTCCCTTGATGTTAAATAGAAGACTGTCTCCAGAAACATTGCTATTTATTTCTGAGAACACTACCTTTATCAAATGAGAATCAGTAAATGAGATTTTCTTGTACAAACAATGCCTGTTACCCCCGTTCATATGGTACATGTCAACAGCGATACGTGTGTTCGCTCAGCAGATTTTTTTCTTTATAAAAGTAGAGCAGCCTGTGACAAATGATCAAGCGAAGAAGATTCCCCTTCTCTGTGTTTGCAGCAAAGTTCAAATTGTATTACAATATCACATTCCATTGACATTGATTATTATTTCCAAGAGGCTCATATCATATGAATGTACTCTTTGTTAAACAGGAGCATGTATGATAAATTTGTGTTGTTTAATGTAGTTTTATTTTGCCATCTTTGCACATAGGACTTGAAAGCGTAGGTCTCGAGACACTTTTCATGTGTCAGCCAGGAAGTGATAATTAGATGGCCCGATGAGCTTTAACAAACAGGACAAAGGAGACGAAATTGGTCAACTCAGTGATCTAGTCATAATCAGACTGGAAATGCTTCGTCTCTTCTGCCACCCACTAAAGGGTGGAAACACATTTTTACTCAGTCATTGCCCTGGTGTCTCTTACAGCAGTGTGTGTTTATAAAAACTAATGTTATTATAAGTTCTCAAACTTAATATGTAAGGTGCCTTGGGGTATGTTGTGATTTGGCACTGTACAAATAAACTGATGATGCTCAGATAGAGCATTACTTTGTACTTGAAACCGTCAGAAATAATGAGATAATGACTGAATTTGTCAAACAATGTTTTAAGTGGTGTTTGCCTCCGCTAAACCCGGCTCATGTCTTTGCACCTACCCTTTATACTTTTTTGTGACCTTGCATCGAACTTAACAATAAACTAAAAAAAATGTAGTTCACACTAGTGTGATAGTTACAATTACACCCCCACACACAAAAAAATATAAGAAAAATATTTGATAATGTCGCACCATTGTTTTTCAACTGGAATTTGTGTCTCACTATGCAGTTGTTACAATGCTCAATGGTGCAAATTGGTAACTCAGATTATAAAGGCAAAGACACAACATTTCTTTTTTCAAAGCTAGATTATTGTAGACCTTTTTCCTTACATAAAATGTTAATTAATACATTATCATAATAATATAGTATCCAACATGTTTTTACTACTTGTACATTTGCAGGTCTTAACTATTTTGCATTTTTGATTATTTGTTAAATTGGTTTTTTTTTCCCACTGCAAGTATTCTTGTATTTGTTCCAAATAATTATTATGTTTGCTTTATGTTTTATGCTACTGAAGTTGTTCTTCAAGCCCACCCACTATGCCACCTAAGGCTTTTTAGAACAAGAATAGCATGATCATGCAGATCTGACTGTATGGACTGATGCTAGTCATCTTCAACAGTCTAACATGTAATTTTCAATTGAGTCAAATTACCGTAAACTCAAGTGAGATTACAAAAGTGGAAACACAATTCTTGGTCTCACCACCTCGGTCTTGTGTAATTTAAGGGAGACAGGCTCTCTGCGACTGCTTGGAAATTGCTTAGAAGTGTGAAAGCATGATACACTCTGTAGTCTAGTTTCAGAAAGGAAGGCACAATAGCTGATCATATAAAAACAAGTGATCTTCATTATCTTGTTGTTTAGCTCTGGAAATTGGTGTGTACTCCTTACGTCTAAAGTGATATATTTCTTTTACCTCCAGTAAATCTGATTGTTTTTCTAGTGCATACTAACCATGTAAATTTGTCTGTCTGTCGTAGGTGATGGCATTGTCATGTGTGCAGCCAGCGCTGTGAGTGTGGAGATGTTTTTAACAGACTATCTGGAGGATTCAGGAACACTGCACTGGCCTGGAGAAGCCTCATAAACAAACACACATAACATCCACACCAGCGCACGAGAATATTTATCAAACACACCCCTCTGCTGTGCCGTGATAAAGGACACAGGCGCACGGACACATAGTGCAAGCTTCACCTGAATTGTGCACACATCCTTACACATCTAAAGGCTTTTTTGTGGTCACAGAAAACTCTTTTTGGGGTCTAATTTTCTTTCCTGTGTGAGAGTGCACATTGTAGTTTTCAATTGTCTGTCTCACCTCCACCGCCACCATGCCAAGCTCCACCATCCGCCGGCAGATGAAGAACATGGTGAACAACTACTCTGATGCAGAGAAGAAAGTGAGAGAGGCCACCTCAAATGACCCATGGGGCCCGTCATCTTCTCTCATGTCCGAAATCGCGGACCTTACCTACAACGTCGTGGCCTTCAGTGAAATCATGAGCATGATCTGGAAGCGGCTTAACGACCACGGCAAAAACTGGCGGCATGTCTACAAGGCTCTCACTCTGCTCGACTATCTGATTAAGACGGGCTCGGAGCGAGTGGCTCTGCAATGCAAAGAGAACATCTTTGCTATCCAGACCCTGAAGGACTTCCAGTACATAGACAGAGATGGCAAAGACCAGGGCATCAATGTCAGGGAGAAGAGTAAGCAGCTTGTGGTCCTGCTTAAAGATGAGGACCGCCTAAAAGGAGAAAGGTAACACCTTTTCCATAAATTTGACTAGGCCATTTTTAAAAATCTCAATTGTCTACTTTGTTTAATCATAGGTGGAGTGATTTTGTGATTGAGGATGAATGATGCCCCATTACCTTGTCCTTTAGCTGAATATGAATATTGAGCTGGTGTTCCACTCTGAATTTACCATGTTATACGTCATTCTAGAGTTGTCTGACACTAATAGACTGTCCTACCCACATTATGACTTTGAATTCATCCTTGTCTTCTAAAATGACTCCTGAAAAGTGAATGATTTGAATATTTCATGTAGACGAGTCTAAGCTCTGATGTTATATCATTTCTCTACATCCTCTAGTCTTTTAAAATACTACGTGATATCCACAGATTGGCAAATTTTAGGCCATTACACATTAGCAGAATCAGACTGGACTAAGGCAGATGCCTTATTATTTAACAGCATAATTACATTTCAATAATGATTTTTGCTGGGATATTTTTGGTTTTAGTTGCAAATCTGACTCACCTACCTGGATCACTTACTTATCTTAAGCAAACGTTTAAAGGACTCTTGATTTCAGTTAAGGTGACTGATATAATGCTGTTCCGTGTGTTTTGGCAATGCTAGGTCTCAGGCTTTGAAGACCAAAGAACGCATGGCCCAGGTGTCCACAGGGAGCAATCAAATGGGTTTTGGCCGTGGCTCATCTCAGCCCAACCTCTCCACTTCATACAGTGAAGAGTATGGCAGGTCAGAGGGATCACCTGCTTCCTACCATGGCTGTGAGTATTAGCTTTGGCTACCTCATTGATTCTTAACTTACAGATTTAAGTTGGCTCTTAGTCGCAGTACATGGAAAACTGAATATGCCATTATTATTGTATCCTACTACATTGGTTAACTTTGGTCTACATCCCCAAACCTGCCCCCTCCTCCTGTTCTGTCTCTGGCTTGCAGTCCACAGTAGGGCTGCATTCCTTAGATCTTGTTCCCTTTCTCTCACTCACTCACACATACCGACAGAGAAGAGGAAGCACCTTAACCCTTTAGTCTGTCTTCTACAGGAAGGAAAAATCTCATTGTTTCACTGCTGAAATTTGCTGACACCCCGTGTGTTTTTGATTTAAATTACTTAATTTCAAATTGGTTGGGTTTTAATGGGGGTGGAGGTTTTCTTTACAAAGAAAGTGACCACAAAGTGGTCTAATTCATTAATTCATAATTAATTCATAGTTCATTTACTGTCTTTTGCACTATGTCAGCTGGGATTAGGTACCAACGCCCCCTGTGACCCTCATGTGAAGGATAAAGTGATACATGATAAGTGAGAGTGAGTGTGATGCAAGGACAGAGAGAGAATGGAGAAGTGTTAGGGTTAGTAAAATTAAATAAAAGTATGAATAAACCCTTGTTTCCACCTTCTGACCCCTAGACTTTACTCAGAATCTCTGTATATGCGTGATAGGCATGGTTTCTGCCTGTGTGAATTTTGCATGTTACGCAGAACATGTATTCATTTTTTACTTTGCAGCTTTCATTCTCTATGTATCCTGTGTTTGAGTGTGTTGCTCAAAGGTGGAAGCTCAAGCAGCTGAGTCATCAGTTGAGAAAAATTAAGTTGAAAGAGGCCAATAGGAGTGAGGCTGGTCAGTCACTGTGGGCGTTGCCATGGGGGATTTTTAGGATTCCATCTGAACTTTCCGCGTATTGTTGTCCAGACAGGCTGTGAATTAATGGCCTTACAAGTGTGACTGTTGGTGATAACATAGTTTATCATCCAGTCTTAATTGTTGGCATTAAAGTATGGTAGTACAGAGTCCTCATGTTCTTCTGAAAGTAATTAGTTTATTTTGTGGAGCATTCCGTTTTCTTTAATAAACAAAATATATATTTTTACACATTTTTTTCAAACTACACCTGCTAGCAGAGGATATTGTTTTTCTTAGTGTGATTTAATTTGAAAACTTTATTTGACACACATTTATACTATTATTGATACCATTATTGTGTGCATGTGTGAGAGACAACCTGAGTTATCACACTTCCTGTAGGTTAACCAGCCAATGGTGAAAGCAGATTTTGCTAGTTTATTTGTAGCTCAGGGTTTTTAATTTCCTTTTAATTCAAAGTTAAAAGTCCCTGAGACTTATATTTTTGACCAATGGGTTCCACAGGTGTGGTTATATATGGTTGAGTGGTTAACCTTTGCCATTTTTGACCAAAACAAAATGCAATGCAACATTACAAATGCCAAATGCAGTAAGAACAAACAAATAACAAAACCTTTTTATGTGCACATTGGTTGGCAATGGTTTTTAATAGCACTTGGAATCCATGTTCTCTGGAATGTCAGTTCTTTGAATCCTTTGAACTGCTACATCTGGAAATTAAATGAAAGTGGTTTTGTGCTTTTGAAGAAGGAAGTGATTAAGAACTTTGAAGCGTGGATGGCAGCATTACACCTCAGTGTGCAGCTTGCCATAAATTATTAGAAGAAAAAGAGGAAGGAAGTAATGCAACATTACGGATAAGAACTGCTGTTAATCTCTATACAAATATACAAAATAAACACTTAATTACTCTTCTCTTGGTTACTAAATTGGTAAGTAAGTTGTCATATGCTATATGTTAAACATAAACTCGGTTACAAAAAACATTGATATTGACTGCTGGTTTGTTTATTAGATGAACTGAAATCAGCTGGCTTTCCCTCAATGTATGTTTACAGGCAGCAGTGTTAACTTTGTTTTTAATCATTCACACAGAAAATAAGCATGGACTCTCAGTACATAAAAAAACTTCTTGGAAAATGTCTGGCAGAAGGCCTGGCTGAAGTGGCTGAGCAGCGTCCTCCTTATCCCATCCTCTACCTGGCTCACTGGCTCTACAAGCACAACTGTAATGTTGAATACGAGTTAAAGAAAAGGGCCTTAAAGAGGTCTAAAAAAGTGACTATTGAAGCTGAAAGCACTAAACCAGAACACACTGACCCAGATGTGGCACTCGACAGCCAAGAAGACATTGACTCAAATACAGACAAAACAGACAAACCACATGACGAACACAGCCCCAAACCTCAAGACCCAGAGGTTTATGAAGAAAAAACAGATTAACCCGTGGTTATCATTCATGGAGTTGTCTTCAGCCCCAGAGAATAAAGAGCTAACCCAATGCACGTACAAACTAAACCAGAGACACTGATGTTGAATGAAGGACCAGTGTCTTCTCACATGAATAGGGAAGATCCCTGTCCGACAAAGAAGGCTTAATTGAAGATGAGGAAGATGAGGAAGAAGCAAAAGGAACTGAACCAGCTGCAATTACAAATTAAATTGAAATATATATATATATAAGAAAAACTATTAACAGCCACTGCATTAAACAAGGGATCCACATGCACACAGCTCTATATAACCTGAAACAGTCACACATTGCTGAATTACCTAAGTCAGCATTCACATGTAAGCCTGATCATTGAGACATAACAAATCCATCAGACATATCTTAATACTTTAATACAACCTGTTAGATGTGAGAGCTTTGTGAAAACATCACTTAAAATGTGTAAATAAAAAGATATTTACAATGCTTGAAAATAAATGTGGTTAATTTGTCTCTTTGAAGCAGCATTAAGTAAAAGTCATGTATCATTTTATCTTCAACTTACATTGTGACCACTTACACTGCATCAGTGTTTTCATGATACCTGAAATATGAAAAATTATTCACTTTTCACATGTTTGCCTCCTATTTATTCACAGACTTGTTTCTTTGTAGACACCGTAGCAGTAGGGATGTGGACCATAAATGCCTCTGTCCCTGATTGTAGGGTGCGGAGGTTTATGCATAATGGACAAGGCTGAAGGGAATCACATGCCCAGAGAAAAAAACCTGCACACTATTATCACCAAATCTGCTGCTTATGGCACTAGTGGTCTTCAGTTCACATCACTTTCTCCACAACTTGGTTGTCTTTTTTAGACTTTGCATGTTCCTTTTCTTAACTTAATTTAAGAAAATATGCACTGCAGAAATTACGATGTTTAGACAATTGGATTTGACACTAGGGGGAAATGGTAGAAGATTCAGTGACTCAAATACATTTATCCATATATGGTCATTTCCCACTGTGATGTTGAGGAAAACTAGATTGTTGTACTTGGCTTTGAGTCCTGTTTATTTGTCTTACTGACTCAGTACTAGCCAGTGTTTGTTATTGCGTGCCAGTTTCATCTTTAGGTGTATTGATGGAAAAACGATGCAAGTTCTGTTTTGATTCAGTGTTTTTTGTGGCTCAAGGAAACATTCTCTCTTAAAGAGAGTAACACATCTGTCAGAGGAAATAAATAAGCTGTGTACTGACTGAGGCTTTGAGGATCCGCACAACCATATACAGTAGTTTCAGTATTTTCAGAAATGTTATGCTGAATTATATGCAGTCTGTGATGGCTTTGATTCAGCTGTGTTGTTTTAAGGCAGACACTGAGCTGATGTTGGGGTCATGGTTGAAGTCCCACCAGCTAACCAAACACACCTTCTGGTTACTTTCTTTGAAGACATACATGTACAGCTTAGAGACAGAGCATGAGAATTGTTACCCCAAGTGGCAACGATAACCCAGATCCCAGAATGAAAGATTACTGTTTTGTGTTGGTACCGGCCTATTTTTAACTTCTTTAACAGCATCCAGTTTCAGTCTTTTGAGCAGCTTAGGTCTTTTCAAAGTCCAGTCACCTCACTTAGTATGTTCATGTGCTGGGGACTTTGAATCACATTTTTTCCTGTGTTCTACTGCTATTATTATATCATCTTCTGCAGTTTTTATTGCTATCTCCTACATCTTTGAGCTGATATCAACAATTCATACATCAAAATGTCATGGTTTTTCAGGACATTCATGTTTTTGCACTGTTTCCTCATGATGGAAATATTTGGTGCTGTGAGTTATTGTTACTCTGATATAATGTCTAAAAAGATGTCTTTAAAAACGGATATCCGTCAAAGTGTGTGTATCAAACAGTGAAACTAACCACCACTGGTTGTCTTTGTCATATGTCAGTGTTTTGTTTCCTTGCTCAGGTTTTTTATGTGTCAGCCTTTGAACATTATGGTCTAATATGCAAAATCCCCATCATGTGAATATTATATATGTGTATGTGTATTTGTATTTGTTACCTATTTAGGACCTTTTCTGGCAGTCCACATGGGGACCAAAACCTGGCCCTAATGAGTCAGAACCCCATTTCTGACAAACAAGTGCAGTTTAGGGTTCAAGTTTGAATTTTTGTAAGGTTATGGTTAAGATTTGGTGTTATGGTTAAAGTTAAGGTTTAGGATAATGCTGTGTTTAGGCTGTCCATATGAATGAGGTTAGGTTAAGGCAATAGGTTAGGGTTAACAAGCTGTACAGACCTTTGTGAGTGCGTTAATGCCACGTGACGTGACTGTATTTCTGTGCTGCCTCATGACCTGAACTAATCCAATAAACTGAATGATCCTGTCAATCTATCCTAACTGAAGAGTAGATTTTGATGAATACATTTTAACTGTGATTGAGTCTGTTTTAACTGGGCTGTTTTATCTATGGTTGGCTTTGGAGAATTTAAGCAGAAAAAAATTAAAAGCCAAGAATGAGCCAGCCTTTGTGAATATTTTTACATAAGGTTTGTCATGCAGACCCATATTGCTGTTATATTGACGTATTTTCTGATTGTGTCTGTTAGCCACATCCCCCAATGTAGGCTCGGAGCTGGAACAGGCCAGACCTCAGACTAGTGGAGAGGAGGAGCTACAGCTGCAACTGGCTCTAGCCATGAGCAGAGAGGCTGCAGAACAGGTACATATGTGAACTTATATACAAATGTATGCCAACATGGCACACAGAATGGATCAGTGTTGCATTGTATCCGTGAAATCCAGCTTATATCAATATTTGAATATGAACTTCATATTTAAAGGACTCTCAATTTTCAGAAAACAATCTTTATTTGCAGGATCCTGCTTCTGGGTTTCAAAAAAATGTGTCAATATGGAAAAAAAATTGAGGTTCCTAGATTCATGAACATTCTTGACATCTGGTTACTTTCTATTACTATAACAATGCATTGAAACAGCTGTAATTAGAGAGGTCCATTTACTTATGATTTCCTAATCCTAATACTTCCTAATACTCAGTTTTATGCCACTGTTATTAGTCATCCATGAGTTGAATGCTTTTGCACAGATAATTATCTCAGTTTTTCTTTGCCATTAAGCAACTAAAGCCAACTGTGATGTCCTTGAAATATTTCTAAAAAAAAAGCAACACATGCTTGATCAGTTAAAGTAAAACATGGGAGAAGTACATGTACATGTGCTGTCTATGCTGACAGCACTCTGGTTGTTTAAGGAGGAGCGCATACGCAGAGGGGATGACCTGAGATTACAGATGGCTTTGGAGGAGAGCAAGAAAGAGGGTCCAGGCTCAGCAAAACTTCCCAAGAAGAAGAAAGAGGTAAAACACACACATCCACTGACACTAGAGTGAGTCAATCACTCTATTATGTTTGCCATTCCCCTTAAATAGTTTTATCTGCCAAGCTCCTTACTCTGCCTGACCCTGCATTCTTCAGTAGCACTAATGAAGCTACTAACCAGCAGCAAACTGCCTGGTTTGCTCATCATTATTCTGCCTGAATAGCCAAGTGACTGGCACACGGAGGAGAGGCGATGAAGAAGTAGGTCTGATGTTTTAATTACATGACCACCATTAGTGTGTTTTTAAAAGTGCTGCAGAGGAAAATGGCTGACCAACAGATGTTTTTATTTGTGTTTTTCCTACTTATCTTTTCCCTATATAGTTATAGAAACAGTATATAGATATGTATCTTCTGTTTATTCATTAGTTTTTATCCTCAACTCTTCATGTCACCTGTTGTGTTGTTTTGTTTTTTATCCTCTAACCTACTTTCTCTATCTCCTTGTAGCCACAGTCGTCATTGATGGATCTGATGGATGTACCAGAGCCTGGAGCCACTGCTGATCCCTGGGGTGATGGGGCTGGAGCCAGTGGTGCTGCTGCTGCATCAGCAGACCCCTGGCAGTCTTATGGTATAATAGTACAAACTATCACTATAAATGATTCTGTCATACGATATCCACACGCTGACTGTCACTGTTGAGAATTATTAGTGTAAACCATCAATTTTTTGTGTCTGTGTGTGGGTGTGTATACCTCTGTGTAAGTGTGTGTCGTCTCTGCTCTCCACCTGCAGCTCTCAGCACTGTGACTCTTTGTTCAGTAGGAATGCTGCTCCACTGGCTCAGCAGCATTGCTGCACAGGGGGGACAGAGGAAAATATTGTCTCTCTTTCACGTCTTGTTTCTGTTCTCTTCCTCTGTCCCTCCTTCCACTCATCTTTCAAACTTTGCCTTGCATGTTTTTTTGTACTCTATCCAAATCCTATCCTATTTTCTCCACTCTCTTTAGGTTCAGCCCCTAAACCGGCAGCCCCAGTGGACCCATGGGGTGCTCCTCCTTCTGTCCCACCCTTGAAGAGCAATGATCCATGGGCACCAAACTCCACTCCTGCCTCTGACCCCTGGGGCTCTGCAGCTGCCCTCCCCAAGACATCCAACACAGGTAAACATCAGGGAAGCTTATAAAGATTTTTCCACTCAGAGGCAAATTACAAAATTCACCACAGCAATTGTACCACCACTAAAAAAGATTCACATTTCTGACATTTACTTCATCTGAGAATGAGTCTAAGTCGTCTAACTTAAAAAAAGAATGGTGTAGCATTCTCTTTGTTAGGGATGCCCTAATTCCAATCTCAAGTTTATTAAAGATTGGCAGTTACCCCAATCATGTCTACTAGAGAAGGAGAGCTTTTCAGGTGCTAGCTGTCGCCCAGTTAACTGAGCAGGTTCTTCATGTAGGACAGCTGAAGACCGTAGCAGAGCTTGATTTGGGACTGACTCCTAGTGGCATGTATATCATATTACTTCTGTTTTGAATTAGTCTTATTTTATTATAAAGCCCCATTTTAATCTGCTCCACTTGCATGACCAGAACAGGTAAACGTCACTGTAACTCATCACTGTTAGTACAGAATATTAATTAAATGCTACCAGTTGAACAAACATGTAGAGAAGCCATACTTTCAAAATTTTGGTTGTATCTCTACATGTTGTACATACACATGCACACACACACACACCCTCTCTTTCCCTCTTTCTCTTCCAACAGTACCTACAGTCTCACAGCAGGCGTCTATTCTTTCTTTGCTCAGGATTTTTTTTTCTGACAGTTACCTTTTTTAAACACGCTGAACTGTGCAGCTCTGTTATCTTGGCAAAATCAGGTTAGGACTTATTATCGGCACTCAAAACCTGATAAGAATGGCTTGGTATCGTGGCCGAAATAAGCTCATCAGGACATCCTCACTCTTTGTCTTTATCTAGATTTTGAAAATAAAATATTTACTCTCAACTGGTGTTATAAAGGCTTAGAAGCTGTGTCAAAATAAGCTCATGAATAACAATTGTTAACATACAAGCCCATTTTTTTCTGTTAATTTACCAAAACTGCCACATTCATTCATACTTGTGTTGTCTGTTTCCATCTGTCTTTGTGTTTGTGTGTATGCTGTCTGTCCTTTTTCAGGTAACTTTGACCTGTTTAATACATCCAATGGTACGTCTAAAGAGGACTTCTCAGAGTTTGACAGTCTGCGCTCCTCCTCCTCTGTCCCCACTGGTACTCACCCTTGTCTTCGTCTTTCTAATGACACAGTTTATATGTGGTTTCTTTTCTCTGTGTCTGAAATAACGGCTGTCTGCGGGGCACAGACTCACACGTCTTGTCTTTATATGTAAATGTCACCAGACCTGAGCAACAATGGTTTCAGAACCACATGTTATAAATATTTTCTCCACTACTAAATGTAATCAAATATTGCTTATTTGTATTGATTAGTGGAAAAATAGCCACTTGCTCTGGTCAGGTCCCATATCACTGTGGTGTAATCTATGTAGCTTTTATTTGTTTAGTGTCAAGTGCATAAGATCTGGGCCATCTAAGTTATGGAAACCCTGTCAGATCCACACTAAAATTTGTTCGCTGCATCTGAACTAATAGAATATATGAGTAAAACACATTCACATCTCTCCTTGGTGTGGTTTGAAAGAGGGTTCCAGTTATTGCCTCAGAGCGGGTCTGATTGTTTTTTAATGTGGTTTGGCACTGTCTTGGTGTGGGAGGGTGACACTGGTGTCAGCTAGACTTACTCTAGCTGAAAACAAATATCTCTGATACATTTAAGGAGCAGGTGAGAAGGAACACAAGCACAGGCGTACACAGTCATGTTTTCCTGAAATGAAAAAAGTTTGTTGAAACTTAAAGCTTCCTTGTCACCATGTGTGACAAGGAAGGACATAAACTTTTTCTGCAGAATGAGTCGCTGAAATGTGAGCCATTTGAATGGCTGCTGATTTTATCACGAGCCTCTTCTACATTTCACTTCCTTTTCAGAGAAGACAGTTTCCATCTCTAATATTACCATGTCAGTGTGTGTGTCATTTGATTTATGTGTCTCCTCCTAAAAAGAAAAAATAATCAGCCAGCCTGTCTGCCTCCAATGTCTTCCCATAAAAGCATCTTCTGAATCATTTTTATTACATCAACTCAATATTATTTCACAGTAACTGTGAATGTAGGTGCTCGTATGGAGTTTGTGTGCATATGTTTGTGCTTTTAAGAAGAAGCCAAAGACCGAGAATAGACATAGTATTCAACTTATATCAGTTAGCCCTGTTATTATTCATTGGCATTATTGCAACACATTCCTTTCAAATTAACCACCTGGTTAATTTGTATTATATACAGTAGCAAGAATTGTGCAGTGCAAGATTTTGTTAGGCTTTCTGATTTCAGAATGTTTTTCCCACATGAAGAGCTTCTCATGGAACATTTTTCTATTTCATTTGTGGAATGCAGCTACAACGTTTGCTTTTTTTGTGCCCAAGGTGATGGGGTCATAACATCCTCTGTACCCTCCCAAGCCAGTCTGGTTAGCAGCAGCAGCCTGGACATCTTTGATCCCCTGCCCACATCTTCATCTACATCTCTTATCACACACCCAACCAGAAAGACTCCAGAGTCCTTCCTGGGTCCCAATGCAGCTCTGGTGAATCTGGACTCTCTGGTGACCAAACCAGCCCAGCCCACACCAGCCGCCAACCCGTTCTTGGCTTCAGCAGGTGAGGAGAAGAGAAAATGCCTGATAGTCAGAATTTTGAATTGAATTTCCCTCAGTTATATTTAGGGGTGTCTCAATCCCAATCTCAAGTATCAGGATTTGAGCCTATCTGGGCGTTTTGATATAATTGTTCACACTCAAATTGAATGCCTCATTTTGATCCGCTCTTGTCCGCCATGTCTGCCTTGAGTGCTGCAGCATGCGCACACACACTCGTGCACAATTTTGGGACACAGTGGGTGAACGTCGCTGTTCAGTTTACAATAATAATGAGTTTTTTTTTAATTGAGCATTGTACAGCTTTGATATCTAGACAAAATTATGTGAAACTCGAGGTCAGCAGATACTCAACAGTAAGAAGATTGGATCAGAATCGTTCGACAATGAAACTGATGGGGACATCCCTAATACAGTTTAGTTTATCTACATACTAAACATAAATTATGTCATCTGTATTTTTGTCCTGTTCACATTTGTGTATGGGGAAAATGTAAGAAATCAGGCTTTTTTTTCCCCTTTGACATGTACTGATGAAATAAAAGTTGATTAACCTAGTGTAGTCATTAAGCTGAGATGCATGGGGAAAATAGTGTTGGCCTGACCACTTTTTTCCTTTTTCCTTTACCCATGTTGTTCTTCAGGTGGTTCTGCACCTTCTGCAGCAGCCCATGTCAACCCCTTCCAAGTTACCCAGCCAGCTCCCCCCACCCTCAACCAGATGCGGGTCAGCCCCATGCCCTCGGGCTTTGCTGCCATGGCCGAGCCCATGGCCCTCACTTCCATGCCTGCTCAGCCAGTCACCATGGTTCCCATGCCAGGAATGGCTCCCATGGGCCGCGTGATGCCTGGAATGGGCGTCAGCACTGTAGGAGGTGTGGGGATGAGTGCGGGGGTTCCGGCCTCCATGTCCATTCCCCAGCCCTTGATGAGCATGCCCCCCCAGGCTGGGACGCAGCCCGCAGGAACCACCAACCCCTTTCTTTTGTGAGGGGGAGACAGGGGGACAACTTGACTATGAGTTACCCCCTCCCCCCCCCTACGTCGCTTCCCCTTTGGCTCCATAAGAAGCTTCTAAATGAACAAAGAGAGGACTTATCTCTTACATCCCTTTTATAACCAACTCCTACCCTGGTCGTAGTCCCAGCCCGGCCTCCTTCTAAATTACCACACTTCTTTCTCCTCTCTGTTTTTACCTCTGTGCTCAAAGCTGCCTAGTCCTGTGTGTTCCATGCTGATCTGACAACAACATTTGTGACCACAAAGAGTTTGCATCTGTCTACAGACTTTCAGAGTAACTGTGGTGTTTACAATTTTCTTCCCACAAAGGCACGACAAGACCCGGTCTCTCATCCCTTTTGTCTCTCATTCACTCGCCTCCTGTCCCTCACTTCTTCCCTTAGGACTGTTCTTTTCTTCCTTTTCTGTGGTGAAGTGACGGGAGAGTATGACTGTACTAATGTCAGAATCTTACTGCTTCACTAAAGCTAATCTTTTATAAGCCCTGTCAGCTGTCGATGTATGTCTGTGTGTGTGTTTGTGTGTGCGCGCGTGTGTGTGCACACATCTCAGTACTTTTACACTGTGTAAATACCAGTGGGTTTTACTTGCACTGGAGTAGGGATGATAGATGGTCAGATGTGTTTATATGCTGTGTGTATACTGCATGTGCGTGTGAGTTACTAAGCAGGGATTTTGCACAATTTTTTGCTTATCTTTTTCTTTTTGCGACTGTTGGGCTCACCATTACACCTTAGCTTAGGGAGGGAGGCTAATAAAACGGCTGAGACAAGACACAATGCCTCAGCTCTTGGTACCACTCGACTGTCACAGCTCTCCTCTGGTCAAGTCCTGTCACCTTGGACCTTTCCACATAAACTTTGACCTTCAGGAGCAACAGGATTAATAATATACACTTGTCAAAAGAGATAAACCCCTTTTCTCCTCCAAGGGGTTGAAGCGTGTAAATGCAATTTGTTTGTATGTGTGTGACTATGTGCAGCGTTAATGCTCAGATTCTAACAACCAACATGGTGATGTATTAATCACCACCCAGGGTGGGTTGAGAGAAAAGAACATGAATTGTGACGGCATCAGTATTTTACTATTTGAACATGCAGTGATGGGCCCGTTAGACAGTTTTTCCCCGGATTTTAGTTTGTTTCTAGGATCAAAGGGAAGAAGAGGGTAGTGTGAGTGTGTGTGCAGTTTGCATTAGGGATAAGCTTCTAACTGTACTTTAATGAGCTTTTTTTTTTTAATTTTTCAGTAAAGTGGAAACTAACTTAGATTTGGTGAAGGGAGTATCTGAAGTGTAAATCAATATAAAGGGTGATGTCGACATCTGCAGCCTTGTGCGAGTGTTCATATGTATGTATGTGTCAAGAAATCTCTGGGTTTTAAAGGTGTTGCCGGCTGTTTGGCATTGCAAAGACAGTTGATGTCTGAGTGGATTTACTTTGGCTAATCTATCTACAAGAACATTAAGTGGTGGACACACACACACCCGGGATTGCTCCAGGATCTGTGCATAGAATCCTCCAGCACACAACAGAGAGACTTGTCGTGTATACAAGCATTTTATTTTGTTGGCTACTTTTTGTTGTTATTTACTCATTAGATATAAGTCCATATCCAAACCTTTCTGAGTTTTGAAGTTGTGTACTTGCTAAGCCATGCATCATCTTCATTTTCTTTTTTTTTTTTTTTGCCTGTGTTCTGTCATTCTAGTTTTTTCACCCTATGGGTAGGCTGTGTAATTTTCTTCTCTTGGAAGCACAACTGTTACCAAAGTCATAACGACCGTGATTTCTGAGGATGTTGTTCTTTGAGTAGTTTGTACATTAGGGTCACACTTCACTGACATTTTTTTGTTCTGTTAGGGAGCTCATGATATCAAAGGCTTCGTTATTTTTTATGAGTTAATTTACATAATGTTTAGGAGTGTCTGTTTTTTTGTTTGCTGAATATAGGCACAGTCATTGTCGGCAAATGAAACATCTGTCTCTGTTGGTTTGGAAACGTGGGTTGTTGAAATACAGATAAAGATGATAAATTGCACCCTCCTTCCCTTTAGATCACTGTACCCCCCTCTCTTGAGTTCTGATTATATCACTGCCAATGTTAATTGTGATAGGGTGCCGTTTTCCACTTAATGTGGGTTGGCGCCCCCTCCTGGTCTGCTGTGATATGATAAGCAGCATCACAGGATCCTTGATATTTCCATTAAAGGCAGACCTTTATTTCTCTCAGGCAAAAGGAGGGGCAGCTCCGACTGTGTGTATGAACCTGGATGATGATGATGATGATGGCTGTGATGATTTTTATGCTCGGGGTCCTGAATGAATGGATGTGACATTTAACTTGCAGACCAGCACACATTTTTTAATCTTAACTAAATATATGCAAAAAATGGAGTTGGAAACGTGAAAAAGACCTAACGCTTGATGTGTTTTAGCAAAGTTAGATTTTGCTTATAAAGTCTTGTTTATGAAAATGCTACTATGATATACTCGAGTTAAGACATGTCACTATGTCACTGGCCTTAATTTCACTGCGGCCTGGCGTGTAACTTCACTCCAGTGATTGTGGAAAAGGTTGTTGTTGATGCATTGGAGAGAAAAAAATAAATAAATAAAAAATGAAACACTCCCAAACCGTCAGACTTAACTGCAGTTCAAGACTTTGTCTTGATCCCTGGCAGCAGTTTCAGTGCAACTGTGGTGCAGTGAAAATGTGATCCATGTGTAGGGAGCTCCTCACTGTGTTACTATGTATTCACTATGCTTTTATCAAGAGGACTAACTGACTCCATGTTCTATCCGTGTGTGTTTATGCATAAACATCATCCTTTATTCTTTTTTCCATGTGTCTATTTACTCTTCTCATAGTACTTGGGAGCAGGCTGCTTTTTTTATTGGATACGTGCTCAACCCGTTGGCATTATAACTGTATAATATAATTTATCATTTGTACTATTGTAACATACTGTTCTCCCGTATACCTTATTATTCTGTGTAATGGGTTTTGTAGGAAAAGTCACCATGATATTTTAACGGCATCTAAACAAACGAACGCAGCAGATCGCAACCTGTTGGATGAGGACAACTGTAGCTGCATTGGTTCAAAATAAAATGTGTATCACTTCAGCTCTTCCAATGCCTGTTTTCTTTTTTACCAAATGTCTCAACATGTTTCAAAGGTCACTTTTTTCCACATCGTGTGGTGGAGACATGTAGGGGTTTAACCGCAAAAACAATCAAAACTTTCCTCATTTATTTAAAAAATACAGTAAAAAATACAGTAAAACAAATACAATTTCATACAATTTACAATAAAACAGTGTGTACATTTTTCCTCTCAGTTTCAGAGGGGTGACTGTGACATTATTCTACAAAGTAGTTCATTTCCATATTAATAAGTCCTATTCTTTTCTGTAGCAGACTAAGCATCCTTGAGAGTGAGAAGAGCAACAGCCAGCAGTTTTAAAAGTCTCTAACATTATTATAGTTGCTCTTCTGTTGACCGGCCATATGTGACAGAGTGTGTGTTCACAGGACTTGATGGTCCTGTGTCATAACCCAGCTTCTTCATGTCTTTCGTCAAGATGTGAAAAGAGACGGTGACAAAGCCTTGGGAGTGAACCCGTGTCACTACAACACAGAAATGACACCAGATGCATCAATGTACATTAAAATCTGTATCAAAACATCAAATATGTGCAGTATTATTGGAGTGATATATGTAACTTACAATAAATAATTATTTTACTAATACTCTCCCACGATTTAAACAATGAAAAGGATGCGTCATACTCTCACCAGTCTACTTTTCTACAGTATATTGAGCATACTTCTTTAGCTAAGGAAGATCTGTTGATCAGTTTAAAAGTAAATAATCTCTTTTTTTCCATCAAGTAGCTGAATGAGTTTCTGCAATGATATGGTGAGAACTACCACACACACTTAACTTGTTACTATTCCCAGTGTAAACAAAAACACAGAAATCAGACAAATGTACACAACAAACCTTCTCGACCTTCACCCTGAGCCACTACTTTAGGGTCTGTGTACTCTGGTCGCCTTCCCAACAGCCAGCTAAAAAAAGAGAGGAAGACACTGATTAAAATCTACCCAGAGAAAGTTGTTGATTTAAAACTTTTACTTAGTGTTTTTCTTTTTGTACATTTTGCTATGGACATTCCTTTTCAGCTCCTGATTAAATCTTACGCTGTATTTAATACATGTTTCTTTCCCCATTTCTTTTCCCAATTTTCTTACTTTTCATAAAAATAGATGGCAGTGTTGCTGGAGGAGGTAAGTAACAATGAGTACCTTTTATGTACAGTATGTCTTTCTACGCACTGATACAGCAGCTGTGAAGCAGCACATCCAAATGTGGGGTTATTCTCGTGACAGTAGTCCACCCTTTATACTCAGTAAGAATCTCAAATGCTCTTGGAGCAGCAGTAAATATATACTTACACTCTGCATCCACAGGCGCCGAGACAGAGAACTAAACACTGCTCACCTTGTGAATTTTTGAAGTCTCCATGTCGGCTCGGGAACAAACATGGGGATGGTTCGCTTATGTCTGGGAACACAAACGCATCAAATCAGCCTGACATGCTACATCAATCTGCTGCTTAGTCACAAAACACACCACTACTATTACAATTGATGCCTGAGTTGAACATTATTTCAGTAGGAGAAGAGAAAAGAGAGGTGGTTTATAGAGTCAATACTGACTGTCCAGGTGTGAATGGGATGTGTGTTGCTCCGTAGCCCCGGACAACATCATTGCCAAACACATCAGGACCGTAAACACTCACCACAAGCTGAGGCCCTATAGAATAACATTAAAAATGTGAATGAATACTCATTTTTGGTTCTACTTACTTAAAAATGGCAGAGGATTTCAACAGTGCCCCCATATTGTACATTATTGGAATCTCAGTCATTTATCCAATCTAAGAATAAATCAAAGAAAATATGTGTACTTTGAATGCAACACTTACACCCAAATGGGTTTGTACTTTTAAAAGTAGTTTCCAGTGGAAAGTTCCATATTAATTTATGTGAAGACTGACTGCCTTTGCATGTGATTTGAGTGATTCCTTCCTCCAGCCCCTGTTGACAGACAGACACAAAAAAAAGTAAAATAAGAGTATTAGACACCATTTGCATTTATGTGAAATGGTTAATTATCTGGATTTTATTCCCTTTTTTTCCTACGGCTGAATAAATATCTAATTGCAATTTTTCTGACCGAAAATGGAACTTCAATTTGACTTGCACTCTATTTTTTAAATAAAGCTTCAGTTAACACTATGTAAAACATTTAAATATAAGATGGAGCATTAATGCATGACACAGTTAAAATATTAAGCAGTATATATATATATATATATATATATATATATATATTCAAGTGCAAGGAGGTGACTTAAAGATTTAAATTGGATCTCCTGTATTACATTTAGGGAAGGCACGATACTACTTTTCCATGTCTGATACCGATATCACCAACTCGAGTATCTGCTGATACCGATATTAGTTGGATACAGTCATTTTGCACCTTTTAAACTACAGAGCAGTGAACAAACATATTTGTGCAGCCATTTCAAGCTATATCAAAGACAGAATTCTCCAGCTGTGTAACAAGTATTCTCCCATAAATTGACCATGTATGACCCATGTTCATATGGGTTCACCCCTAATCAAAGTTATGGATTAGGCATTATTTACATTTCCAACAAATAATAATAAAAATAGGTGTGATTGATTCATCGTTTTCAAATCAAAATAACTTTTAGAAACAATTCCATTAGCAAGACGCAAAGGATTTATGAAATGATGTCGATGGTGAAAGATAAAAGTATTTTTTACCAGCTACTCACCGAGGTGGGAGCCCAGTCGTGTCCGTAGACGAAGCAGTATTTGCAATAGAGGTTGTCATACTCTGGGAACTGAAATACAACACCAAACACCAAGAGGTCAGCTTCTTATATGTGTGCTATAAGCCACGAATTCAGATAAACCAACTTACTACGAGAGGCTAAGTTAGTTCATGCTAACTGAAATTAGCTGCAAGGCTAGGCTAACAACTGGCAAACCACTCACATTCGCTCCCTCAATTTGTCCGTTCACTGTTAGAAGAAACACCGAGGGGTTGCTTGTGGCCATTGTCGCTTAAATCGGCAAACAAACATGAAAAAGATGCAAATGTTTAGCGGTCAATTCAACTCAAAGGAGAAGAATTCCGATCGTGCTTAACAGATCAGAACCCCGTCTGTTGCTAAGGCGACGCTTTCTCGTCTCACGGGTGCCCGCTCGGTCCAAACTGAAAAAGAAGCGCTGTAAAATTGCTGCAATGATAATATAAGTTCACAAGATGGCGACAGTGTTTTTAACAACGACACTTTACCTGCGCCGGAAACCACCGCCTCCTCTGTATTAAACGACTTAGACCAAGTCCGCAGAAAACACACAGCTGCTTTTACACTAAGTAAATTACAAGTGTCAGTCTGGTGAAGGAGACCACAAGATGAGGTGGAAGCTACACAAAACTAGTAAGTGGGGGGAGGGGGGCCGATGACGTCGACAGCATCTTTGGATAAACTGTTTGTTTTACCTGTGAATTCATATACTTGTCCCCCCCCCCCTCATTTCCCCCCCCCCCCCCCCCCCCGACTTCAAGGTTAGCCCATCACACTGCAGTAAACCCAATATAGCAGACAAAATGATATTTCTAATAAATTCCCAGAGCGAATCAGCTATGACAAATGAAAGTTTTTAATTTTCCAGTCTTTTCCAGTTTTATTAAATTTTAGGAAGAGGTTTAAATTATTTATCCACTAGCTTTTAATGTGGCAGCAACACAGCACAATTACAAAAACATTTATTTTATATAATTTTCTTTGTTTCCTCCCAGTGTAAAGTTATCCACCAAACAAATCGGCTATTGTAAATGTAAACACAAAAGTGTGATTTCGAAGGAGATTTTTTCTATTACTTTAAGGTAGCTTTAATTTTCCATTTCAGTTTTCTTATTTACATTTGTGGAATAATTAATTCTGTATGTGCAGTATTCATCTACCAGCTTTACATGTTATTTGCACTGACTCCACACATTTACAGAAACTGCAATTTAATAGTTGGATTTATATGTAAATTGTGGGGAAAACAATTATAGACTTGCTTTGGTAGAAGGGAGTGGGCAGCCTGGGAGTCTGGCTTCTTCATACTTTCTGTATTCTGAACGCCCTCTGACCAAAACTAAGGATTCACATTTAAAAAAAAAAGCTTGTTGACAGCATTTACATGTCTGAAAGTCCTGCTATGCCATGTAGCCAACAGTAATTACAGTATGAGGCTCCATATGATAAACCCCACAACACCATATTCCCGTGAGTTGTGGGGCCTATTATTAAGGACTTAGAACTCAAAATAGCACATATTAGTTTAATTATTGTGATCACATATCCATTAGCTGCATTTGTTCAGATGATTCACTGTGTAGTAGGTTTTGGTGTGGAAAATCAGCAGTTTCTAGCAGCTTCGTCACACACACCATTAATTTGCCCCCCTGTTTGTCCTTATCTGCCCACTTTCCTGCATCTCTCTTTCTGGCTGTGTGTCTGTGTGTCGTTCTGTCAGACAGCAGCAGAACCCCCCCCCCCAACCCCCCCCCCCCCCCCCCCCCAAGTCTCTGACCTTTATGACTGCCCACACAGTAGCTCCTTTAAACTCTCCATTCTTTCACTACTCTGTTCATCAGCTCTCCTAAGAGCTTGTGCTATTTCTACCTCATCTTTCGCACCATCACCCCCAACCATAAGGAAGTAAGGAACGTAATAATTTGGTTTGAGTGAAGATGCCATTTTAACACGGTCAGCCAGCAGACGTCAGCTATCTTTTAAGTCTGAGAGTAAATGCCAGTAAGAAGACATTGCAGCCTTATGTGATTAAATGCAAGCAATCCTCTCCTTCCTGTGTCGTCACCAAACCTGCACTTCCTCCTCCCCCTCTTCTTTCACTCACCCTATTTTTACACACTAACATTCTGGTTATAGTTATAGCTGCAACTCATGCTTATTTAATGTGCAAATTATTATTTTTGGATTAATCCAGTGGTTTGTGGTCCAAACAATGTCAGAAAATGGCCAGTCAATCGATGGTTCCCCAAAACTCGAAATGATAGTATCCTAAAAGGGTTAGTTTTGCCTACAATCCAACTTTATTAAGTTAATCGTCATTGAGCAGCATTTGTATGTAAAAAGATCAAGTCACAGAACTAATTTGATTTTTTTCCAAAACAATAATGCATTCAGTGGTCAATTATTTGATTATTTCAAGCAACCCTGGTAATAGTTTAGGGTTTTTGAGTATCGTGGATATGTTTTGTACAGAGCCCCCTAGGGTCAGGGTGGGAAACATTTTAGAGCAAACCTTGGTGTTCACTTGCACTAACTTTGCAATGGAGGTACAAAGAAATTCTACTATATATGGAACCCAATTGCCTGTATATTGTTACCTTTTTATGTGTAGCTCCATTAATGGAGCCCGTGAAGCTCTGGCTGGAGTATGAGTGCTGGCTGGGGCAGGAGGTCAGGGAGGTCTCCCAGGGAGCAAGTGCCATGCACAGCTGGTCAGGGGCGCATGGGGACCGTGGAGACCGGGACCGGGACAGGAACGCAAAACAACTGAAAAGTTTTGTAAGGGAACTCAAAAATCTGGGATCAAAAAATTCCTACCATGACCCTAGGTGGGCTCTGTACTTTTGTACACGTAAACATCTTCTTATCTTTTCAAAACCACAGATGAAACCATATGCATTGTACTCGGGTTTCTAAACCACTTTGGTAAAATACAGCAAGAAAAAGCTCACTGAGTGAGTGTTTTTATGAAAATCTATACAGAAATCTGGATAACTAGTTTTTTTCATTTTGTGTTCTCAAAGCCTCCAACCACACGCCATTTGACACTCTCCTCCCTCCACTCCACTCACTAGACAAAGATAAGTGCATACACTTTATGCATGATATTGTCATTTTTACTATGAGATTTATTTTCTTCAAGTCTACTATTTTTGATGGAAAAGTTGCAGTAGATCACATTGCTTAGTTATAGTATCCCAGTATATCACAGTATATGGCATTGTCACCCCTGTATCAGGATCTATTTCTGACACAGTGCCTTAATAAACACCATGCTGGGAAAATAAGGGCCAAAACAGGATGCCAATAATACACATGCAAACACAATTAATTCATTTCTTATTCAATGTTTTCCTCCACCTCTATTATTCTCCTTTCCTTTTTTTCTTGACCATTTCTGCCTGCCACCCTTTGGTCCCCCACCAACACCCTTTCACTTTTCATCTCCTTCCCAGCATCTTTTTCTACCTCCTCCTCTTCCTCCTCTCCATCTGCCATGTTTGTGTCTCTGTGTTTCTCCACCTCTTCTCACCAGTCTTGACAAAGCCTCTCCCTAATGTCCTGCTTATTTTCCTCTTCTTATTCCCTATAACTGCCTTCTTGTCCCCCCCTTCCTCATCTCAGTATGTAACAATCCTCCCTCTTCTGACTCCTTTTCTCTTGCCCTTCCCCTCCTCTCCTCTCTCCTCTTTCTTCTCACCCTTTTCATCTCTCTGACCCTATTTTGTCTCTGCTCTGTCTCAGCCCTCCTCTTCCTACCAAATGCTTGATTTAGAGTCAGATAGCCTCAGCTGATTCAGAGTTACTGTGGAGTGGCTGGTCCTTAGGATCTCATTTTCTCTAAATGTTTTTTTTTAACCTTAAAACATGTATAGTGGTAAAAGCTAGAGTGTTTTTTGTCTCTGCATCCTGCATGTGTGTGTTTCAGCCCTCTCTATACTCTTAAATGTGTCTTCATTGAAAATTGGCCTGGAAGCAGCAAAGGAGCAAGAAGTCATAATGGGACTGTTTGTCATCTCACTTACGATGGGAAAAGTGACATTTTACGTTTCTTATATGTATTCTTTATGGAAAATATTTTTATGACACAGATCGCACAATGGTCTTATATCTGGAGGCTGCAGCACCTTGGAGAAAATGTCTCACTAAAGCGGTCTTCACAGGAATCTACTGGGTGAGTGATTCATCCAGAACATGGCTGGGGAGGTGAAACAACACACAGAGGTATTGAGATGCTATGTTTTCTTGCCAACACACGCACACACACACACACACACACACACACCATAGAGAGCAGCCTCTGGTCACTAACAGATTGTCACAAAATATTATGTATGACAGGCACAATTCAGTGAGTCATATTTATCTAATTTCCACATGGGTGCACACACAGAATAGGCTTAGGAGTTTCTGATGGAGGTTAATGTCTCAAACTGCGTGTGACTAATGTAATGGCCCATGACCACTGATTCACGGATGTTGCTCTTAATAGAGGACCCTGGCACTTGACCTGCTGTCTAAGCAAAATGCATCAGAGTAAAAAAAAAAAACAAAACACACACACACATGCTGTATTTGTTGGGAAGGAGGATAATTGGTATCTCTTTTGGTTTTGACTTGCTTGTAAAAGTGATGAATATGGGAGTTGTGATGTGAGGGAAAGAAAGAGAGAGGTGGTGTGGTTGGGAAGGATTATTCGAATCATTTTCTTTAACGCAACACAACGGAAAAACAGTCCCTGCAGCCACTTAAATATATTTTCCATACCAGTTATTTTCAGTAGCTATATCATGAAAACAATTTAGTGGTATCCTCAAAAATACACTAAGCCTGTCTAACAAAAACGCCGGCATAAACACCGACCTTATCAGGACCA
This sequence comes from Brachirus orientalis, assembly GCA_016785285.1. Lineage (NCBI taxonomy): Eukaryota > Metazoa > Chordata > Actinopteri > Pleuronectiformes > Soleidae > Brachirus > Brachirus orientalis. The sequence goes on along the minus strand of JAFBJR010000367.1, from coordinate 4,262,104 downwards.
GTAGTCCTTGTGAAGACCAAAACCTGGTCCAAATGAAGCAGAACCCTAATTCCTGGGGAACTGAATGAGTTTAGGGCTAAGATTTGAACTCTGGTTAGGTTCAGGTTAAGTTAAGTCAGGTTAAGGTTGTAAGTCTTCAGCAGCTTTTTTTCACACCTGCCTAGAAATTTTTGACAGTAGTGTATATGTTTGTGAAGATCAAAAAATGTGTACAAAGTATAAAGGAAGCAAGGACACTCTGGGAAAATGGGTCATGGGTTGCAGTGTCAGGCTTGATTTTAGAGGTAGAAGTAGGTCAAGGTTAAGGTTAGGGATAAGCTTTTGGTTCGTCAGTACAGTATGCTCTGTGTGTGTGTGTGTGTTCGGGGGAAGCAATCATTTATTCTCTATGGCACCAAGTCGCACCAAGTCTCCCCCCACCCACCTCCAACATACAAACATCTCTGTCTTAGACTCCAACTCCTTTCGGATCCCAGGGGCCCATCTTTCCAGTAACAGGATGACCTGTTCATGCCGTAGGCTTTTCTTCAGCTGTTGTGAAAAGTAGAGCAGGTTCTCCAGTCAAGAATATTTCATTCACAAATGTAGCAGCACATTTTTGCCTCATAGAAATATTTTACCACCACCAGACAGCTACTTAAACTTAGCCCAAGGACAAAAACATCAGAAACTGGTTTTGTTCAAGGTATCTCATGCATATAAAAGTCCAGTGTGTAAGATTTGGGTGAAACAAGTACTAGAATATAAAAATAGAAATAGAATATAAAATGATAATACTGATGTATCTGAGACCTATATATATTTACATCAGCAGTGCTCTACGGCGGCCGTCATATTAGACCGCTATTGGACTGTTTTTAAACGACATACTAAACACCTCTTGAGTTTTAATGATAACTGAAGGCCACCATAGATAGATGTAGCTGAATTGTACACACTGGACCTTTAATCCATGTGAGAATTAAAGTTTATGGGAGGCTATTTCTCTACCTGTAGAACGTAATTGTGCTGGCGTTACCACTGCTGGTGGCTGCCATTTGTTACTGCAATATGTCACTAAAGCTTGTCAGAGACATTTACTACATTTAGACTTATGTTTTTGTACTCTTATTTTGTTCCATGGCACTGCAAAGAAGATTTATAAGTTTGACATGTTTCATGTTTTACTGGGTTTGTTGTGTTCTTTTTCTCATGGTTCATGGTGGTTTCCTACCACTTTGTATCCCTCATTGTAAATACCTTTCTAGAATCTGTCTGGCCTTAAATATCCTGGAAAAAAAGAAACAAAAGTCAATTAAATCCATTAAATCAACTATTCAGGTAACATGGCTGCTGAAAGATGGTACCCATGTTTCCAGTCAGCATGAACCTCTTCTTTCCTTCTCTGAGAGCGTGGGCCTCCCGCAGGCTACCACCCAGCTCTGTAACCTTACTGTCCTTCACTGAGGAGGAGATGGAGTGAGCGTGTGGAGGGGGAGGAGGAAGCAAGGTGGTACATGGGGGAGGTTACAAGGGGAAAAAAAAAAAGAGAAAGCTCTTGTTTAAAAAAAGACAACTGGGACCATTGATGAGTGAGCAGTGAGGGAGAGGAGAAAATCATGCAGCTGATGAGGGTGAATTAGGAAAAGAAGAGTGATTTGAAGGACTCATAGGGGAGGTTATTTAGATATTCATCACTAGACCGAGTCTTTAAGGTCAGCCTGGCCTGCTGAGCTTCCCTCTGGTGGAGTTATAAGTAATGACGCTGTTTGCTCTGGTTGATAAAAAGAAGGCGGCAGCAGGGAGAGTTTTTATGTGCTTTGGCCTGTCTGATCAAAGCAAAAATGTTTCTCTGTCTCACACTGGGTTCATTAATACAATTTATTTCATTTGCTCGAGCTGCTATTTTAGATATTTCCCAGGTTTTCAGTCTTCAGTCTTCAGTAACATTTTAAAAAAGGAACGTGCAAAAAAACACAAATCAAAAATTTCTTCTACAGATAGTTGTCATGGTGTCCTATTTCATTCTGTCTGTCAGCATAAGCATGATATGTCAGGCCTGCACCGTGCAGGCCTGACATATCCATCATGTACTGTACTGTATAGCATATCCATCATGTACTGTACCCAGTCACTCTACTGATCCAGTCAACCTTCCATTTTTCAATATAATTAATCAAAGGCCCACATATAGCTTGTGCTTTTGCATCATTAAATAAATAATTTTCTTAAAGGACTTATGGGAAGACCATGCTACACCCAGTTCTATTTTTCCATGACAGTACTGTCAGCTTTGACCTTTCAGTCTTATTAGTCATAATAGTCATAGTCATATCTTATCCTATAATGGGAGCTATCAAGAAAGTAATTATTTCTAGATTCAATATGAGGTCAGTGAAAGTCAACCTGTACAATAGAATTACCTCAACGTTTGCAAAATGAAACCACAAGAAGATAACCGCAAGCAAAGCTCTGGATAATTCACAGCAAGTGTGTGTGCGCTGCCTCCTGCCTGTGGGACCCAGACACCACTCCCTCATCCCAGATGTTGTGGATATTCTTCTGCTGTTCTGAACACATCTGACCCAGACGGAAGATCCTGTTGACATGTTTTGGAGTTCATGTCTAAATATTGCTTAAAACTGCAATGAATTGAGTTGCATGTTCTACGATAGATTAGCTTTAACTTCTGATAGTGTCTCCAGTGTAATAGTAAAAGATGGCACAACAAACTTAAACTCACCTCATTCTGTAATCCAATGCATGACAGTATGAGCAGCTCTGCAGACAACAACAGTAAATGACCCAGGATCCATCTTTGTTATTGTAATTCCACATCAGGCCGTAGAGGTGCTGTGATCTACTTGTACGTTTTCAATTTCCCAGATGTGGGAGATCAATTGAAGGCTAATCTCCCACATCTGTTTCAAAACATGTCAATTTTGAAATGTGGCTGAATATGCTCAAAGTAAACAAAGAGAAATTCACCACCACTGGACAGATTTACTATTATGGACTCTTTTGGTTTAAAGCTGCAGTGCGTAAGTTTTGGTCATTCTTCTTGTTGTTGTTGATGTTATTTTTCTGCCACAGTTTAGTCTTTATAAACAGAAATAATGTAACGTTGTTTGTATATCGCATTCTTCATCTGAAACCTCAAGCAATATTCTCTGAGTCACTAAGGGAATGTTTGTGTGTATACAGTGGCAGTGCATGGGCGGGTGGGACAAAAAGCATTTATCCCATCAAACTGCTGTACAAGATTTTTTTTTTTTGTGCAGTAAAAGTCAATTCTAAAACTTTTTATTGGGCGCTGCTTTGCCTTTTCAGTCATAATCCAACCTGTTTGTAGCTGTCTCACATCATAACAAATCACTTCGCTGCGTGAATCCAGATCTAAAAATTGCTTTACTGAGTATAAAATTAGAGTAAACGGATCACAACTTAGTCACATTACTCACTTTGAGTTTTTCAGCCTAGTATAAAATTATTAGTTTTGTTAAAATTAGTTAACATTAGGTTGATTTTTATTTCTCCAAAATTCCACAACTATTATTATTTACACTACATCAGCTGAGACAGATCTCAAGATTATCACCACATGCTTTGCAGTAATTTATGTACAGAATTAAAATTCTGTACTTGAGAAACCTTCAGAGTCCAGCTCCTGTGCATTATAAAATGAGGTGCCGTTTAATCACTCCACTGTCCCAGTAACCCTGAATTAAGTAGGTTCTGAAAATGGATGGCTAATTAACAGCCTAAAAATTCACCTTTATACTTGTATCTGAACTGATCTGATAAAGCCAAGGAATCTCCTCGGCCTCATACTCCTGGCTATTAGAGATGATCTATTGTGCTGTAGGTGCCATCTTGGAGAAATAACTCGATTATTGCTCCAGACATCTCAAACAGCCAAGGACTACAAGGACATTTTAAAGTATCAGATACATCTTACAGTGAGAACGCGGGCTAGCTCCAAATGGTCCTTACTGTAAGACAGAAATCCCTCCTAGATACACCACAGCTAAACTAATAGAAGGGTGGTTTCAGATGACTTCAGGTGCTTCCCCAGTCATCTGATCTAAGCATTACTGAGGCATAATGGGAAATGATGGATCCTGGAGTGCCTTGGTGATGTAATTTTTTCATTCCCACAATACCTCGGCTTCAATGTGATTTTTAACCTTCATTTATTCACAAAAGCTGTTAAAGGAGCGATTTTTATTTATACTACCAAGTTGGGTGGAGCGTTCAAACTCCCCTCACAGCAGTTGTGTTCTTTTGCAGTTTGCTATTTTTCTCAAATGACAAACATATGGGAACATGCCTGTTTAAGAAGACTAATTTAATCTTTTTGTCTGTCTGAGAAAAGAATAATTCAAAAAGTACTAAAACTCTCTTTTCATTCACTTATGTAGTGGCTCCAGATAAACAGGCTGATCCAAGAACTCTGCATGCTTCTAGTTCTGATATTTACCTTAGGTTTTTAAATATTAAATGAGACATCTCATCAGCAACATTGCAAATAAAATTAGTCATAGAGCAAAGGAGAGCCATACCAGAGAGAGCACAACAAAGTCATAATCCTTACTGGGAGCAAATTAACAATTGTAAACAAAGAAAAATAAAGAAACTCAACTCAAAAAAGTTGGTTAGAACAAAGATGTTGTGTTTAATTGATAGTTTTTTCCGTATTGCCTGTGTTCTTTTTTATATGAGATATTGATTCGTGTAATTCCATATATTTCCTAGCTTTTTGAGCCATATATGAAAACCAAATAATTGTTCAAGTATATACAATATATGCTACTTATTTCCACAATAATTAGATCTACAGTATAACATAGATTTTTTTTTATGCACAGTGTGTGTCATTTTAAGATTGACACATACCCTGTACATTTGTGGTCTACTGAGAGTTGCCACCTCCATCACGGCCTGGTGAGACTCTCCCGCCACCCAATCTATTAATGGATGACCCTCATTACTGCAGAGGGCCAGTCCCTCAGCAGGAGTGTAAGTTCTGTCTTCTTGGCTGCAAAAATTATCAAACCGTTTACATTGTGCTTTTGTGCATTAATATCATCTTACAACAGAGACTGATTGAGGTACTAAAGCCTTTTTACAGTCAGCTATTTCCCACATTTGGAAGCTGCAGCTATGTGTGGCTGTGGATTCTAGCCTCTAACTACTTTATAGTTGTCCAATATTATAGTTTACTCTGTACTGATAAAATACCATGTGTCACTATTGGACATGTGCTGTGGAATTGTTGCTTTAGCAATGCTGTAATGACTATACAGTGTACTTATTTCTGAATCACTTTATTGGAAGCCATGTAGAAAATATGGGGCAACATGTATGCACTTTATATATCTGCTGTGAAGAAGGTCTTTTATTCCTGGCTTATTCAAGATGTGTTTGAGCATTACATACACGTGCTGTATGAGTTAAACCCATTGACAGCTCGCTAATTTTTAGGACCATCTTTCAGTCTCATCATACCTATTCAAATGCCAGTGGTCACAGAATTTGACAGACATAAAAAAACAACAAAGCTGTTGTACATTGATACTACTGCACGTTGCTGACAACAAAGAAAAGAATATCTTGAGTATCAATCATCAAGTTTTACATCTGGTATCCTCCTACTCAATCTGTGCAGGGAAATGATTAGGGTGGGACTCATTTTTGGCCCGGTAAATTCTATATAATATCTATCTTTGTTTTAGCCTTGTGGCCAAAACCAGCTCATGCCACTTGGATTTGTCCTATCCCTCCTGAGAAGCCACTCCAGTCCTGACCCTATACCATGCAAGGACTCCTTGCTGTCTAGATATGTTCATCTACCCATCATTTCCCATCTACCGTTCTATAATGTTTCCTTTAACTGACATGTCTGATTTTCATTATCCATTACCAAGACCAGCTGCCAAGTGCTTTCCAAGAAAACAGACATACGCACACACACACCGACCCAAAATATAGGAACACAGTTGTTTGTGTTGTTCATTTCTATGTTTCTACCAGTGCATTATGGGTTACACAGCCATGATACATGAATAGTCATGATATGACTGATAATGATTTCTACTGTGAGGGGGGGTTGTACGTGTCTTTATTGGGCCTGTGAGGACAAATTGTTGAGAGGACTTTGTAAGTTCTCACAACATCAACGGGCTTCTTGAGGATTAAGGGTTAGAATTAGAATTAGGTTTAGGATAGACGAAGGAATAGTGGGTGGGACCTGTCTCCTACCACTGGTGACAGGAAAAGCACGGTCCATCCTCCTGCATCTCTGTCTTCTCTGCTCCCAAGATTTGCATGGTTTTGTGGTCATTGGTTATATGAATGAATTGATACATTTTTTTGATAAAGGTTTTTGTGTTTTTGTGTAAAACGTATAGTAAATTAAATAGAATGAAATGGAAAATGTTACTTTGTGAAATATTGAACTTGCTGGAGTCCTCATCAGGCTGGGGCACAAAGCAATAGAATATCTTCTGCCTTGCAGACAACAAGAGGGTTAGGGTTAGGCATGTATTTGAGGATGGATGGATAAGGTAAAGGCAAGAGGCTATGGAATGCATTGTGCCTGTGAATGTCCTGTGTGTGTGTGTCAAATATTTTTGTCTATTAAAATCGAATATGTCTTGTTGCTTAGGTTTATTACCTGGCCAACTGATGAAATGACTCAGGTGAACAGATCTACCTTATCTTCCTTTGAGGAATTGTTGTTTTGAATGGACACAGGTTAGGTATAAATGTCATCGGTTTATGGCTATTGTTTGAGGAATGAAGATGCCATTTATTATGGAATCTCTTTAGAAATGTATACATATCTATATGAGTGTGTGGGGAGAGGAGGAGGAAGAGAGAAAGAGAATGGGGAGACAGAGCATCATCATTAATATGGCTCCTCCATTAGCCTGAGTGCTTCCGTGACAACATAATGGCCGTCACCCAGACAACAGGGTTGCTGTAGTTATGAACACACCCAGCAATCGCTGATGTCAATGTATGAAAGTGGGTGCTGAAGTCCCACTTGGCTGGAGCCAATGCTCATACACATGCACACGCAGCTCAGTGTAGATGATCTCTTTGGGATTTGAGAGGTTTGGGAACTAATCAATAATGAAAGAAGGGATGATGGGAAATGAAAGAAGTGGCTTGAAAGAGGAAGACTGAGAGGAAATGGCCATTGGCTGAAAATGAGAGACAGAGTGATGGAGAACTCTCCCATGAGAGTTGTTTCCAAAGGAGTGCAGTTACAATGGACTTATGTAGGTCCACTTTCTCCAAAAGAATCTCTAAACTGATGGACTGAGAAGTGCTTGAGATTATTTTGTGGTCTTTCTTGTGTTTATTGTAAATTGAGTCAAATGGATTCTAGAGTAACAGGAAAAAGGATGTGGGAAATGAAAGGCAGAGATATAAAAACAAAACAAGCACTTGTGTAGTAAAGAGACGCAACCAAGAGATTTGTCAGGGTGAAGAAGACATAATGCTGTGATGTGTCCTTGGCTGATGCATCAAGGTGAATGTTGCACTTTCCTAGAGGAATGTGTATGATTAATTTTATACATTTTGATTGAAATAAAAGATTAGAAGCAAGTGCACGTAGTTTGTGGGAAAGCACTTGGAGTGCTGGAAAAAGGCCAATTTCAACATCATAAAAATCCCATTATAAACTAGATGAGATGTTAGGGAAAACAACCTTGAATCAAGTTGATGCATTTCAACAAAGTTTGCATACCCAACACTCAGCTTTTACAAGACCACATACAGTAATGTTTTGTTTTTGTGGTGAGTAAACCAAACTAAGAAGTGATGTCCTCATTCAGGAACTTTCTCGCAGTTACAGAGCTGTTGGCAAAGGAGTGTGTAACTTTTGGTGATTTTTGTTGATTTTATTGTTCTGCCACTGGTTGAGAACAGAAACAATGTAACATCCATCAGTATTGTACAATCTAAAGGCAAAGGTTTGAATTTATTTGACATTTGTTTATATTTAAAAGTTACACACTCCAGTTTCCAGAATCAGTGCAGAGTAAATGGATGTTATGGCACAAAAAGACTTTGAAACACAGCAAACATTTCCTTCTTTTTCCTCTCTGGCTTGAGATGAGACAAAAACATATTGGCCAAATTTGCTACGAGATGGACTACAGCTGTGAGTAGCATGATCAGAATTACTTAAATCTGACATTGTAATGCTTTGCCAAGAGCAGTAGTTACAGCCATCTCATTAGAGTGGTAAGTGTGATGTACTGTATGTCTTTAATAATTTATTATGCGGCCCTCCAATAATGTGGTAAAAGTTGACAGTTTTGTTGTGTAGAAGTTCTGGACAAAATGTAGGTGTTAGAAAGCTACTACTTTGTGTAATACTGTGAGCATTCTCCTACTCATTCTGTATTTTCCCTGTAATATTTGGCTAATCATTGAAATTGAGCCTTTAAAAAATAATCCAATGTTGCCACTGCTTAAAGAGAAGTTCTATCTAACATTTTCCATGTGCTATTTTTCACTGACTTTCCTGCACTTAATGGTATTGATTTATGTTTGTGTTTGCAGAGACACATTGACTCCTAATTAGCAAAAAGGTCAGTTTTGTTGTTTTGGTGAGATATATTGACTTTGGACTGTTTGGCTGCTTTTTTTGCACATCTGGACTATAAATGCTAACATAATATGAATTGAAAATACGATTTACCTTGGCAATGTTTTAAGCCACATGCTCTTTGAAGGAGGAGGAGATTGAAAATACAGGCCAAGGAATAAAGGCATAGGGTGAAAAATATTGATAAGTGGTTGACCAATTATCAATCTGGCTGATTATCAAATCCAATATTCAGTGTTTTTTCTGATTTATTTACTTTCTATAAAATAAAATAAAACATTAAATATGTACTCCTTTGGCTCGGATGCAGCCACACTGCTCTGCAGTCAGCACTCTGTGATGTGGTCAGGAGCAATGTTCCATTCCCAAGCACTGTCTGATTGGACATGTGTCATAAATAATAGCCAATCATCAGCGAACACTACTATTCTCACAAGGTGGTGTAAGCTCCAGGGAGCAAGCAGAGCTGAGTGTCAAAGTTATAATGCATTAGATCAGTGGTTCTCAAATGTTTTATATCAGGTCCCACCTGAGAAAATATTGAGCTGTCTAAGTAATACCATTATCGGCAACATTAAAATACAGTGGTGTAAATAGTCGGCTACAGACTTTTCACAGGAGGCAGATTTATTATCAGTACGATAATTTGCTAAATCAGCATCCTCCTCTTCCTCACATATACATCACACACTGCAATAGCAAAATTTGAGTTTGATGGAGTGAAAAATAGGGTGACAATTATTTAATTTATCATCACTTTATCATTTATCATCATGATTTTTATCCAAGTATCACCAGAGCTCACATACCACAGTTTGAGAATCAACCCCGCCATTATCTTAATTCTCGACATTTTGAGCAGGAGAGGGAGAGGAAGAAGCAGCGTTTAGCAGAGCCAGTGTAAATGTACACCAGGTGAACTAATACACTGCAGCATGTTTGCACATGAAAGAAATAGATTACAGAAACACCTGGAAACCACAGCAGGCATCCATAAACTTTATATAGCAGTAGTCTTACATAGAGGATATTGTTATACTTGATTCCTTGATTTTGACACTAAAATCTTTTTTTTTTTTAATTAAAACACAAAAGTATTTTGTCGATATCGACAACATATATGTATATTGGTTCTTGGTGTCCTTGAGTGTTGGCTATAGAAAAAAAAAATTTTTTTTAACCATTGACCTGATTCTAATCAGCAGATGTGATGGTGAAACATTAGACTGAGCAAACTAGAGAAGAGATTAAATATAAATAATGACTCACTTATCACCAGTTTCTACATCGTTATTGTCTACAAATACATATACTCACTTGAAACACTAATGACACAGGGGGAGTAACGGATAATGTCCTACATTTGTTATATGTGAATCTCTGTGTCCTTAACATTACTCCTAATAAAGTCCTGTCATAGGAAACAAAAAAACAAACAAAAAAAAAAAAACGAGTCTTTGAGATGTTTGACTTCCCTTTTCTCAGCATGGGGTATTTCAAGCAGCACAAATAATCAAACGAGAGCTTGTGAAGTTATGAGAATAAAGAAGATATCCCTTTAAAGCTTTGGGTTTGTTTGATATCTCCTGCCTTAGCTTAATTCCTCATAATGAGTTACAGTTTAATTATGCATTAATGCAACATTAATGCAACATTACAGATGCCCACTGCCATAATACACCACCAAGAATGACTTGCAGTGTAGAATAAGATTGTTTCTTGGTAACTGTGGATGTTGTATCTCATTTGTTGTACAGAAAGAACCTTAATCTAAAGTAAAAATGCAATTATCTTTAACCATTTTGGCCAGTAACCTTCTAAGTACATGCAGTGAATCAAGGAGATTAGTAATAGTGTTTAGGATTTGTGCAATCCATATAACAGTAACTGAATGACAACACTGGAGGCATTATCCACACTTGTACACTTCCATCCATCCTTTCCATTTCTGTGAACATGATATTTTGGTGGTCAAACGACAGAAACTTTATTTTGTTAGCATGATACAGTCCTTTTAAAATTTAACACTTGAGGACAAATTAGATTTTGATGGTAAAAATTCAAGGTCACTGTTGCTTTAAAAAGCAGATTTTTTTGCCTTGTAGATGTGTTGTCTTAGGAAAGCAGTGAAGAAAACTCATAAAACCCAGTACAAATGCTTACTTGGACTCAAATATGAACAGATTTGATTTGGATGGTCAAAGGTCAAGATCCCAGAACATGTGTTCAGCCAGGCAGTGTAGACAGTAGTCAGGTTTCTGTTAAAATAATATAAATATTAATATTTACAATACAGTTGAGGATGAAATTATTAGCCCCCCATGAAAATGTAATTGTTTTATAACTCCTACATGCCATTTAACAGAGCAAATATTTTTAACACAGCTTTTTCAATCATCCTAGTTTTACTTTAGATGCTTCCATTATTTGACTTTGCACACAGAAATGAAATAATTCCACAAAATCCCAAAACTACCAGGGTCAAAATTATTACCCCCCTTAAGAACTGAACTTTTTATTGAGCCATAGCACAAACCACTGTTGTATCATGATGTGCTTAACTTTGTAATGTTCAAAACTTTAAAAATGAAGTTAAAACGAAGGGTTTTTTATTTAGGGTTTAGTATAATCTTTAGTAAGGGTTTGAGCTGTCACTTGAGAAAGCAGCATGCCAAAAACAAATGAAATCAGTTTAGACTTGAGAAAAATGATTGTTGATGCTCAGAAAGCAGGAGAAAGATATACAAAATTATCACAGCGTTTCCAATTGTCAAGAACTGGAGAGAGAAGCATCATCAAGAAATTAAACGAGAGCCACACAATACAGAACAAGCCTGGCAGAGGTGAAAAATATCAAAGACTAACATGTGTCTAAAGACCCCAGAACAACTGCCAAGACACTAGAGAAGGACTTAGCCAGTAATAATAATAATAATAATAATAATACTATTATTAATTATTAATAATTTTGACCCTGGTAGTTTTGGTTTTTGTGGATTTCATTTCTGTGTGCAAAGTCAAATAATGGAAGCATCCAAAATGAAACTAGGATGTTTGAAAAAAGCAGTGTTAAAAATTATTTGCTCTGTCTAACAGCACTTGGAAAATACTTTTTTTTTTTTAAAAAAAAATACATTTTCATGGGTGGGGGGTTAATAATTTTGTTAATAATAAGTGTATGTGTCCCCAACAATTGCTCATAAGCAAATATTAGGAGTTCACGGAGATAAGCTGTTGGTAGTTCATGTCACGATAGCATATAAACTTTAATGCAATATTTCAAGACTTCTTTGAATTATCTATGTTTCCATTCAGGTGTTTTTATGCACAAATAAAAACATATGCCCAAAAACAGGCTAATGGAAACACTGGTTCGTAGCTCAACATTGCTTGTCTTTCATCAAGGGTGTTTGTAAAGTTTATTCAGTTTTTAGTCATCTTTCAGCTATACCATATATTTTCAATGGTAAAACCAGCAGTGGCTGTATCTTAGTAATGATAGCAGGTTACCAGTGCACATGTATAGCACAGGGCACAGGGTGCCAGCGTGGATGTATGAGCTGCAAGGATGTTCAGATGATCTCCCTGCTGACAACTAAACTACATAAAACATACATATGCAAGGCATCCCTATGTCTGGAGGATGACACCCTGGCTCATGAAGATAAGTTACAAATTAATAATAAGATCTATTCATGCACTGTATGATTTTTCCTGGTGGGTCACTGGAGAGGGGAATTGCACTCGGACTGAATTTACAATCTACTTTAGATTCCTTTTCTGCTCTGACTGTTATCTGTGGAGGGAAATTCTATCACACAGAAGAATAAAGGGGAATTATTCTGACTGCTCTCAGAAGAGAGCGGATGTCTGATGACCAATCAGGAACATGCACACATGTGGAAAGAACTACTCTGACAAAATGTGATGATGCACATGTTGGATATTTAAATGGTGGAGAATCAGCCGCCTGAATGTTTGTGTTTGTCTGTGCAGATTCCTACAGTTGCTGCCTGTGCGTGGGTGCATGCATGTGTGCGAGTGTTTGTGCACACGCATTGTGTTAACTCATTGCAGTGTGGATAGTGGAGCTCTCAAACAGCACAGTCTGGTTGCATAGCAACAGAATCACCCCCACTACCCTCCATCCTCTGCTTCTCCTCCTTTTCTCTTCTTCTGCAAAGTAACCTGAAAACATTTGTAGCACTTTCACACACTCGCCTCTGAGTGCATTGCCATGCTTAAATGATGGCACACGTGTGTATGTATTATTCATGTCTGTTATTTGTGGACACCACAGAGCGGAACACATGAAAGAGGAAAGGAGAGGAAGAAGAGCCCCCCCGCACCCACCGCCAGTTCTGCAGTATCACAGACAGTGAGAGAGACAAAACTCAAATCAACCCTGTGGTTCAGCTTTAAATGTAGGCTGAATGTTGTTATACTCTGAATATCAGTGAGCACCTTTGAGTCTGCTGGGCCCTCCACTTCCATCATGCTCTCTTCCTCTCTTTCCCCCTCTCTTCCTTCCTTTCAGTCACAACTCATACAAAGCGGGAATTCTGCAGGCACATCTTAACAATCACATCAACACACACAAGGCCAGAAGAGGCCCTAAAGATGTAACAATTGCAAATGTAAACACACACACACACACTGGTTTCCATGACTTCAGAGGATATTGCATTGACTTACATTCATTTCTTACTCTAACCATACTCATACCTGACCAGTGCCCTGACCCTAACCTTAACTGAACCCAAACTTCAGCCTAACTTTAAAACATGTCTTCACCTTAATATATAGTATTTTTTGTTATGGGGACTTGATTTTTGTCCCCATAAGGAAGACAAGTCCTCGTAATGTGACTGTGTGAACAGATTTAGGTGCTCACAACATAAGGAATACCAGGTAAACACACAAACACACACTTCTTTGTTCAGCTGCTTTATCTCTGTGAGGATACTCATAGACATAATGTATTACCTAGCCCCCTCTGCCTAACCATAGCCCTTAAACTTAACAAGAGATGGTCATAAATATTCAATATGATTTATTTGTTTTAGTTTAATAAATAATTTCTCCAGTGAGGACCTTATTTGTGGTGCACTGAGCCTCAAAAATGGCAACAGAAGCAAGCATTTAGTTAGTGGATTGCATGTGTGCTTGCAGAAGTGATGAATTTTACGAGGTGTCTTAAATGCAACATGCTCGCCACCTCCCTTGTGGCCTGGTTAGAGACATATGCATTACTTCTTCATTTAGCCCTCCGGTTAATGCAGTACGCGAGATAATACACTGTTTTAACAGATGCTGCAAAACTAAGTGTTATCTGTCACTCGACTGCTGTAATACCCTCCTGATGCTGTGCTTTTGCTGCTGTCCCCTGATAAGATGCCACTCTAATGTATAAATGCACCCTCGAGGCATCATCCCATTGTTGACAGCAATCAAGACACATCATATTCTTGGACACATTTCAAAATAGTAATGTCATACAGCTGTAGCTTTCAGCAAAACGTTTGTACCTGTGGTGTAATGTGACGTGTGTGTTGAATATGTGAGGGAATACCCTCACAGCAGTATGAGCACAGTTCTATTTTGCATTTTAAAACAGGAGATTACATTTGGATTAACATGATCATAAAGTGTTATCATACTGAGCAGAGAGGATGTTATGACTCAGTCATCTAAACATTAATAAACGGTTAAGTCCTGCCAGAAGAAAGGAAAACCAAACAGAATAAAGGAAATGTGAATACGAGTAGTGACGTGACTCGGCATAAAAGAAGTCTTCCTTTAAAAAAAGGCAGCTCATATCTGACTGTTTTTGTTTTTGATATCCCCCTCACATAAAGCCTACCCTTTTTACATAATGCCAAATATCCATTACAATCTCTCTTCAGTGCTGATTTTGTCCCACAAAAGTATTTAATTAAAGATATTAACTAAATTAAAATTAGCAAATGTTAAGATTTTGAGACACTGTGGGAAGCAAGTGCTTTATATTCATTACTTACAATTTTCAAAAGGTGTCTATAAGATGGATATAACCAAATTAGACTTTTATTGCAAATCAACATGCTGATTGTTTGTGAAAGGTCGTGTTTTTATTCCCTTTGGTTTGTTCAGAGCTCTGCAACTTCTTCCAGCCTTTCTTGACTTTAATGTTTAAGTTCACTCTCATCACTTCTCCTCAGTCTTGTTTCTCGACACAGCAGGCAGGTGCTTTCTAAGAAATAGGTCTTATAAATCCATACCTGACCTGCACTTAGCTGTGCTAAAACAGAGTTTGCAGCGGGCTGCTGAATCTTGTGAAACATTTAGCATGTGAGGAACTTGGACGCCAAAACCTGAGCTGGACAGAGAGTGAATATCTGACTTGCAGTACATTTGTCAACCTCAAATAGCCGTTGTAGTACTTTATTAAGTCACACAAAACCACACAGCCAAAATCAGTTACATACAGTGGTGACTGAGGCACAGACACAATCAAAGTGCTTTTGCATAAAAGGAAAGAATATATTTACACACATATCCATATATGTACATATAAAGACACACATACACACACTTACAGGGATTCATTTTTATGTACGCATGCTTTAAATTAACTTATATCCCTCAAAAACAACCCCACAAGTATTTTCCTGTATGTAGTAATAGTATTTTTTTTAACTGATAATTGCTAATATAATACATGTTGTCACTCATGACAGTTCTATATGTTTATATGTCAGTGTGGCATTTAAGACTAGTGTTATAGCCAGTCCTGAATATGTTGCACTTTCACTTTGTTTTTGTTCTCTTTTGTTTTGAGGGCACTGTTATATGGTGATTATGGCATTTTAGTTTGAAAACCATGCAAATACTGAGACCTTTGGAAATAATGATTCATTCACCTGCATTTGTTTCCTGGTTGGTTCTTAACAGACAATATTCGACTATCAGCTGTGCACAAAAAGCTCCTTTAACGCTTACGTTCAGTTTCAGCACTTGTTGTCAATCTTTTAAAAGAAATCCCTCCTCTAATGTAACCATTACTTTTTGTTAGTTATACTTTGTACATTTAAGCAAAGAGGAGAGAATTAGTTTCCTGACTATACTTGCATGTGCATACCCAGTGCACCTAAATGGTCATGTGATACATATTCTCAGGCATGTTAGTATGGATGCAGAATACTTTTGATATGGAGCTGAAATGCTTGTCTGTAGGAATATTGTTTTTATCTGAAAATGTATTTTCCAAATGAAATTGTATAGGAGCCTCTATGCTGGCCCTGTGATAAGCTTGTACATTGTCCAGCTCTTTTTTCTTTCATGGCTCTGATAGACTTTATAGCTGTAGTTTTTCGAAATGCATGAAATATAGTGTCTGAATTAAAATGCCATTAATTCATGATTTAATGGTGAGGGGTGATTGTCATGGCAGGATGAGGGGAGAGTTGGATTATTTGCAAAGCATGTCTGTCTTATTTTGATGAGCAAGCTTATATTCCCACTGTTACCAATAACTGAAACATAAAATGCTGCAGTTTTTCACAATTAATGGCAAGAAAGGAAACCCAGATAGGCCCAGGTGAATTCTTTCCAGTAGGATCCAGTTATGAATCTGAAGTTAATAAACTGCTTCACTATTATGTTAGGAGAAGAAGCGGAGATGGTGCCTGGTACTTTCTGTGTATTCCTGGAAAAGAGAAAGATTCACAAAAGCCATGTGGCTCAGCAGCTTTACAAGATGCAACAAACTCGTCCATGGTCATTTCAACAGGCTTCATCAAATGTGATGTTATGGCCCACACAGCCTGAGCAAAACCACTATTAGCTTAAGCACACAGCATACCGTTGTTATTGATAGCTGTAAATCTCAATGGATGCTCACAGTGTGAGTGAAAACTCAGAATTCACTCCTAAATTTCTCTTAAACATTGCTGGCTGTGTCTTTCCGCAATCACTCAAGCAGTGTGTATACAGCATTTGCTGGAAATACAGGATTTTTCCGGAGTTGAAATTTTGCTCCCCTGCACTTTTGTACTTTCTTTTTTTTTCAAATCACACGCTGCCCTGCAGAGGTTTGAATCTGGATTCAGCAACCTTTTTTGTTGTCTGGTCACCTGTCAGCATGTAAGAAAATCTAGTGTAAGGGGCAGCTCTTAAAAATGCATTGGAGAAGCAAGAACAGTTTTTAACCAAGGCGTTCCTGTCGCATCCATTGCATTACCAAGCAACCAGAACCTTTGAGCTGCTGAGACGACAGAAGTTGCTGCAGCCTCAGTGAATAAATTACCACATTAAACTAAGAAACAATAAATCTAAATAATATTCCCTCTGTGTGCATCTTCTTCTTCCCTGAGTGATGGTGAAGAAGTCTGGATGATGGAGGTTCAGAATTAATTTCACTTAACAAACCCACACCATGACATATTTCTTTATGAGTTTTAATATACATGCTGAAAGTTTTCACTGCATTCCAAAAAATGGATATACTGTATTTACCTTGTAGTGATGCAGACGTGTAGTTGTGCTTCAATGGATGCGTGTCACAACCGTGGCACTCTCATTTGATGTGCTGCTACACTGAAAATAATTTATTCCTGTGTACTAACAACACTGCATGTGAACAGCCTCTAACACAGTCAAATTGTTTTTGTTTTCATATTTTTTGATCACTGTAATTGGATACCGAGCTTGTAATTAGATGTCAACTTCATCAAGTTAATGTGATGATGCCAACTCTACGATTTTGTAATAACGTGCTAGAAATATTGAGTGGTAAGTCAACCGACAGTTTCCAATTGTACAAAAGGGTTGCAGTTAACTGATGATTTTTCATCACAAGGTTTTACACAAAAAAGAAGATGCTACACAGGGTGTGGGGTTTTTCTTTCACCTAGGACCCAGTTTAAGGAATGCTTCTGTTTAAAGTTTATCAGGCGCTTGTGCACACAGGAATTTACTTTATTATTGACTTTACAAACATCACATTGGCAACAAGCTTTTTTCTCTTGTCGTGATGATCCCAAGGTAAAAAGCAGATATGGTTTTCATGTTGCAAATACGTCCTTCAGGAATGCACACTTGTATGCATGTACCAGAAATGCAAATAGGGTACACACCCACCTGTTAGTCGTGCAAAGAAGCATGTGCGTTTGTGTGTCTGTGTGTGCATGAGTAAAGCTTTTGATCCATCTTCATCAGCTCTGATGCCATATGAATTAAACATAACAAAAGTGGTCCTCCTTCAGAACACGCTTATATGACATACTGTATAAGCCATGTTGGAGCTCAGATAATGCCCATCACTCAAATCTCCTGATTGACACATCAATGATGTTAATGGGCATTTCAAGGATGCTGGGAGGTGAACGCTCTGCTGTAATGTATTTGGCTCAGTGTTTCTTACAGACATGCGTTGTTTGATTCCTGGTCAGGTTGAGATTATGGCTGGACATTAAATGGTTAATAAGGTCAGGGATAATTCTTTAGTTAAGCTGTCCAACTAAATTGAAATTAAGTGGAGTCCTTAAAAGGATAGCTGTAAGAACCTGTGTGTGTGTGTGTGTCCCATTTATTCAAATTAAAACTTTTTTTTTAGTTATTTCTAGCTACTTCTTTTCAATACGGCAGTCGGCCTTTTATTTATTCCTATGTGATAACCTTTTATTTATCAGCTCTTTCAATCAGTTTTAGGTATTATTTATTTTTATGTATTATTTATTATTATTTATTTATTGTATTATTTATTTAGTTCTTTATCACCCCTTTTCTCTTTTAACTGTGATTTTGTTCTGCTCTGCATCTTTACATTTTTTTTTATTGATTAGGGGGAATAAAGGGGATTGTGACTCTACATATTTAAATTGGAACAATGTGAAACCTTCATATTTTAAGAGTAAACCTACTCCTATGGTTGGCAAATCTTTAAATATTAATCCTGGTGGGGGTATAATGTGACAACATGTATGGCTTTTAGACAGCCTGTGCATTACATGCAAGTGTGTGCTCACATTTGCTTCTGCAGCTGTTGCATAAAAGAATTTAGGGGTGTTTGGGGGATGTTGGGGTTGAGTTAGTATCCATTACTGTGAAAACCCAGACAGTTTTACCACAGTTCTTTGTGTATATGCATTTATATCCAAGGATATGTTAGGATATTTTATTTGTGGAATTTGTGTCTGGTTTAGGGTTAATGTTAGAACTGGCATCAGGACTCTGGAGTGACAAGGTATGTGTGACCAACAGAGCTGCAGAAACTGGCACACCCACATCATGACTCATTTTGCTCTCTCTTTTTTTTCTTTCATCCCCTCCTTCGTTCCTCCAACCTGTAAGTGATTAGTGTATGCAGTAAACATTTCATATAGTAGCTGTGTGTTTGCTTCAGAGACATCATCTTCACTCAGTCAACACATAATTTACACAGTATAAAAGAAGGAACCTTTGACTTAAATAGTGTTAATAGATTGCTGTAACTGTGGTAAGGGAATGTTATTTCCTCAAAAAAATATGTCTATACAGTATCTAAGTATTTTTTTTATTGTCAGTTTATGTAAATGTAGTTCTGTTACGGTCTGTATTCTTGCTCAGCGCATTTATGTAAATTGTCTCTATTTTCTCAAGTCGAGCGTAAAAGCATGTAATGTAATGCAAAATCACCTTCTGCTGCATGAGTTCATATGGATGGATATGCTGACCCGTATTACAAGGGAACAGTTTATGATGAAAGGACCATAAACTGTGTATGAAAAATTAACATACTCTTCTATGTTCTTCCTGAAGCCAAATAGTATGTGAAAATATGTCGAATAGCCCCTAGGTGGCGACCCTCCAGGTTGCAAAAAGAACTTGGTTTGAATGGAGGTTTATGGAAAAATCACTTTATTTCTGACTTCGGTAATAATATCTTGAAGAGTTAATGGTCTCACCTGGTAGTTTCAGGTCTTCATAGCATGTGATGTCAATTTTGTTATGGTTCCATTTAGAGGAAAATAGATGATACAGTATAGCCTATATGAGTGGACACCAGTGTAACTGATAGCTGGTCCAATCGCCGATTGCTGGTCAACACCTCTGGACCTCAGCAGCAAAGGTATGACAATCATCACAAATAGGAAATCACAGTTCACTCAAAGGTCCAACTCTGCTTCAGCAATAACTGTTTAGTTAACAAAAACGTTTGGGGAAAAAAGTAAGGAATTGACTACATTCACTCAGTAAGGGATCAGAAAAGGTCAGATTAAAACTCCCTGTACAGCTTCAGTGCAGGATGAAAAGAAAGCCACTTGTACTCGTCTGTTTTTATTTACTACTGTGTCTTTTTGACTCTCAGCCATGAGAAGACTGCATCCATGCTATTTTGTTCCCCACCTGTCCCATCAATGAGGCTGTGATGCTCCAATAAAGACAAAAACATGTTTTACATCTTGAAATCTCCTCTCCCAATTGGTAGACTGCCAACTGTAAAAGATATACAGTACGCATATGTACTCGCACTGACTAATTATCCTTGATAAGATGAATATGATCCGTGTCCATGCAAAAGAGAAGTGTTGCAAATAGAAAATATGGCGAGGTGAGAAAGGATTTTTTTTTAAATTTCATAAAGATAGAGGAAGAAACTGACAGAATGGGAAAGGCTAATTCACAAAACCCCAAAGCAACAGTTTCAGTTGATACTTAAGCTTCAAAGTTCCTCTTGTTTGTTCTGCTAGTTTTCCCGAGAGCTCAGTCTAATCTAAAATAATTTAGAACATATATTTTTGATGTTTGGTAAAAGATGGACCTGTATAAATGATTTTCTAAAATCATAATTTTTCATCTGTCTACCTGCAGTGCTGCCAGGGCAACACTTTTGCAGCTTTCAGTGTAATTGGTACCAGCTTATAAAGTTAGTGCACTTTTGGAGCAGAATTAAATAATTTGACATGCAAATGCAAACTGGCTTGGGCACACAGCTTTTAGCCACAATGTTCTTTGCACCAGCTGGTCATTTGTAACCATTGGCAATGCTGCTGAGAAGTGGCTACTGACTTTTAGTGTGAGGCTGAACAATTTGAGTTCCTCAGTCGTAGACCTCTGAAGACTGTGTCGTCCTCACTTCCATTGCCAATAGTGTAGTGATCAAGAAGACAGTTTCACTCCTTTGAAAAGAAAAAAAAAATACATGAATTTTAGAAATTTGATATGATATGAACAGACAATGTTACTAATTCTTATTTGTTTTCTGCATTTTTGTCATGACTTTTTGATTATTAACTGGAAATCTCATTTTATAGCACTTAAAAAAAAATGTCTTGACTGAATATTTTTGTTCAGACTGAAACTATAGTGTTTACATATATACTGTATATAATTGCATTCAGACCAGTGTCAAATAAGTTCACATGATGCTGATAAAGCTGATCTGCTTTTCATGACTTTTTTATCGTACAGTATCGTGTATCGTCTGGTGACTTTCCTTCACTGCAGACAGGAAGTGATTCATTTTATGTCAAGACAGTGTAACAGGATACATTCTTTTTGCTGTGCTGCTGCTGTGCACACAAACAGTTCTTCAATTAGGCCTGATAGTACTGCTTGACAGAGCCTACATCTACAAATAATTTTACATAATTTTTCTTCAGAGGCAAAATAACAACAAGAAGAACCACTGAAAGCTACGCACTGCAGCTTAAGCACACCTGTGAATTTAAAGCATTTTGTTTTAGTTTGTTTCACAAGTAAACATGATATTTTACAGCATGAGATATTCTATTATTGTATAAATAATTACATTCTGACGCATGAATGAAAAAAAGGCCTTCCAAGATTTCCATTGCTCACGGAAACAGTGTTTATGTTGCCACAGCAAATCTAGGCCACCAGGAGGGCGGACTTAAGTCTTAGTAAATGCATTTTAACTGTTTAAAATTTACAGCTGACTAATGACACTTATGTAAAGGAGGACAGGGTTATGTAATCACTGTCACAGACAGCAGGAAGAACAAAGAACAGATTTCCTGGACTTCTGTATTTGTTCCTAATCTGACCTGACAGTTAAATATGGAAAAGTGATGTCATAAAGCAGCTATGTGTGCGACTAATGACAGGTCAGAAGGTGGAACGCAAACATTAAACACATAATGATGCACAATTGCCTTAGACTTTCTAACAATTGGATCAGTGGATGGATCATGTTCTTTGTATTTATGTCACATGAATCCATGTTATAATCTGTCCTAAATACAGCACTGTGTGCTGCATTCTGCTTCTTTATTAGTTGATTCAAATCTGATAGTTGAAGAAAGCAGCTTGATGTCTTACAATGTCTTTCCTCTTTGCTTAGTCATGCACCGATAAAGCGCCTCCCTGATGCTGGGGGACTGATTCAGTAATTCAGTCAATAATCTATATTCTCACCTGCCCTTGTGACCCCAGCATGTGCACATAGAAAGCAAAATATATTTGGAAACTCATATACCGTATGTCACCAATAGCTGCTGCATGCACATACATGCATCCATTAGAGAGATTTAACTAAATCTAGGGACTGATGTGTCAACAAAAGGTAAACGGTTTCCTGGAGATTTTACTGTCCCACTGTGCTGAGGAATGCTTTTTCACACACACAATAAACCTCTTGCTTTAATTACTTTGAACCTTTAAAGCATGCACACACACACACACACACACACACACACACTGGTCATCACACCGACAGCATATATAAAGTGTATCCCCCTCCAGTTATGCTCTTAACTGTATGTAATCTGTTTACACACCAACACACACCGTTAGTTACAGTTCATTCATTATTGACAGTCAAGTGACCACATCCTTCTAACTCTACTGTAACAAAAGGCCTCAGGGTTCAGTGGCAGGTCGCCTAGAAACCCTAATGACATCACCCACCTCTTTTTCTTGAGTGTGTTGATTGTGTGCAAGTGTGTGTTTGTAGTCATTCACTTAGGTTTCTTTGCATTTGTGTGCTTCAGGAGAGATGGGGGAGAAAGAGAGAGAGTCGTGATTGATTTTATTTGACGCTGTATATGAAACAAGTAAAGACTGGAGGCCCGACTGACTGTCAGTGAGAGCTGGGATAGCTGTCAGAAATATGAATAACCCACTCAGACACCCTGATTCACACTGCACAACTTTTAAGCCCCAATTTGCTGCTAAGTCTCCCATTGGTGTCGTGGTGTTGAATCAATAATAAGTCTGTGATGGATGCGTCCTTTTCGTAGCATACCTGAGTAAACACTGTAACTCTCATCTTTATAACTTTAAACAAAATAGGACATTTTTAATAAAGGTGCTTCTTTAATGTTTTTACATTTATTTTCACAAATAGATGATGAGCTGGTCACTTACAGGAACATCAACCATAAAACCTACTGATACCTTATGATTGATAATAATGGGCAGGCAACTAATCTCCCACCACAACTGTAACATTCTTTCAAAATACAATGCAGTTGAGTTTTAATCATATTAAAATATTTAAGATTACATGTTGTCACATGGTGGAGCAGTGGCTAGTTACCTTAATGGTTTGAATCCCTGTTCAAACGAAGGCCTTTCTATGTGGAGTTTGTATGGTTTCCCCCCGTGTGTGTGTGAGTTGTCTCAGGATGGACCTTTGGTGTGAATGTGTGAGTGAGTGAGACTGCATGTATGATAAATAAACCCTAAATGTTTTAATGAATGAACAAAAACAAAAGAAAATCAGTAATACAACTCCATTAACAACAAGAGCTACTGTTAGAGGGAACTGTGAAGTGCCATTTAGACAAACTGCTTTCAGTTGAAATGGTACTTTGGAGCAATTTGACATCTTATGTCAGGGAATGCTACAGCTTTACAACATTCAAAACACATCTGGAAATTTGGATGACAATTAACCAGTCCCGTGAACAACCATAACTACCATGTGTAATTTGTCACTTCTAAATAAACTTACTATATGTACTATTAACAGACTAAAAGCAATAAAAAAAAAGACATGTGCAAACTACGCAATCTATACTGCACAATAATGGTACTTTACATCTACCATGACACCTTTGTTAAGTGGCTGTACTTAATAAAGGTGTCACTGTGTATTACTGTGTTATCATTATGTGTTAATCATGTTGCATCAACCTGCCTGTGGACTACAGATGTAGCCAATGGCTATAATCCAGGCACAGTTACATGTGAATATTCATTCGTGTACAGTATCACTCCCTTGTTTCAGTAAAAATCTAAATACAATAACAAAATATCTGACCCACACATTCTTTTCTTTTAAAAAAAAATACTGGAAGCAGGTTGTTTTCCTGGATCCCTCTGGAACAGCTACCATACATCAGTTTTTCACTTACCACATTAAAGAAGCTGAAAGTGTCACAGGAGTGAGACCTTTAAAATGGTAGAGATTTGTTATCCATTGTGGCACTCTGCTCTGACATGCTGCTGCCAATCTGTCTCCTCCATTGTCCCAGGATGGGAACTCAAAGTAAATACATTCTGAATATGTAATAACACACGCACACACGCACACACAACCAGGCAGGGGATCAAGGGGACAACATTCTTGGACAGGGGATTTATATGTGAGTATTTGTGCACATGAGTGGTAACATGTGAATTTTGTTGTGCGAGTAAAAGGTGTGTGCGTACCTATTCTTTATGTTGTAGGGACCCGAATCTGTTTACACAGTCATATTATGGGGACCTGTCTTCCTTATGGGGACAAAAATCAAGTCCCCATAATGTAAATGATTATATTTTAACACATTTTAAAGTAAGGATGTGGTTAGGGTAAGGTTAAGATTAGGGTCAGGGTTAGGATTAGGCCAGTAGTAATTATGTTTAAGTGCCCAGGAAATTAATGTAAGTCAATGCAATGTCCTCTGAAGGCATGGAACGTAACAACATGTTTGTACGTGTTTATGTGTGTGTGTGGAGGAGCTTTTTGTCAAAAGCAGAATGAAAGCTCAAAGCTGATATCCATAAACAACACAAACTCATGCTTGACTCACCTTCCCACTCACATGTATGAACCCACTTTGTTGGTTTTCAGTTGTATCAGTGTTACTTTTGTTTCATTTTAATGCTCTGTTTAGTAGTCAACTGAGGTTTGAGTTTTATTCTGTCAAGGCTTACCATTTACAGCAGGAAAATGAGATGCAGTGTGAAGCAGAAGCGCCTTGGGCCTGGATAGGGCTGCTTGTGAACTCAGCTGGATGTACAGTGACTGTATAGATGGTCTGAAGAAGTCACGCTATCATTTTCCTGTTATTGCACCAGTGGTTTCTGCTGGGTAATTATTATGTCTGTCCAGTGGAGGGGTAGACATGATAAGAGGGTCTGAGATAGAAAGTGTGAATTAAAATATAATGTCCTCGTCCAGGTTGTTTTCTTAAGATAGTATCACTGCTGCTTCTGCAGAACAAATATTTCCTCCTCATGATATAGATAAATGGCTTTACAGCATAATTTTATCAAGACTGTAAGTACTGTAAAAGACAGTCCGGACATTATGTCAAGTGTAGACACAGTTCTCTCAGAAGGTAAGAGAAGTGGTGTTTAATGTTGTATTTCATTTCATGAACATATTCATGGACTAAAATGTGGCACTGTCAAGTGTAGGCAAAGTGAACAATTTTTGAGAATCAAATGAGGAGATTAAAGGGGGTTTAGTCTCAGAATTGGTAGCAAAAACCTTGTAGTTGTTTTGAGCTGTGACTAAACTGTATTGCTGGGCCACTTGAGCAATACATTTGTTAAATAGTACTTACTGTCTTACACAATATTCAAATGCATTCTAGTCACAAATGTAATTGTAACTTTTATAATAGCGAACCCCTGAACTAAACTGATTGTATGCCTTTCTTAAACAAGTGTAATGTGCTTTGTGCTCATACTGTACATACTGTATAAAAAAATAAGTTTCCTGAAGAGATCAAATAAACTGTAAAAGCCCCCCCCCCCCCCTTTTTTTTTTTTTTTTTTTTTTTGGAGCGATAGCCACAGAGGAGTAAGGGATCTGATGGTTTAAGAGTAAAAGCACACTTCATGCGTGTCAGTGAAGCCTGAAGCCAATTAGGGCATCTGGAGTTTTGTCATCACAGTGGTGGTTACCAGTCAGTGCTGTCAGAGAAAACCAACTGCAGTGCTTCCCTCAGAAAACTGCACTCTCCTTGCTCCTGCAGGGTTCTAATATGTGACATGATGACGGAGTGGACAACATTTCTAAACAAAAAATTGTATCAAGCCTAATTGTTGTGTCTGTGGTTTATCCTAGTTCTTGCATCAGTATTGCCTATTTTCAAAAAATAAACATATGGGTAGAAGAAGTGGGTGTGGATAATGACAGAGGGAGTGTTTTTTTTTTGTAAATTTTGTCAGGAGTACATATATACGTGTCCTAAAGGAGCTGTGAGATACAGTATTTTGTATTGTATTTATAGGTTGCTCTAACACATAGTATAGGTTGCCTATGATGATATTTAAAAATTGTCCTTCGTTAGCTGTTGTAGAGCAAAAGAAATATGTCGAGCAATTGAGAGCTGAAATGGGAAGATATGATGACATGAATATCACTTACACGAACACACAATAATTCTAAAAACAAACTATTTTTTGTTTATACAATTTATTAACTTGAAAAATTGACTTCAATGGCTTTCCATTACTGGAAACTTTCACTTTCAAAGGCCAGTTCATAGTTTCCTTGTACACTGAGGTCTGCTATGGTCTGTGTGATATCAGTATTCACCCCAAAATATGTGATCATGCAGAGTAATTACTCTGACCTTCCATTTTTCTAGATGGACAATTATTTAGATTGGAATATGATGTGGGTACACGGACACATATGGAACACAAGGCAGTCACAGACCTCCATTTTAGTATGGAATGCACATGTGAGTGGAATGTATATTTAAGGTCTTCACAAAAATTCAGAGGTCAAGCTTCATGAATACCACAAGAGAAGGACATTCATATTGTATCTGAACACAGTGAACACAACACTGAATAAAGGCAGCATTACATGTCTATGTTATTCATTACAGATATACTAATTAGGGTCGGGCAAAATTACATCATGATAAAAAAATTTCACCTCAGTAATTAATATTAATCATGACCAAATTTCACATGGAAATAATGATTAGGTTTCATGCGTGAGCAAAAGTTGAAGACACCAGTTCATGGTTGTCAAATTCTTTATGGACAGAAACCAGCACTTGTTAAACAGAGAAGCATTTCACAAATCATATCTTATTGCTACAAAGTTCACAAAACGTATCTTATTGATACAAATCTATACTGTAAAGTGCGGTGATGACATAGTCATTAATGTATGAAAACATATTCATTCATTTAAGGCCCCAGAGCTCACAATCAGCCAGACACTATGTGAGAAATTATAAAAACTTTTGCATTGACAAAGAGAATAACACTGCCCAGATTACAATTTTAACATGGAATACTAAAATGTATAGAGACGTGAACCTTGTGAGCAAAATATTAATGAACATACATTATTTGCCTCAGGCTGGCTTGGACCGGTGTGTTCCCAGCACGGATGTTTCTGTCTCTGTTGGAAAAATACAAACTCTGTAGTGCTCTGAATCCCAATCATTCTATTTAAGAGAGTACATTTATACTGTATGTTGGAAGAAAATGCTGGTGCCAGACAGGAATACCAGGAGCAATAAATAAAACCGCAGGCACTATATGAAAGCCCATTTTAATGGCACAATGTCCCATCACACACACACACACGCACGCACACACACACACACCTGTCAGAGAGCAGTGTTTACCCACAGTGTCATGTGCCTGAAGGAGTATATTTCCTGGTAATTGGACCTGACCATCAGTTGTCCTCCATTCCTCCCTGTTTCTGTTTGCCTAATTTGGCTGCTCTCTCATGTATTATGTGACTTAGTCTCATTTGATACTACACTGGCTATTCACTCTAATTAAATAAGTATTTTGTCTTATAATGTTTTGCTTCTACTACATTTTCAGTGAAGGGATATTCGATCAGAAACCGGTCCAAGTGTGTGTGATATCAAAGTATATCAGAAAATCAAAGTGAAGTATTTAAGATGTTACTGTTGCGTATGCTTCTCATAATGTGTGATTATCAGCCTCACACACCCACCCACAGTATGAGATGCGGTAAACCCCACCCGTCTGGCTCTCTAAGTACTTTTAAATGATTGCCTGGAATGATCTCCTCTCACTCTCTTTCCCTGACTTCCACGTTGCCCCTTTCTTCTCAACACCCCCTCACTTCTTCACCTCTGACTCACTCTGTTTTCGCTGACCACAAATTATCCCACAGTCCCATTTCTGTCTCGACAATCCTTCTGACGCTTGGCACCCGCCTGTCTCTCTTTTGTCTCCTTCTCCTCCTCATCCCATCCTCCACCACTCTTTGTCCTCCGTGGATCATCGGGTCTTGTACAACTGACTTGTTTTAACTCTGTAGTGTACTAAAGAGATAAATTTAAAATCTAGCTCTGTCATGCAATACTATCAAACGTGACAGCTGATCACAACTTAATCAGCACTGTATGAACTCAAGTGACAATTGTTTGAATGTAGCAGGCATTTGTTTATATTTAAACACATATTAAAATTGAATCCATACCATGTTTGGACAGGAAAGCACTCATGAAAGTGACAGAAAATGATGTACATTGTCATTTTTCTTCTCCTCCTCTCACTAGTGCAGGCAACGTGTTTTGCACATGCTTGCATACAGTTGCCGTTTCATTCACCATTTTATTATCATAGGTAACATGAAATCTGAAATGCCCCCGAACAGGGGAACCAAACAATGCTGCTGGCACATCCTCTAACTGTGGCCTTCGTCCTTCTCCTGTGTCTTCTCTCGCCATTTCTACAACCCACAGCACTCAGCACTCCACACCTCCGCCTCAGCTCACCTCATACCAAATTAAATAAAAAAAAAAAAATACTTCCCTGGGTTAAGGCCCATTTATACTTCATCTGGTCAATTTTACATCCGTCCTTCTGTCCCAAAAGTTATCTCTGTAACTGTGAACTGTGACGTGTACCAAACAGAATTTCATGTGAAATGTTCCACCCCTACTTTTAGCTCATAGACAGGAGTCTCAGCAACATGTTTTGTCACCAAGATTGTTTCTGTTTTGGTTTCTCAGTCTTTGGACAAATGTGGTCAATGCATCAGTCCACTAATTTATGTTTGTTCTAAGCATCTTTACTTTGACTGTGTGACAGCTCAAATTGACAAATTTCCAAGATCTCCAGTTTCTCATTTTCCTCCAGACTCAGATTTTTTTTTTTACACTTGTGTCTGTTTAAATCATGCACACCTTAACAACACCAACACCTTAACTTGAAAATCTTTTTTAAATTGCTTCACTTTCTTTCATAGCACCTTGAGCAAATCTACTCCTGTTTAAATCCCAAATACCAAACACTTTGTTTTCATGCCAACTGTAGAGTTTACATCACAAAATGCACACTGAACTAAACTGAACTGAAACATTCAACAACACATTTACTCTGAATTTGGCATCAGTCATCAACTAACGCCTTCCTTTCACAACATTTGTTCATTATATATTAATAGTGACACTCTCATTTCATTGTTTTTTCCTAAAAGTGTGCTTGATATCAGTCTTTTCCTGGACACTTTTATTATATTGCTCGAGGAACTTTGAGAAAATCTGTTAATCACAGCTTTGAAATAAAGCGCAATTAAATGTTTGGTTAAATTAAAACTCAATATTCCTTTTTAAATTTTTTAGATTTGTTTATACTGTAAATCTTTGTCCCAAAGCCCTTTCACCTGTCAAGGCAAATAATCTGGACTGTTAAAAATTTCCTAGCTGAAATTATTTACTGTGTGTGTTAACACGGATGTCCTTGGATGATTTTTAACGCCATCTGGATTGATTTCTGCTGTTTCACAGAATTAGCAACTGATGCACCAATTGGATTACAAGCCCTACATAAGCACCAGCAGGGTAGCGCAGCATCACTCAGTAGATTAGATTAGATGATTTACTGTATGGTCAACGTGAGAATAAAAGGCTGGGGCAGCAAACACAGTCCAACTCAGGAGGGAGAATAACAATGAAATACACACACAGTGGTGTTTGTTAGGTATACCTTCAGAATGACACAACACAATTCAATAGCTGCACACACTTCAGCATCCAAATGACCCTGAAGTTCAATAAAGTTAAATAATGACATTTCTCTGTCAATATCAATGCAATTTAGAAATGGCTGCTGGCCACAGTATCATTTGTTAAACCTCAGTTATCAATCAGTGTTGGTTGTTGTTAATTTTATACAGTATATGTATGACATTTGTCATTTGTCAACTATCACAGGTGCAAGCCCAGACTGTAAATATTTTTTTTCCTCTCAGTTCAATATAGGGAGTGATCCCATTTGAAAGCGACCTAATCCTCTCAGTGTTGATTTAATTTTGAGCTGCATTTGGTTCTAAGACTTCTGTCTGAGACAAGGAGCAGGTGAGTGATCACGTTTTCATCGTTTTCGCTCTCTCTTTCACACACAAACCAGAACCATCTCATGAAGGTGGGAGATTCAAACCAGCTGACATGAACGCAGTGTCAGTGTCATTAACTTCTCACTGCATCAACGCCTCTGCTACTTCTCAAACCAACATGTCCTCCTTTCCTCTACCCCCTCCTCCTTCCAGTCTGCTTAAGAATCCCCTTTGATCTGTGGTATGACAGCAGCTGCACTGTGCAGCTTCCCAGAAGCCTATAAATCAACTGACAAGTGCTGTTTCTTTGTCGCCACACGCACACATAGATATGCACCTCTTTCAGAGCTCAAAGGAACGGGCCAAGTCCAACAGAGGTGATGGACTGGTCAGTTTAGAGCTTAAAGTGATTGAAACGTAAATAACAACAGAAGTGCATTCAGCTTAAGACAGACATTGGTTGCAGAACAACAGTGGTGTCAGGGAGATTTATGATATTTTTGTTTGTCAATAGGAAGCTCATACTTACCCAGTCAATTTGCATGCATGAGCTAGCAGTGGCTCAGGTGGTAGAGTGGGTTCTCCCATCAGTCGTGGGATTGGCGATTTTAAGGTGTGCTTGAGAAGTGCTTTGTTCTGACAAATGAGTGCAAGTCCATACTCAACGAGTAAAATGAAACTGCAAAATCACACAATAGATTGTGAGTGTGCAAGAGGTAATAAGAGTTTGGATTTAACTGTGTGTTTGCAGTATGCACTGTATGAAGTTTATATTTACCTGAAAATGTCTTCATGTTTGACTAATTTCCATAACACATAGCCACATGTCTAACATGGCGTACTGTGTTGTGGATGCTGCCAGCAAGAGAACAGGAGGTGGACAACTCCAGCCTAAATAGGAAACTCACTGGTGTTCAATGGAAATCAAATTAGTGATGGGTAAGTTCCAAAGGGACTTTCTCAATTTCAGGGTGTTCACTGTAACACTGTCCTGACTTATACAGGGTAAACTGAATGGAGCCATTGTTTATGTAGTTGGTAACATCTTTCCTGCAAAAGGCATGTCAATGGCTGCTGTGCAAATGGACCATTCATTGCAATATACTGTGTGCGTTATGCTTAGAGTACGTAAGTGAATATGATAATGTTTTTCTTGATTCTAGTCTCAGATTGGATCAGCTGTTGTAGAGTTTTCAACAAGTTGTTAGTTCTAAACAGCAAAATTGAAAATAAAGGTTGAGAAGTTTTCTTATGTCAAACTCCATCTCAAGTTAAGGACTACTTCTTTTAAAAATTAGGAGTTTCACCAGTTTTTCATTACCTGCATACTTTTCATTCTGAGTCCTGGTACAGTATATCCATACATTTTCTACAAACCCCCACAACAATCACAAGCTTCACAGATGATTGTTGCAAATATTCCTTAAGAAAAGCAACATATTACAGCTCAAAGCAAAATCAAACCCTTAGATTACATAGTCCATGCCATCTGTTCTCAGATGTGGTGCTGTGATTGGTTCACTGGATGGGGAGGTGATTATCATTGGGTGATGTATAGATCCAGTAACCCAGCACAACACACAGCCTCTGTGGGTCAGGACTGTGTGTGTATCTGCATTTGTCCTGCAAGAGCTGTTACCATGTGTATTCAGATTAGATCACACCAGTGGAGTGTAATCCTTCCTTGATGAATGTATGTTTTAATCCCACAGCCATCCAGATACCCACACACAAATTCACAAGCCATAAATGGGAAAAAAAAGACGACTCTGTCAAGACAAAAGATGGAAATGTTGAAAAAAATCAACCAAGCAGAAACTGCCAGGATGAGGATTTTTTCTGTCTCTCTCTCACATACATGATTCGAAACCATGAGATAAATCTAGGAGTGGGGTTGTTTAGAAGCAGAGAGTTTGAAACAGTGACTCACTGTGTTTGTTGAGTGTTTTAGAGGGTTGAAATGTCCTGCAAGTTTGTGCTGCATGTGTGTCACAGTCTCATTAGTGAGAACATGCAAGTTAGGACTGTGCAAAATGCTGCTGACACAGTCCTTGTTAGGAATCTGTGCCTCTAACCCTAAGCTATGCACACATATCACACATACATACAAAACACAACACACATTCTGTTATATGTTATAACAGAGGGTACAGAATTGTATCCTTAGATGTATTAAAAACCAGTTTTATTGGGTTTTAGGTAGCTCCTGGATCTCATGTTTGTGTCTCCACTTCTTTGAAGGAGAGATGATTTACTAAAGCAGAAATTCTTGTGCAGCAGTGAAGCTGAAAACGCAAAGTGATGTTCTGTTATTTTGCTGTAACTTCTAACTTTTAGTTCAGGTTTTCAATAACTAATTATAGGTTTTAACACATTTTTTGTCAGAACTCTGTCTTCTCATGTGCTGGTGTTATAAATTGGTTTAGGACAAAAAAAAAACATTTAAAGACATTGTCTTGGACCCATTGATAGTCAGGTTTGATATTTTATAAGCAAATAATCAGCTTATTCTGAATACTGAAATTAAATGTTGTTTGCAAACTTTGTAAAAATCTATATCCATGATAGGGTTGATACTGCAAAGCTTCAGTCATGGTAATTTACCTGAAGTAATGTCAGAAATGTTTTCATTTTGTCAGACTGCACAGGTGTGCTGAGAGAACCTTCAGTATGTAAAAATGTGTTGTTGTGTTTTTCAGCTGCAAGTTTTCCTGTTTTTTCTTTTTTTTCCTGTTTTCCTGTCAACTTAACTCACAGACTGAAATTAAACTCATTTTTTTAATCGATTTGTCCTTTTTTGGCAATCAATTTGTCCTTTTTTGGCAGCGCACTCCTTGGCACTCTCTATATCCAGCTTTTGATACAGGTCTATGTTTCAGTTCCAAGTGAAATTTAAAAATACTTTCTGAAATCACTTTAACAGAACAACTCTTTGCGATTTTAAGTTGATGTAAGAGGCATTTTGGTCTTCTGCAATTTGAAAGGTTTGCTCCTACTACTGCCAGTTATATTGACAAAGTAGCCCTTGGTCTGTAGCTCATAATCTAAAGGTTATACCGTGAAAGGTAAACTACTAAATCTAAACTATTGACTAAATGACAACTGAATTTCTCAAAGCAGAGCCAATAAACATCAGGGGTGGATGTTTGGCGCTTGGTGAAGAAAGTATTGCAGACAGTTGTAAACAATTATGTTTGCAAATGTGTCCTCGTCCCTCTGCTCTGCTCTGTGTGGTCTCTATGTACCAAAGACGTTGTGTACTAGGTTTTCAAGTTGGTTTGAATAAAGTCCATACATACATTCTTTGATTGCAGAGGATAATATAAACCAGCCAATTCCTCCTTCTATATATAACAGAAGTGAGACACACACATAAAAACATACTAGCTGGCTGGTAGCAGTGACTGGTTCAGATGGTATTAGTGGATAATGTGTTGGACATGCTGGAGGGGGTGAGAGGGTTAAATCTCTTTGATTGGAATGCACAGCTGCACCAGCACACACACACTCATGCATATCACAGCATACACAGCTGAGAATGTGAGGATTGCGCAGAAGTTTTCTGGAAGTGTAGTGACACTTCACAGTTCTGTGTGACTCATCAGTGGAAATCTATTTCTTCCTGTCTATCTGCGCATGTTTTTTTTTTTCCTTTAGTTATTTCCCTGTCATTTCCATCCTCTCCCTCCATTTTAATGAGTTCATCATCTCACCTTTATCAGTGCATCTCTCTCAGGTCAGCCTCGCTCACTCTACACCAGGGACAGAATGGGTCCAACTCTCCCACCTTTCGATCAACTAATAACTGTTCTATGCCTTTGTCATTCATAGTTCCAAGGACTCAGTCATCCCCGGTTCATTGTAGATGTGTCTGACAATAATGAGTAGTGCTGTGGTCTCGACTGAGCGCCTTTAACAGTAAGGAATGCTCATGGTCAGTTCAGCGTCAGCGTTCTTCACTGTCAGCAGCTGAGAGGTCAACTGTCTGCTGTGGCTTTGAAAAAAAAAAACCCATTAAAGTGTCTCACTCTGTTGTGGCATTGCAAAATGCACATTTGATTAAAGGAAGTACTTGTGTTTTATACATTTCCTGCAGTTGTTAATGGCAATTTCTGGCACATGTTAGCTTCACTGAGCTGCAACCTTGCTTTAAACAAATTACAGAATTTGGTACATTTGGTTCCACTTTCACTTTTCTCTTTTTTTAATCTCCATCTTGCAGCTCATCTACAGCCTATGGGTGTAGTCTAAATTATGATGTGATGTTCAAGGTCATCATCAGGGTCACAGGGTTCATGGTTCCAAGCAGAGTTGGTCAAGCTCAAATTAGCCTGCTGGTATAAACTCTTATCTTATCACTTAATAAATTGATGTGTGTTGGCCTCATCACCAGCCCTTTTGGCCCAACATTTAGGTCCATCAAGAATCCCATGCCTCCCATTCTGCTTCTCAGATCCTGCTGGCAACAGACACCTTCTTTTTTACTGCCTTTGTTTCACTTCATGTCATTTTCTCTGCTGCAGCTTGTGATGTGACAGTGTAACGTCAGCAAACGGCTGTTTCAGACGCACTCACTGGACTGGAAAGTCGAGCAGTGATTAGTTGAAAAGACATTTGGTTAAGCAGTAGGCAGGAACATCTGGTCATAAAATGACATTAATATGGGAAATATTAATGACAAGATTTTTACGAAAATATTGTTCTGACATTAATCTTTCACACTGATCACAGGCAGGAACAGAGCACCATATTTCCCCCCCTATTTGTTTACTATCAGTTGTGTAGAGACAAACTGTTCATTAACCTTTTGTAAACTGCAGTGACACTAAATTGTAAGACATTCAAATCTGTGTCAGAAAGGTTTTGAATCAGTTCTGCGTTTATGTTTTTGGTGTGATGAACTACACTATAATGTAAACCATCACTGAAGCTAATACAAAACTGCCAACAATACTATTTTATAGTAAGTTACAACTGCTACTAACTACAGTAATTGTAAGGTAAAATATATGCAGACCACTTTCAGTAACAACTCAGTTTAAATGCACTATAAACTGGTTGATGGCAATTGTTTTAAGCTTCAAATTGGTTTAATTAAATCTATGCTTTTTCCTTTTCTCCAGTTGATTATACAAAGACTGGTAATGCATCAAATTGAGTTGTTCTATATTTAAAAAGACAGACCATAGAAGTGCTGGAATGCTTTGAATTTAGGTGGCAAAGAACAACCTGGCAGTGAGTGAACCAGGTTAGTGGAATTAAATGTTAAGATGGGCGTGGCTGAAACTCTGGATGAGGTGGAGGCAGGGTGAATGGAAAAGTACTGAGTGGGAATGATGTTTGAGGTGAGGATGAATGATGAGTATGATACTGCGTATGCCAGGGAAGACACACACCCCTATTATGAAGGCTTGACACTGCTGAACTAAACGATGTGAAGGAAACAGTCCTTACAGGTCCAAACAGTCAGTTTGGTCAACCGGTCATCAAGTACACAGTTGTGGCACCTCAAAACCTATTTTAACTTACTGGGTCCAAGATGTGTCCTATTTTATTTCATAATATATGTGTGTGACTTTGCATTATACCCAAATGGATCCAAGCTGTCAACTCTGTTCACAAAGTATGCAAAATATCCTCACATCTCAGGCTCCTATATTATGCTTTCGTTTCATTATACAATTATACATTTTATGTATAATTTTGACCTCACAATAGACCTCTACAAGGAAGCAAATATAGCTGTGTGTTTTCTTGACAGTTTTAGGCCAGTTTATGTTCTGTATGAACAGTATGTGTTGATATAATGCCATGCAGAAGTCTGGCAGATGTTATACAATATCAGATTATAATCCAGATGTTGCTGTCATTAGTGCTGCAGTGACACATCACTCTCTCACACTGTCCCCGTGTTCAGTGCTTTCATTCGCTCTCTCCCGCTCTTTGTTTACCTTTATGTCTGTCTATTTACTCTCTCCTGTTTTGGTCATGGTCTCTCTCTTTTCTCTCTCTCTCTCTCTCTCTCTCTCTCTGTGAACGGGTTTGAAGTCTACCAGTAGGGGTGCATGTGGGTGAGGATGCCCTGAAGCCTGCAGGACTTTGTATTGAAAATTAGTATTATATTTTCAAGAGGCCAGCAGGCAGTAACCTCCTCTGTTTGTGTGTATGTACCCAGTATTTCTGATGTTGTAGGGACCTAAATCTGTTGACACAGTCACATTACGGGGACCTACTGGGACAAAAATCAAATCCCCATAACATAAGGTGAAGATGTGTTTTAAATTTAGGCTGAGGTTGGGGTTAGAGCAAGTCTCTAGGAAATGAATATAAGTCAATGCAATGTCCTCTGAAGTCATGGAAACCAACGCTCGTGTGTATGCAATGTTATTTTCAACACATGAAAGCAGAGAGGATGTAGATACAACAGTCACACAGCAGAAAATACAGCACACAAGAGATGAGATTAATCTGATTCTTTGCTGTTCAAGAAGCCATGTACAACTAAGATCAGATTAGAATTAGACAGATTTTTCACAACAATTTTAGTGTTCACATGCAAGAAATGGATTGAAAAACCAGTAGAGGTGAAGACTGGCATCAGTCAACACATCCAATTAAAACTGCTGCCTTCCTGTCTGTGCTGCAGAATTATGCATGTGCACAAACAGTCAAATTATTATGATCAATTTAGTTATGAGCCATACATGAAAAAAGAAGCAGCATAATTTCTCCACAGTTGCATACAGTCATAGGACTACAAGTGTTTTCAGCTTTAGTGGGCTTTGATGTGAAACTGCAGCATTACTCAGACTATCGTGACTGTTCTGACTAAAAGGGATATTGTACCATTTATTTTACTTCGCTCTTCTACAGTGGCCCCACAAGTAGCTATTACATCACCAGTACTTAGCAGTACAAACCAGATTAAAGGTAACACGGTGTATTTGCACGTACAGATGAGCCAAAAGGACAATGTACTTGGCGATAAAGAGATGAGAACATGTCTAATAACATACACACACACACACACACACAGGTGTCTGATGGAGCTGCATGCCTGACTGGACTCACGCCTGACTGATTTTGTTCCAAGGCTGTCTTTGATGATGCATCATATGCACAGTGTGAGTGTATTTATACTTCTACCCATTCTGGCAAAAACATTGACCTTGTCAGGACCAGCAGCATGGAGACCAAAACCTGGTCCCTATGAGGTAGAACATGAGGCACTGGTTAAGTTTAGAACTAAGATTTGAATTGTGGTTTGGTTGAGGTTAGGGTTAGACATTAACTCGTGATGGTTAAGAGTCAGGGTAATGCTTTGTTTAAACTGTCAAAATGAATGGAAGTCAGTGCAGTGTCCTAAGAAAAACAGCAACTCAATAGTGTGTGTGTTCATGTGTGATGAAGTAACTGTTTCCACTGTTCTTGTTGTGCTTATGAATATACAGGTAATCTATATTTTTTTCACCCTAATGTGTTTTGCAGCTTGAAAGTGAGATGAAAAAAACACCACATATTTATTTTTCTCTCTAACTATGCCAGTCTCACTTTCACAATCCTCCTTATATCTGTGTGTTTTTTTTTCTTTTGCTGGATTTCAATAATAGATCAAAAAATATGCATATTTTATTAGCTTTTTTTTTTTTTTGCAGTGCAGTTGTGACACACACTCCTGTCTGCACATGCTCGGTATGGAAGTACCAATGATGCTGCTGCTGCTGCTGGGGAAAGCCCCCTTGAAAGCAGGAGTGCAGTGTCTTCCCACCCTCTCACACGTCATCAGGCCTTATGAGAGAAATCCAGTCCCCAGAGTGAGGGGAGTGGGTGGGAATGTGTGGGAGGAATGAATGAGAATAAGATGGATAGATACTGTATATATACAGTATGTTGGGCTAAGGTAGATCAGTGGACAAGGTGAGATAGAGTGCAAAGGAGTACAGGTGATGCTGATATCTGTAGGTATCGTTCATGGACAGCACCTTGTTCTGATTCATTACTTTGGGGACATCTTTGATGTCTGATTGTCATCTTGCCCTGCACAGCTCAAGAGGTCACTCAGAGGTCACAGAACCGAGACAAGAGTTTTCACCATGCTGACATTTTTTGCTCTCCTTGCTTCTCCCAATGCTTACTTGCCTTAAGTAGCAACTGGTAGTGACATCACCTTAACTATAAGAATCTGAACTCACATGGTCAACCCCATGTTTACTACAAGTTCACGTGCTGTCAGTCACATTATTGTCCACTCATTTCTGCCGTGCTTTATCATCTTTTTCTTGGCTCTTCAGGAAAATATTGACTGGCGTTATAAATCAAGTGAGAAATAGGCTAATTTCCCAAAAGACTTCCAAATTAAATTGACTTCATTTCACAACTAGTGGAGTCAAAGTTATATTTTTACTTCTCAGTTGTCCTCATCTACCTCTGAACATGTTCTATATAAGGATCAAAATGAATCTTTTTTAAAAAAGGCTGATTTATGAAAATTGTTATCTTGTGATGTCTTTGATATTTAAATGTCTCGCTTTTCAGCTTCACATGAAATTTGATAAAAAGACCCGTGTTTGTGGGTGTGCTTGTGTGTGTGTGAAGTTATCTGTCCTCTCTCTGCTATTTTTTCTTCAAAACTGCACTTAGGAGGATGGAGTGGTGGTCACTGATGAGATGGAGATGAAAGCAGGAAGAAAAAGCTGGATGATGAAAGCGTGGGAGTCAGAGTGGAGACTGGGATTGGGGATGATGGGATGGGGGGATGGGGAAGTGGTTGGGACAGCCAGGGAATGGAAGGCAGAGAGAGAGTAGGCAGAAGGAGTATTGATTATCTGTGGGAAGCACAGGCACATTGATTTAGACTGGTGGCAGTATGTACTGTACAAATGAATTAAATACACTGAGTGAAGAGAGATGTTTTCTTCCCTTTAGATATAACACAGTCCAGGATTTTTCCCCTCATGGGATATGTGAAAAATGTATAGTGATTATAGTTTCAAAAATCAGGGTTTCTGTTATTGTTAATTTTTAAAGGTTCAAGATTAATTTTATTGCAAAGAAGTGAGGTGACAAAGTCACTTTATTACTATCAAAGGTGTCAAAATTATGGAACAATCTCAATAATGAACTGAAAACATGTACATTAAATCATTAAATAGGTTTTAAACAAATGGTCAGATGGATGGATTTGAACAGGATGTGCTGATTATTTTCAGTGTCATTTTTTGTTTCCTGATTTGTTTAAATCGATGGAAAAAATATGTATTTATGCTTTTGATTATTTCAGACTTTTATTTATATAAATATATATATATATATATATATATATTCATAATTTGTCTGAGAAGATGTATCCATTAATACTTTGCTTCTTTGAGTCAGAACATGCTGGTGAGGGTCAATAGAGATGACTGTAGGGTAAAACGTGTATTCATCAAATTCAAACCAGCATTTAAGGCTGTATAAATACAGCAGGGAGTGGAATCAAACAGGAGCCAACACTGGCAAAAAAAATAAATGAATGAAATAAATCCTGTGGGAGCTATTACGGGGTCTGTCCCTCAGTAATGAGCATGATATACAGACAGGAGGAGAGAGAGACAGGTGTAAGTGGGGTGTGTGTTGACCGGGGGCTTGACCGCACGCCTGTGCTCACAGCTGAGACAGACTCAAACACGCAAGTTATTTTTTCTCCTATTAGGATCAGCAAGCCTTTATTGCTCTACCACAGACAGATAACAGGAAAAACAGATTCAGTGGGGTTAATTAAAGACTGGATATTGTTAAAGTTCCCAACTAAACACCAGGCATGTTTCTTCTGTCATGTGGTTTCTTGACTTGGTGTACCAGTCACTTGGACAGACTATTGTTTAAGTTTAAGTTAGAGTAGAGTAGTATAAATGTTGGGCACATCTTTAAATCCTGTATGTATACTATATATTCCGTTTACATCACTTGGTAAAGCAAAAAATCCCTCAGATATGGGAATTTGTTATGAAACTTGTGGAACATAATCATATGCTAATTAACAGTTACATTTGTGATTATTTTATTGAATCTTTCTACTTTCTAATGATTGAAAATCACATTATTGACCAAGTTACCTGGTAGTATGGACAACCAAAGTAAAGAATAAGTCAGTTTCCTTATGTTAGTATAGACACAAGGTAGGAAATAATAGCTGGTATCCCTTCATTGTTCAGTGATCCACCAGTTTTTGTCTCCCATAGAAATGTCCCTCAAACATAGTGAGTCTGAATAACATGAGGGTTTTCGTTTAACTTTTGACTAGTCAGATTTCATCCAATCAGCTGTCAGGTCTAAATTAACCTTGGAGGATTTGAATCCAGGGTGAAGCTTTGATTCTTTATCATTCTCCATGTCCTGATATCAATTACTGTCCTGTTTTTGACAAGGTCCTCTTGATGGTGTTTATGTCAGCAGGGTTTGCCAGTGTGTGCCTTGAAGACGGGCTGCTCACATCTAAATTTACACCACTAAACTTCATTAACACCCCAATATAAACCCGTACGTCTTTCAGTCTGCGATTCACCCTCTTTGATTGTCTTCCTCTCTCCTTATCACACTTAAACATTTCGTTATATACTGTATATAGTAAGTATTAGTGATCGATCGTCAAGACAGCATGGGAGTATAAATTGATTGTGAACTCAAATTGCCTATGAAGATGTTGACTGATGGAGTGGAGGCACTGAACTGTGACAAATGTACCAAACACAATGTGAAAGATAATGTTAATTATGAGTAAATGCATAAACAAGCAATTTTAAAAAGGCCAACTTTTCAGTTTGCCATTTGGGTGGCTTTAATTATGCGTTTACGGTGACATGAAGGGAAATCAAACACATTTACTTTACAAATACTGGGTGCATCCAGCCAATGTTGGGTATAATTTACAGTGTACATATTTATGAGCTATAACACTTGCAAGTAAACATTCATGGCAGTGTAGTTATCTTACAGGGAATATTTACACCTTCAGTAGAGTCAGAATGTGCTCTGCTCATGCTGGGAAGCTTGGTCAAATAATTAAGGATCCTGCTTCCATTTTCCTTTGCAAATCATATTATATTGTTAAAACCAATATAAAATTATGACTCGCTTACAGTTTTTATTTGTATGCAGTAATCAAATTGTCATTTTTGACTATTTGTTGTGCTCAGTGAAATATTGAGAATTTAATCATAGTTTTTTTGTGAAATGATAATGGTAGCTTATTAATGTAGCCCATTTGATTACAAATATATTTGCCTCGTGTTGTTTTTTAACAGAAGGCGTAGAATCTGTAAATCC
The DNA here is from genome assembly GCA_016785285.1 of Brachirus orientalis. Lineage (NCBI taxonomy): Eukaryota > Metazoa > Chordata > Actinopteri > Pleuronectiformes > Soleidae > Brachirus > Brachirus orientalis. The sequence continues at coordinate 4,220,702 of JAFBJR010000367.1, read as the reverse complement.
GTTGTCTACTGTAGTATGTGTACCAGTTAACAAAACAAATATCTAAGAAGCCAATTGCAGTCAACTCGGTGGCTTTAAGCATGTACACTTGGTCAGATGACCCACTTAAATTCAAACCCAATGTCAAAAAGGAGATTCAAGTGCCTCTGAATGTGAGAATGCTCCAAAAAGAGAAAGTCAGTTCACTGGGCAAAAATGCCACTTCTTTGTAAAGGCTTTGGCCTTATTATGTACAGTGCCTTGAGATAATGTATGTTGTGATTTGGTGCTATACAAATAAAATTGAATTGAATTTAATTGAATTTGGGTTCCATGTGTGCCTAATAAAGTGGTTTATGTGTTTGTATTGGACTAATATTGGTATCAGGTGACTTTAGCTAACACAAAAAGTGTTATGGAGCCATGGAGGTAAGGGGTCACATTTTTTGCCACTCTTCACTGTCTGCACCCTCCAACGGGTAACATATACTGTATTTACATCTGGATTAATATGTAAAATCTGTGTTGAAATATGATGGCTTCTTTTACTACTACTAATAACAATGATAATAATAGAACTAATATAAACAAATTATATTAATAATAATAAAAACTGGTCCTAATCGTTTATTTGCTTTTGCCAGCAGACAGCAGAACCTAATCTATTTTTCATACCGTTTCCACGATCTGCTTGAGTGCATGCTGGTGCATGAAACACCCTGATGCGTGCGCACCCAACTTGGCTCTCTGTGCCATTTTCGCGCGCATGTGTGTGTCTCCCACTGTGCGCTACGTCCCCATAACCGGTCATCACGTCACGTGTCAGTGCTCCCGTGTGCTGAGCCAAGTTTTTCTCCGTGTCAGATCATCCACGGAGCTCCAGCGCAGCGGCCCGACCCTCCTGCGCGCATCTCCGCTCCACGCTGCGTAACCAACACCAAGGCGAGGATGGACGGATGGATGGATGCATGGACTTAGAGGATAGATGTTCCCGTTTAATGACCAAGAACAGTGCAAGTGTGGTTCTGTGATTACTTTCAGTGATATTATTCTGCTCCTGGATTATCTTTGCGCTGTGAAAAGGCAACAGAATTGAAGGGAATTCTTTTGTCGAGGAGAGGGAAGACGGGAAAGAAAGGAAAGGAAAGCGCCGGGTCGCTGATAAAGGCTGGGTGCGCTAGAAACACGGAAAGTCGCGGATCATGCTTATGGGAACTTTTGATTCCGTCTCAATAAGGTAATTACATCGAATAAAGTTGATTTTCCGCCTCTGTCATGTTTTTGTATGTATTGTGTTCACTTTTAATAACAAAAAACGCAAGTGATGGGAGCTCCTTTCCCGTAGGCGCTTATATTTTCTTTGTTACCGTTTTGAAATGCGTGTGTGCGAAGTACTTCTCAGTAGCTAATATTATGATGTGAACATATTTAATATTTTTCTTCAGGGGAGCACACAACTGCCTCAAGCTTAAGATGCGCTTTTCTCCTCCAATGGCAAACGCTAGGCAACAAAAGCCATTAAAAAGCCCTTAAAAAAAGAAAAGTCTTTGTTTGCTGGAATATGACAAATAGTGTGCTGAGGATGTTTTTCTACATATTATAGCAAATTTAGAAATAGCGCATGAATTTATCGGTTTCTTTTTTCCTCTCCTTTTTTGCGCATTCCCTGCCCACCAGTGCGTGGTGATGTGGGCTAAAAACCTCCACTAAACCAGAGACAGAGCACTCCATCTGTTCATCACATAGCAACAAGAAGAGAGAGGGAGACAGTGAAATGAAAAAAAAAAAGCACTCACTAGACCCACAGTATCACAATATGATTTTACTGAGCTCATATCATTTATTGTTCTTTTACTGGAATCATTTTGTGTTTCTCTTTGGTGTTACTAGAATGATTGAGCCAAATAGTGAGTTTGCTTCATCCTTTATATTATGTTCACACAATATTTCTTAATGATATCAGACTCACAGTTTGTGTGTAGTCATTTCATTTTTCATTAATTTTCATTTTTCATAGGGAGAGGATCGCTTTTGTTGATTTTTAACATGGAGGGAGAAGAAGAAAGAAGAAAATGTTTGAGGTGACATGTAGAGATTTGTCAAATAATTGCTCGTGGACAGCACCTTGTGCTGCCATATTAGTGGCAAATATTGAAAATCTATGTGGGGATTGATTAAGCAAGTACTTCTGCTCCTGTGGGACTGAGGAGGAAACGGTCTGAGTGTTTATTTGGCTCACAGTGTAACTTGTCTCCAGTGGTTCTTAGCAGTGTGGATCACTCTCCTTCACCGTCTCCTTTTCCTGTCACTGTTTGTCTTTTCAAATGTTCTTTCCTTTTCCTCCGTCTGAGTCTCTTTTATCACGCTATTGTCCGCCCTCTTCCACCTCTGTCTAACCTCCCTGTGTCTGACCTCCCTTCAGAGTGGCTCTGCCTGATGCTCTATCATGACTGATGGCGAGGGGAGAGTGCGCTTTCAGTACGCAGAGTGCCAAGAGGGCCAGGAGCAGGAGGAGGTGAGGCTCCCTATACCGACGCCCTACAGGGATGAAGCTGCGATTGATGATGTTGAACCTGACCGTGATCATGATGAAGAGGAGGAAGAGGTGGAGAGGAAAAGGATGGGGAGCAGAAGGAGCAGTACTGGTCCAGGACAAAGAGGAGATGAATGGAGTTCTGAGCTTCAGGAGCTTGAGGAGCAAGAACCGGAGCTGGAAGTGGAAGTTGGACCAAGACTGGGAGTTCGCATCACGGCTCCTATTCGTGATCCAGACTGTGTCTCTGTGGAGGAGGAGCAGCAGCCGTACCCGGCCCTGTCACCTGTGGCTTTCTTCTGCTTGAAGCAAACAACAAGGCCTCGAAACTGGTGTCTTCGTGTTGTCTGTAACCCATATCCTTTCACATGCTGGAAATTTAACTGTGCCCAACACCTGGTAAGACCAAAATGTAATCATTTATGTGTGAGTGCTTGTGCACTCACATCTTCTGGTGATGGTATGTGCTTCATCTGTTTTCATATTCAAAAGTGCATGATGATTACTTGATGATGATGCCAGCAGCTGTTGTTCATGGGTGCTAATGGTCTGAAAGCTTTGTTCTAGCCATGTAAATTTAGAAACTTGCTTGTCTTGACAAGACTAAACAAGCACCAGTGGTCAAGTGAAACCTGACTGGTCATTTCCCCAAGCACTAGTGTTAAATTACCTCAGAGTACTCCTGTTTAGACATATGGAATTGTTAATGAAATGTATGTATTGTTTCTAGATTATTTTCTTTGGTGAAGTAGTAGGTTCTACTTCTTTTGGTTTTCGCTCTGTATCAGTATAAGATTTGGATGCTCTCATACTTTAATTTTGTATATGGACTTGGTAACAAAGAAAACAGCATTGTTGCATTTAGCCTTAAGCTAAAGTGTATGAGCCACAGACAGCTTGAATGATGCCAAAATTACATTCGGGAAAAATGAAAGCAATGTCGGCCTTATTGCTGCATATTGTACCATTTTATTGCTATAGATTATGCTGCTGTTGACCACTTCCAACCAAAGAACAAGCACTGATATACTTGTGTGATCATAGCAAATTGATAACATCTAAATTGAAACCGCTGATGTGGTTAAGTGGGTAGCATAAAAACCAAATCTAGTCATACTTAGTTGCTTTTTTTTTACTCTGGATTTTAACACCTAGAGTTGTTCATACCCCTTCAATCTTTTCTTTTGGCTTTTGATGTTACACCTGGTTTTAGCTGCAGATGTAGACCCCATCCACCAATTATTTTGTGACATTAATGCATGACGAGGGCCACATGGCGGCGTAGTGGCTAGCACTGTTGCCTTGCAGCAAAAAAGACCTGGGTTTGCAACCTGGTGCGATGGAGTTTGCTCCATGTTTTCCGGTTTCCACAGCCCAAAAACATGCAGATGATAATTCGACACTATAAATTGTGAGATTGCGATTGAATGGTTGTCCGTCTCCTTATGTCAGCCCTACGGTGGAGTGGCAACCTGTCCAGGTCGTACCCCGCAATTCGCCTTGTGATCTGTGACCTTTATGTGGAGGACAAAGTGGTAGACAATGAATGAATGAATAATGTGTGGCATTTTGGGATATGATGTGTGCTTGTGTGCGTGTGTGTCTGGTAAGGCCTACATAGTAGTGATAGTCTGAGGCCAGAAGTGTATCTTTTGTAGTAAATAGATACACAGGTAGATAAATGTAAAGGATAAAACGTCATCATCAGGATCGTGAGCTCTAGAGAGTTGGTTCGATGAGTCATAGTGCCCATAGTTGCACTAGTTACAGCTCTATTACACAAGGCAAGGTAAGACAGGATAGGAGACCAAACAGCATACTGTAATACCTGATTGACCTTGTACAGGGTATGTGGGAGGTTCAGTAGATCAGAGAATACATTATTTTTCCATCACTGATGGTTAGGAAAGCATAGGACACAACATGGATGTGGTGCTTCCAGTGCATTTATTCAGGGACATGCTAGAAGCAGGCTCAATATTTTACTTTATTATATTTTTACTATATCCATTTGTCAATAATTGAGTCAATCATATGAGGAGCTGTATTCTACAAATCATTACTAGACTGATATTGAAAGTTTGTGGCTGCTATTGATGTCACTCTTAGAGAAGAAGTCTGAAAACAAAATGTCAATAGATAACATTGTTCACTCTACCCTGTGGGAAAAGAATGATACTTATACAGCAGTAGTGCATAAAGTGCAGACCATTTTTGAAAATCTTATAAATGGTGTCTTTTTAAAAATGAATCCTAAACATAGTGACAAACATTGAGGCTCCTATTGAATACCTGAAGGTGCATTGAATCACTGCTTTAAAGTACTTTTCACACGTCTTTGTATTTTTATTACACAAAGGTACAGGAATAGATCATTTTTACTCACATACTCTTTTTCATATATTCTCAACTACTTCTCTCACATACATTATGCATGCATAACCTTAGAGAAGATGAAAGGTGAGGGTAGACCATTAAAGAGTTTTTATATGAAATGAGAGGAAATTATAGCATGCATAAATATGTTCCGACGTTATCCAGACTGACATTCAGACTTTAACACAAAGGACCATGGCTTTAAATCATGCTGTTTGAATTATTTTAATGTTGCATTTGGGGCTGGGTGATATGGCCTATAAGTAATACAAAAAACAATTACATTGCCTATGAATATGGTCAAATCTTGCTGTAACACAAATAGCAAGGCCTAAAAATGAAATAACATTTTTTTTTTAATGTATAATTTTATTTTTAATCAGATTATATAACATTTAATGTATAACATTTACAGATTTATATACATAATAAAAATGCTGATGATTAATATAAAGGCACTTAAAACCAGGAAAAGTCGTTCTGGGAAAGTCATATCGTGATAAGGTGATATCCAACATGTAAGACTGCATTATATTATGTCTGTTTTGTTTGATATAGCAGAGGCTGCTGAGGTATCCCAGTGATATGAGGCACATGTTTTAATGGTCAGCAACACCTGTTCAGATCACATTTCTAATTTCTGCTGATGGTGTGATTCTTTTTTGTACTGAGATTACATTGCTAATGAATGAAGCTCCCACTACCACGTTCCTGGCACTACAGCTGCTTCTTTAAGACTAGAACCATTCATTTCATTCCTCAGTGTCTGTGTGTCTGTGTGTGTAGGAACCACAGTGTAAGCAGAGCAGAGTTGGTGGTCCACATAGTGGACTATGTAAATATTATTCACAATGTAAATGCTCCACCACTCAACCACACAAAGGCTTACACACAACAGGCCAACAGGGGTCAAGCGAGCCAGTGATCACTTTTTTGTTTTGTTTTACTCCAGATTTGTCACAGATATTTTCGGCATGATGCAAATATTTCAGATTTTTTTTTATTGCTAATCTCATGTGACATAAAAAGCTTTTCAAGAGTCAGCTCAGCTAGAACATCATCAGGAGTGTAGATAAAGGCAACTGGATTTGCTTGAGTTGAGTTTATCATGTTTATTCTGTTCATCATCATTGATTACCTGTACTGCTGAACTATACTTAAAATACAAATGTGAGGATTAGGGTCATACATTTTGTATATTTTCCTTCACCGTTAGTTAAACGGATTTATAAACAATAGATCGTTAACAACAAATTATATAAATACATGTTCTTTCCTTACTTCAAATTGTAAACACTATACATTGTCGACACATACTTTATTTGAGATTGTTTAAACAATGACAACAAAGCTTGTGTTGGCCTGTTGGTAAATCAGGCTGCGGAGAAACACTCTAATAACACAAATGACACTGGAATAGACAAATGTAAACCTGATTAAGCAGTGGAAATGTGGTGCATCCAGAGGATGTCTGCATCCAGAGGAGAGAGTTTGTCATGGAGGATGTACACTATGTTTACTTCTGTTTTAGTGGTGTTGGATGCATTTGAAATGTAGTGATCCAAAAACTATGGAGTTGCTGTGCAGGAGGAAAAGAGCAAGACCACAGAGACGGTTCATGGTGTTGTGAAGGAGGGCATTAGGACAGTTGGTGTAACAGAATAGGACACAAGGGAGAGGACAAGATGGGTGGATCTGCTGTGGCAACTCCTAATGGGAGAAGGCGAAAAAAGAGGAAAGCTCCAGGATTATTCAAGATATGCCTGAGCATCACATACACATGCTGCTTGGGTTAAACTCATTGACAGCTTGCTAATATACCTTATCACTCACATCATTCCCATCCAAATTCCAATGATCTCAAAGCGTGTGGTGCCCTGAGACTTTTGCACAGCACCATAGATGTTTCTTGCATTTGCAGAAATGTCAGGCCCATATCAACGCTGTATTTCTTCCTTGCCTTAGGCCTTTTTTTTAGCCAAAAAATAACCTTTCTTTGAAAATAAGTAAGCATTGTCACCTTCACTTGGATGCTTTGAACTACTTTCTGCCATTTTCTACTTTTTGTTTTAGCAGTAGTCAACTGCATGTTGTGCATGACTTACTGTTGCATTCAAGTGGAACATGCCCCTCGTAATTATGACACATGCCATCATACACAGGACATTCTCACCAAGGAGCTTTCAGAAAATGTAGTTAATAAGTCAGGACTATGACAGGGAAGTGTTGAAACAGGCTCACCTGGTGAACATAAAGAACCCCATTTAAAAACAGCCAAGTTGAGCTTTTCCTCAACTGCTACCTCGTGAAAATCAACAACTGTAAAATAAATTTAGACCATGAAACTATGGGAGAAGAGCTTGTTTCAGCACTTGAAATAATGTCTTTGTCTTAAAACTACTGCAGGTCATAGTGTAGACTCACATTACTACTATAATTAATGCTGTATATTCATATACGCCTGAGTTGAGTCTTGAGTCTTCTGTGCTAATCCTGTCATACTGTCACAAGACTGAACATTTACGAGGCTCTGGTTTGATGGTGTCATAGAATAACAAGCTGATTCATGCTGATTAGATCAGAGTAAGGCCAGACAAGGTTAATTTGTACAGATGAGTGGACTCATCATGCTATGTGTCTCCATTAGTCAACCTATACTCTAAACTTGTTGAGGGAGCCCTTTCATAAATAAATGAATGTATGATGAGGCTGCAATGAGACACGCATCAGGCAGCATTTAGTGTTTGCCTGTGTTAATGATCTGAAGCATTTTGATATTTGTTGTCACTTATTATTTGACTTGATTCAAGCACTGAATACATCCTTTATAACATTGTTAATATATAATATATAGATAATCAACCAGTCATCAAGCATGTGGAGTTTAAAGACATGTGGGATTGGTCTGTGTAGAAATTCAAATGTTTAAATGTAGTCTGGATAAACATCAACTTCAAGATGATTTGACAAGGCCTTATTATTAACTGAGGGGGCTGGATATGTAACCAAATCTATAAATAACCCCTTATCCTTTTTATCTTCATGGCAGAAAAGTAAAATCATCCACTTCCTCTGATTCCCAATGCAGTGTCACGTCAGAGATTTTATTCTTTTGGTCTTTCTTTGTCGTGTATGTGAGTATTGTAGTTTGAGTGACAAAGACAGCTAGCCTTGATGTCAACAGGTGGTCCTTCTCAGACAGGCGTTATAAAGGTACTGCATTTGTGTCTGTGCATTTTTTGGCTGTTTAAATTTGCACAGATTTGCTTCCCTTCATCTCTCCTACAGTATATCTATGTTGAGAAGTTTGTCTCTCTCTCTCACTGTTTGTTTGCAACTCATTTTATTTGGCATGTGCTCCCGATATTAGATTGTGGCTCATGAAGTGTGCATCACTGCGGAGTCACAGCGATCTTTGCTCTGACGTATGAAGTAGCGGCACACCCTGCATGCTCCTTCAAGTGTGCGTCTTATGTGTATGACTCCTCAAAGCATATCTTTTCAGGACTGTCTTTCAGGTTTTAATTGCAAAGCAGCAGATGTGTTGTTACTCTCTCTCTGTGCTTGTAGAGAAACTGAGTATTCTGGTGGATGCTGGCACAAGCACAAAGTCCAGAACAATAACAATTAAAAAAAAAAAAAGCATAATGTAAACAGATATTAAGATCGGCCAATCATCTTTTAGTTGCACATTAGGAAATGGTCTGTGTTACGGGGCAAAGAAATTAATATATACAACAAAGGTATAGATAAAATTCATAGGTTTTTACAAATAACATTAATTAGGGTTCTACTGCAGGTTAAAGAGAGCCAGGGTCATGCTATTTTTCAAGTGTAAGGTGACAAAAAATACAGGACTCTTTAACATGTAGAAGCAGTTTTCAATCTGAAAATGATCTGAAAAACAGCATAACTTGCATTTTTACTGTATAGTTCTTATAGCACTGCTAAAACAAATCTAAAAGTGGCCTAATATGTTTGAACAGTAAGTATACAGCCCTATACCTTCACCATACCTTTTGCATGGCAAAATCATAAATGGCATTTTTGCCTCTGTAACACTGAGAATCATCTCAAAATCAAAATCATCTCCACAGTATGTTTACATTTTCAGGGAGTGCCCAGAGTGGTTCCTAAAAGAAATTAAAGCTAACGTTTTAAAGCCCTGCTCTGCCTGACACAAAATATGCTTTAATAACATCACTTTAAGAATAGGTGAAGTGGAAAATAATAATTTGTAATTTCACTACACTGCATTATTCACTCAGTGGCTGTGTCTATTAAACTATTAACCTTTTTAATGCATTTTTTAGATTCAGAAAAAAGTCTCTACAGTTTTACAGATCATTGTTTCTATTTAGAAATAGTATACTGTTTGGCAACCATGAGAAGTAAACTACATTATGTGCAATGTAGGCTCATTGTTTCGCAGCTGCTTTGCAAATGACCTGAGACTAATTGTGCTGGGCTTCGTGTGTAAACATAATCTTTATGTGCTTACAGGAGTGGATGTATGCATAGTCGACTGTACACGTGTCTTTATGGGAACACAAACACACACAAATAAATGCACATAAAGACACCCGCTGTGTATTTAGGCACTTACCTTTTTTTGCTCTGGGCTCTAAGCGTCTGACTGCACAAAGCACCCCAGAGAGAAGGATTTCTTCCAATTTGATGTGTTTTTGCTGCAGGCTTTGTGAGAACATCATCTTTGTGAAATTATGGAATGCACCAGAGTTATGAGCAAAAAAACAAACAAACAAACAAAAAAACACTGTGATTGGCACTCTCACATCAGCCTCAACCAGCCCTTGTTTCAAATCCAAATTGCAGTGTGAAACAACACTAGTTACACAACGTGAAGACTTGTTGCGTAAAACCTAATTATCAAATAAGTTGACTAGGTACATGTTTGCTACAACATAATAAAAGTTCGTATTTGAATGGTGGCTAATGTGGTGATGGTGCATACAGTCTTAAATCAATGACACAGTGGATATTGAATTGAATCTTTGAAAAGGTATATTGCAAATCAAATCCCAATATCTGTCTTTATCTAAATATTTGTTTAGATGCATTAGGAATTTTCCCCAAAAATGTTAAGCCCTGCTGCCTTTGTTGTTTTTAGTGTTACATTAAAAGTTGTTTTTTTTATCTGATGGAAGACACAATGTGGAAGTGAGCTTTAGAGGTGCTGATTTCTTTATCCTTAAAGAGGGCAGAACTTTGAGCTTTTTTTCTATTTTTGCCACTCTCGGCAAGAAAACGAATATTTCCAATTATAAAAGGGCATCTGTTTCTTTAAAGGTTGGAAATTAAAGAGGGACAAAGTCTCTGCCCCAAACCTCAGTGGAATACATGAGAAATCACTGTGTTGTCATCAACAGGCTCCATTAGCCAACCAGGTTGTAGTGAGTCAGCGCGCACTGATGAGTCTGCGGCGTCTAATATCAGAGGTCAAACTGAGTGAAGCTGGTGGGTGCTGGTGTTCGGGATCATAAGGTCAGTCTGTTAAGGAGTAGACTGCTGAGTCCTTGAAAATCCCATCTGCTCTCTGAAAACAATAAATCATCTCCCATGGTTTTATTTTAAAGATGTTGTAAACTGCAAACCATCCCTACAGCTCTACAGCTACATAAATGGCCCAAATCTGATGTCTTGAGGACAGACACCTTCCCGTGATGAGTTTCGCCCAATCCATTTAGACAACTCTTCCCCAGTTGGTGGCTGGTTATTTTATTTATTCGTTTGTTACTACCTTTGTTAGGGATGTCCCAGTCCAATGTTTTTACCTCTGTCAATTTACTTCTGTCAGCATCTGTCAATACCGAGTTCCGACTCGATAGTTTGCTTGTAATTGCCAAGGAAACAGAGCTGCACAGTACACCATTTACATAAAAGTAATTTTCCATAAAATGAATACTATTCCTGACTGCTAATGCTGTGAGGCCGAATGTACCACTGGTAGAGACAGAAGAGAAAAAAGGGTGGGGATGTCACCAGCTCTAGCTAAACCAGTGCTGTGTTTGTGTACAACATGTCGCGTTACCTTGACGTGGAACTGCTCAATGAGTTAGTGGCCCCCACTGTGATAATATGGGGTATATGAGTGTATGCTTGTCGCTCTGTCTCTGTCTGTGTGTGTATACCACAGCCCAACTAAGAGGACAACCAAGAGTGAATTTGATCAGACCAATGAAGACGTATTAAATCATGACCAGTTTCTGTATATCAAACACAGGTAATATAAAATAAATGTCACTGTGAGTTTAAAAAAACATGCTCACTGCTAACAAAGAAGCCAACAGCTGGTCAATGTGGAAAGCTCTACAACTTAACTTGACATTGGGACTGGGACATACCTAGAATTGGTTTGATTTTTTTTTTTGTCCAGTGTGTAAGATATACTGAATCAAAATTAGAAACATGAGTCAGTGGCGTGGAGGCAGGAAGAAATGATTTAATGTGTTTTCCCTCAATATCTGTCGATACAGAAGAAACATATGAACAATATCTCACCTCAGGCTCTGCATTACGTCTCTTCACTCAGAGAGCTGTCAGTCAAGTTTCCTGTAGTGACATTGCCCCACAGATTGGCCCTCTTCCTGTGTGGGCAGACCTTTGGCAGCTGTCACTATGGCTATGCATCATGTTGATGACTATTTTGAAGAAAAAAACCCTGCTCCGCCACTTTCATAAGGTAAATGAGTGGTGATCTAATGATTTCCTTTTCTTTCTCACATTTGATAAGGAAAAATAATGATGGTGGTGTGTGTTAATGAGTGCAGCAAGTGGTAGGAAGGTGACAAACAAAGCTGGCCCAAGTGTGGAAATATGGACAGATTAGAGAAATAACTGAGGAGAGGAGAATGGGAAAAGAGAAGATGGATGGACAACACAAAAAAATGAAGTTGAGAAACCGAGGAAGCAAATGAAGCACAGGATAGAAAACAGACGAGGGAGGTCAAAGAATGTGGACAGGAAGCTCCAAGTCCAGGCAAGAATAAGGAGAGGAGGGGAGAATGAAAAGGATAAACAGGATAAAGAGAAATTTCAGGACAGAGAGAAGGATGATGGAGGAGCAGAGCTGCAAGAGACAAGAGACAAGCAGGTTAACTGTAAAAGGACAGAAAAGGAACGATGGAAATCCAGCCTATTTTGCACTTTCTGTTAGTGTGTGTTCTTAAACACAGTGCTATTGTCTGACAACTGGACACTGGCTTTCTGTCGGTGACAATTGTGAGTGAAGAGTGTGCACCCCTCTGCTTTCTCTGACTATGTTGTGCTTTTTATTGTCTCACTCTGCTAGTTAAAGGTTTCTGCAGTGAAGATGCAGTGGCTTAGTCATCATCCTCCCTAGTACTAGACACAACTACTCTTAGCCCCCTCCTATTGTCTCCAAAAAATCTGCAGCGGAATAATCTTTGCTCTTTCTTTGTCCTCTCCCTCCCTTTCGTCACAAAAGTGAGAGCTAAATTTATATAAATGTGTTTCTTTTACTTATTATTGTCCACAGTGTCCCAACATTTGATGTGGACTATGTTCCAGGTTGATGACGTATATGTCATATATGTGTATGCAGGTTAACCTGCAGGGGAATCAAATTCAGTAAAAGAGGACTTGTTACTGTTGATGGCTATAAAGTAAAAGGTGGAAAGACAGAGTCAGCTTGTATAAATACTGAAGGGAGCTACCAGTGACTCAGACCTGATATTAACAACTGTCCTGTGTGATTAATCATGTCCAGATCGTGCAGGTCTGAAAGGGCCCAAAAGTGACCTCAGAACACAGAAACCACATTTGCAGGTGATTTTAGGACATGTGTCCACATTCATAAGATAGATGAAAGCATTCTTTTTTAACCAGTGTTCATATGTTAATTTACAGCTATTGCCACAGATCACTGATTTATTTTTCTAATGGCTAACAGGCTACATGCTCAAAAATGTTGACATCAGACACATCTGTACAGTCAGTCTCATTAAAGACAACATTTTATACTTGCAAACAGTAAGGGCATCAATGTGAAAAAGGCAGGGAATCCCAGATCTGATCATACAGTATTTGGTCATAGGAGATGCAGGCAGGACACATTTTAATGTCAGGTGTGAACAGTCCTACATATGGCTGTCTGGACAGATGTTAGTACTAGGTATGGTACTAACATCTCAGGTGATGTCCTCAGTCCTCCTGCAGTTTTACTCCAATCAGTGCCCATTTTTGTTTTTAGTTGTTGCAGCTGTCATGATTTCTGTCTAATCTCGTTTCATTTTACAACAACACGAGCAAAGCCTTGATCTGCTCAAGCTTCCCCTTACTCTTTTTTTCCCCCCCTTTCGCTCTGTCACTTGTGAGACATACACAGCGATGCACACCAACACGTCCACACAAGACACATCTGTCCAGTCGGTCTTGTTAAAACACCATTTTGCTCAAGCAGACAGACATGACAGAAAACAGGGAAGGGTTAGGGTCCAATCTCTTGTGGTCACAGGAGACACATCACTCACACAAACCTGGTAGTTTTCTCAAGATGTGAGAAATGACCTGAAAAGGTGATAATGTATTTCTTTTCTGCGGAGGAGGAGCTGCGATGGGGGGGGTGGGGGGGACAGCACAGGTCGACCTGGAGGTCTGCTTTGTGCTGGGGTTAGTCTTTGTCACCTGACCCTTGCTGATGACTTGAAATGCTTTTTTTTTGATCTTGTTCTCAAGATGTGAGAAATGACCTGAAAAGGTGATAATGTATTTCTTTTCTGCGGAGGAGGAGCTGCGATGGGGGGGGTGGGGGGGACAGCACAGGTCGACCTGGAGGTCTGCTTTGTGCTGGGGTTAGTCTTTGTCACCTGACCCTTGCTGATGACTTGGAAATGCTTTTTTTTGATCTTGTCTCTAAGATGGTTCTTAGTATTCATTTATGCTTTTAGGTCATATAGTCTTGTTGTGTTTGTTGTTTAGTGGCTGCGCTGCCATCCCTAATGAGCTTTTTCTGTTGTTATCTGTGTGTGTGTGTGTTTGTGTGAGAGAGTGAGTGAGTCTGCACTGTATGTGTGTCTGTAAGTTCCTGCTGTTCCAAGCTGCTTCCCCACAGTCAAGCTCCACATGAATAACACAGCAGCCGTCGCTTCGCTGCTGATCACATTAGTGTCTAAAAGATGGCTGGAATGACAAATACATAGATAGGAAAAAAAGAAGTATGGCTTGTAATGGCCTATTTGAAATTGGTAGCTTTACATTTTACAAAAGTGTGTTTTGGAGGCAACCAAAATGGCTCACATAGAAACATATTGTTTTTGTTCTGCTGAAAAGGCATTTACATTTCCTCTGTAATACTTACTCTGATGACCTGACCTGCTTGTAAATTAGCTTATGTATATGTTAGGAAAGATGCACAACTGTTTTCATGTGCGTGGGTCATAGTTTAAAACAGTAATGCGGTGATGGTTGAATAAATAATGTATGGGAAACCCATCAGAATCCAGCACTGTGTTGTCATGGCAATGCAGACAGAACAGTGTATGTAAGAGACAGAGAGAGAGCGACAGAGAGGTTGTGTAGATGTGATTATTCACTGCAATATTTTAAAAAAATTATAGGCCTATGTAACTTTGGTTCTGCCAATGATAACAAGGAATGGCTATACTAAATAAACATAATTTAAAATAATATTTTGCTTTAGATTAGATTTTTTTTTATTTATGGATTATTTAATATTGCAATAAAAAGAGTAAAAGATTACTTTATTTGGTATTATAGGGCTGTTTCCAGTGCTAAATGTGTGGCTATGTGTTAGTTGTGTTGTTGATCTGTGTGTGTGTGTGTGTGTGTGTGTGTGTGTGTGTGTGTGTATGTGCGTGCGCGAGTGTGTTTGTTAAAGTGTATGAGAATCAGAATTGCTTTTACGGTATGGAAGTACTGTATAATGGATGTGGCCTAATACTTAACTGCATTTCCTTAGAGACCTGAGAACTGCAGCCTCCTCTCTTCCTCTCCGCTCTGCAGCACGTGCCTCTGCTTTGTCTCCAAAACAGGCCTGCGTGCACAGGAGAGTGTGTGTGACTGCTTGCATGCGTGCGTGTGCGTGCATGTGGGCAGAGAGAGGGCATATGTGAGTAAGAGAGAAATAGACTTGTCCAGGTAAGTGACTTATGTAAAGAATGAAAGTTGCAACAATCTACTTTTATGGCAGAGGGTTGATAGTCAGGTATAGTGCCTGGTGAATTAAAGGGCATGTTGCGTGTTTTTAGTGTGTGGGTGAGAGAGAACAAGAATGGGTGACGGAGAAAGAGAGAGAGGTCTAGGACAGTGGGATTCTCTCTCAGCAAAGACACACATACTAGAAACTCTACCTGGTTACTAGGCAACAGGATAGCACTGCTGCACATTGAAACATCAAGGATGGGTTTGTCAATCTACTATGTGTATGTGTGCGCGCGCGTATTGGTGCTGAGTCAATAACTATATCATTAATGAGTAAAAAATAAAATAAAATTGTGAGAGAACTGGGAGGAGTTAATATGTGCATTTCAGTATTTTAATGTGTGGGCGGTCCTCGTGTTTGACACAAAATGGGGCAGTCTCAGCGGTGTCATCAAAAACACTCAAAATGATAGCTATTTTAGACAGATTTAGTGGTTGTTGAATCTCCACATAGCTTGCAAGTGTGTGACTGGGGTAATGGCGGAACTCACCTTGAAATCATCACTTTATGAGATAGTGGTGGAGTGGTGGCAGCTCACGAATGGCTGCGCAAAAGAAAGATGATAGTGTAACAAGCTTAAAGACTGAGGAAGTTGACCCACGCCTCGTGCTCAACCACTGGCCATATCACATTTGTTTTGGGTGATTTCAATGCATTGAAGGATGTAACTCACACAAAACTGAACAAACTTAACTGACAGTGGAGGCACGCTCTCCAAGAAAGGATGTCATATATGTTTGCTGTGTCGCTCGAGTGAGTTGAGGCTTCTTAAAATGGGCTTCTTTAAAATTACATATTTAATTTTATTTTTGTTAAATCTATCCAGTCCAGCAACTTATGCATCCATTTCGGTTGACTGGATGCCTTATGTGTCGGACAGATTTGCTTTGCTTAGTCTAACATACTCCTTCTGTTGTTTCCTGTTGTCCCAGGAAACAACAGAAAGAGTTCATGCAGGTCTGATAAGAGTTCTTTTATAAAAATTTCCTTGGTCTATTCAGTTGGGTAATTACAGCTCTCAGTCACCAATTATCTCAAGTATGACTTGAACATTGACCAAGCTAATCTGTGGCCAACAAATGTATTGTGTTGTATGATATGATTTATTTAAAAGACAATCGCATGAATTTTGAATCTATAGTAAATATTATTTGGTTTTACATCGCCAGCCCTAACTCCGCACACACAGCTATTATCATTATGTTAAACAGGGTTACAAAAAGAAAACAAACTAAACACTGTCTTGGCTTTAAATCAGTGCTAACGGTGCCTTCCCAAGATTTAGCGATGTTACATCTGCAAACTAGTGTACCATGTTTGCAGGAACATTTGCATGTGGGGAGGTGATCAGTGTCTAGCTTCCTACAAAGAAACACCACGAGATGTGTTTTGACTCTAATTGCACCACCTGAGACTTTGTTTCAACTCAATTTTTTAACTCATTTTCAGTGTGAGGGTTGCAAGCTGGAGGATGATGTTTACCAAAGCAAAGGGGATTGTGAAAACATGAACAGGCACACAGTGGAAGGGCAAGAGAAGGCTTTTACCTATGGTCTCTATCCACTGTGAGTTAAACAATACAATATTAACAATGTGCAGTAAATTAATTGAGTCAGTGCAGATGCATTCATCTTCATCGGACAGTTCAGAGACAACAGTAATGGTCTCTTGGAAGGAAGGCATCTTTATTAACATCATTTCGTATTCACTGCTGTATGCGTGAGTGAGTGTATGGGTGTGCTTCTGTTTATTGCTTTGCGAAGACCAAAAATTGATAAACCATATGGAGTGAGGACATTTTGGCAAAGCAAAGACTTGTCATCACATCTTTTAAGGGCTTTTTCAGGGTAATACCTAGTTTTAGGGTTAGGGTTAGTATTGGGTTTAGGTTAGGGTTAGGGTAAGTGTTAGAGTGAGGCACTTAGTAGTGATGGCTAAGGTAAGGGTAAGGGCCTAGGGAATGTATTATGTTTATTAGAATCCTCACTTTGAATGCTGCACCAGTGTGTGTGTGTGTGTGTGTGTGTGTGATGGGTGAGGGGCTGCATTTTAGAATCCATTAGGCATAAATGAGGGAATGCTGCCTCTCTCTCTTGCCATTGACTGCTTTCTAATTGAGCACTAATACCATTGACCAAACACATTAAAGCTGCACCACACACACACACACACACACACACATAAGTTATTAGATCTGAGCATTGACTTCATTCGGAAAGCCTTACCCTAATCACAGTTCAAATATTATTCATAACTTTAACCAGTGCCTCAGAAATGAGGTTCTGTCTCATTATGACTGGGCTTTGGTCCCCATGAGGACTATTGGTTCTGAAAATGTCACTGTTTATATCAGAGAAAGTTCTCAAACTCTCTTTTATGACCCTATCTCATCAAAAACACATTTAAGATGTATGTATGCTCTTTAATATTTAAGAGAAATGCATTGTAACATTGTGGGAGTGTAGCTGAGTTTACCCTCCCCTTCATCTTTGTGCAGGAATTCACATTCCAATCCATGTTTACACAGTGCGATTATAACTGCCATACTTGGTGAAGATATACTGCAATGCATACGTGTATGACAACCGTTGTGTTTAATTCAAATTCAGTGGAGACATATCAAAGAGTCAGATATGATTCTTGGCAAAGTCACACTGAAAGCCTAGTGCTTACAAACTCTTTTATGCTGGTTTACCATTGATCTAAAAATACCTGCATGGAGCAGAATTTTTGCCTGTATCTGCTCTCTGTTAAAGATTATGGACTGCCCAATTTTTAGCTGCATAATCTTTTCTGTTATATGATAAATGTGCAGGTCAGAGGTTCCTGACACAAGACAGTAGGCCAGCATCAGCTGTAACAACGCCAGTAGAAGCCTATAGGAAATTAAGATGCTCTGCAGAGACTTGGGATGTGTTGATTTTTTTGCAAAGTGCTCCTGTTTTTTTTTAGAAAGTGAGTCACACTGAGGCCATTTCATTGCTTACTCATTTATTTATTCATTAAAAGTTGGGGGTCATTAGGCAGGATGCTAAAAGCAAGGTAGCTGTAGAGCTGTCAGAGCTAGGGGGCATCTAAGGGAAAATGGTGTGAGTTCCCCTGACATCCTTGAAGTTTAGCGGTTTCTCCGGTGCAAAATGTCACAGTATTAAATTGCTTATGGAGGGACAGCATCATCTCTTTCACACCAGTGAAACTCAAAAAATGCACCAAATGAAGGTCCAGGTAAAAGTAATTCCTTTTTTGATGTATGAGGTGGTGCTGATGTGGATACGTGTGTTTGTGTAGCGTACATGTCTGCCGGCCTTCATTCATAATGCAGCAGGGCAGTTGTCGTGCATCGGTTTGGTAATCAGCATTACCGTCTTCTTGTGTGTCACTGTCTGTGTTTTTAACCTGTGTAAGAATTAGCACAACAATTTCCAGTGGTGTTGGTGTGTGTCTGTGTGTGTTTTATTGTGTGCGTGCATTTGTGAATGCCATAGTGCACTGCAGGCAGAGGAGTTCAAACATGAGTGTGTGTGTGTGACAGACCTCCCACGCACCAAGCTCTGATCTGGTTTGTTCTGGTTGGCAGCCTTGTGTCGGCATGGCGATGGACGCTGGACAGCCCCCCCTTCCTTCCTGAGCACCAGGCGCGGAGACTAACGAGATGCTGTGCTAGCGAACAGATCAGAGCATTGCGAAACTGAGTTGCAGTGTGTGTTTGTGTGGGCATGTGTGTGAGAGAGGGAGCAGGACGTGTGTGTGTATGTGTGTGTTTGATTGGAACTTCATCTGTCAGCCCAGCTCTGGACAGTGAAAATGAACTCCACTGCATCAGCTGCCAATGCAGAGAGAAAATCTTTAAAGACCTAATTATTAACCAGAAATTGAATAAAATGGAGACCCGACATAATACATCATCCTCAGTGCCCTGAAACACACATACGCATTACTGTGAAATAAACTTGATGACACACCTGGTAGGAATGTTAAGAGGGTGAAATTTATTAAAGTGTTTGCAGTCTAGTAGATAATTAGCAGACAACCATGTGAGAAGACACAGTTTTCAGTTTTGATCAATCACTCAAAGGGAGTTTTGTCTGGCTACAGATCCGCGTCTTTGCACCTGGTGGAGCATCAGGCCTCTAGTTACATGAAAGTAAACCAATATTTACTGTTCATAGTTCAGTGCAGCACTATCCACATATGTAATAAAACCTCCGCTTATTGCCAGACTTTTAAACTAAACATCAATGTGTGCCATAACACGACTCATGTAAGTTATTTGTGTCAACAACAAAGACCCTGAAACATTCAGACCTGGTATTATTATTCATCCTAAGTAAATCCAGTCAGTCGGCAGGAAGTGCTGACAGCTTAGGTAAACCCAGAAGGGGTCAACCAGACTCCTCAGCACTTCTCACCTGCTCTATCTTGTTGCAAAAGCTTGTGTCACTGTTGATTTTTCAGTAGTTCTGTTTTGCTGATTGTCATATTGCCCACCCTACGATATGACGATATTGTGAAGGATTAGAATGTGTTGACAATCTGCCAAAACAGAGAGATCATAGTATCGTCTATAGGACACATTCGGTCTGTTCTGTCTGTTCTATGCTCTTGAATGGACACTTCTGTTTTTTTTTCCCTCAGCCAAATCACATTATTTGCTAGCCTGCTTCATGCCCGCCCTAGAGAAACAGCGATTGACCAGCCATATGGAACTACAGGCAGTGTCATGGGTTTCTGTTCTGTTCTGTCAGAGTGTAGCGGGAAGCCATGCCTGAACATGAAAACAAAACGGTGGGGTTGGTGCCTAAAAAGGAACTCCACATCCATTATATGGAATATTACAAGTCTTCAAGTCTTACAAACTTGTTTAAAGGCTATACATGAGTAAATCTCTGCTCTCTCTCTTTTTTAATTAGCAAATTAAAGTGGATCACGGAGGTTTCAGACCTCTCATTTTTTTCTGGTCTCCTTTGACCATGATTTTGCTGATTAAAATCATGAACACGTGTGATGATATCAGCTGTCGTTTATTAAAGTTAACTCATTAAAGCTAGGATTATATTTTCATCTAGTTAACGTGCTCTTTTCTCTTTCAAGCTAAAGATAGTACATCCCTCTGTGATGCCACATCACAGCCCTGAATGTGCAGTATTTTTACTTTCTCAGCAAGAATCAGCACTGAATCTTATGAAGGACACCTCCCTTGATAAGTACCCTATATTTATTCTACTCTTCAAATCTCTTTTTTTTTTCAAGTTGTAACAGTGTTAACTTTTGTGTTTGTTTTTAGGTGGATTCAGGTTTTGTTGTGTTTTGCTCCTTCAATTACTTAAATGTTAAAAGCTTAACTACTTTACACTGCAGGATTGGAAAATAATTTGATTTGATAAGCGAGTTGGACACTGGAAATAGATTTCATCATATTCTATCAAACCCTCTCTGCTGATGGAGCTGTCTGCACTAACAATGAGCACCAGCTATAAATAAATCAAATACCAAAATAAGAACTAGGGCAGAATCTGAAGGAATTTATTGTTGTCTTTCTCTCTTCCTAATTTTAGTGGTTGATACACGTGTTAACCTCTAATATCACAATTGAAGCAGTTTTAAATCTAGTGCATAACTTTTTAAGTTTGTTACATGAAAGCCCAAGCCAAAGGAGTTTGTGTAATGCTGATTAAGCGTATCAGCTCCACGCGCCTGTTTGTGTTTTTCATTATAGACGTGTTTTGTTTTCGTGCTGCAAGGCGACGTTCCAGCACTGTACTCGGGCAGTGATTTGTTTAGCATCACAACACATGGAGGCAGGGCAGAAGCATTACAGCTATATGACAAATCAAACAAATATTACATGACACGCTTTTCCTCCAAAGATATTCATATGCAAGCTGCACTCACCACACCCTCTGCTGGACCAAGAGATAATAATTACAGGTATGATGTGTGTCTGAAAATGCACACAGAGATCACTTAGGAACAGAGATGCAGTGTTTTGGTTGTTAGTCAGAATTCCTTGAAGTGGAGGAGAGAGAGGTTCTGCGTTGGTGCTTTAATGTCTGAAGTTTCTAAGGGAAGGGTATTTGCTTTATCAGCATTACTATTAACACTCCATAAAAGAAAGTGTAATATATGAAACCAGATGTCCAGTCTGCAGTTGGCTAATAAATATCCAATAAATGACCACATCCGATTTAACAGTTTATAATAAAGGCTCAAAAAGTCTGGTATCCAGGAAGCACCAACCTCCTGTATGTCTGTTTCTTTTTCCTGCTGAGCAGAACATGATGTTTGTGTGAACTTGCATATTATTCCCTAATTTGGTATCTTACATTGTGAGCTATGCTCTGTATGTGTGTGTGTGCGTGTGTGTGTGTGTGTGCTCACAGCATGATTACTGTCAGGTGAAGTGGATCCCTATAATGTGTGTGTGCTCACACGTTTGACTGAGTGTTATTGTTTAGGGGCAATCCCGCTTCCTGTGTCACAGCATGACTAGTGACTTTAACACCTCTAAGATGTTTCTGTCTCTGTTCAAGCATTTTGGAACCTAGTGAGATGGTTAAACCCATAGAAGGACAGAAGATGGCTGTAAAGTATAGAACATGACTCCATATGAGGCCGTATTTTGATGTCTAAACTTGACAAGCCCAACAAGCATTGTGAGTTTGTGTTCAAACCCAATAAATACAAGTCCTCATCTTCAGACAGGTGACAAGCTCCTTAGTTTGTGTAACAAAAAGATCTTCAGGTACGTTTTCCATCCATTTCATTTATTGAAGCACCATGTCATGTATTCCAGCCCCAACAAACGCGATCCAACTCTCAATATCATTTACCACATTTTGTCCAAACCCTGGCCTGATCCATCGCGTGACATCTAGCTCTGTTGGCTTCAAACAGGCTCGATTTGGGTGTCCAACACTCACTGTGACGAAAAACAGTGACAGGCACATGCAGGGAAAGCTAGATTTTCTTTATATACAAAAGGAAGAAGTGTGGTCATTGTCTATGACGCATTATGGCTTCTTTTCATATCAGCCATTTCCACCACTGCTTTGCTCGTATAGGGAAGGAAAAAATGCAAAGTATACAAAAGACATGCCAGTGACTTACATCAATGTAAAACTATGTTGCTCAGGCTTTCTCCTGGCACAATTAACACTGCTTGCACCGCTGAGTTGAAGGTTATCATCAGTATCAGCCTCCCTATGGGTTTAATGTCTTTTAAACTCAGCTAACATCATTTCTCTACACTGAGGAATATATTTTTGTGCTGCCTTGAGGACATCGTACTTATCTCGTAACTTGTAAAGGAATTGCACTGTTTTTTTGTGTGTGTAAGTGTTTGACCATGACTTCAGGCTGAAACATCTCAGTCTGGAGTCACTTTGGTCATCAGCTGGCTTTTAATCTAGCACCGCCATCATGGTGTCAGTTTTTAGTTTGTTTTTGTATTCCCATTAGACTCAGCGTGTCTTTGTGCTGATGGTTTTAAACATGGTTATACAGAAGGGCTATGTATTAGCACATACGATACATATCCCAAAACAGGGGTGACGATACAATATGCTACGATATGTTGGCATACTATAAGCAAGGCGATACATTGCACCCTAAATATGATGAAATAAATAATAGATGAAGGAGAAGGAAAAAAAGAGATGCTGAAGATTGCTAAAAGCACTAAAATTATGTATTATTTACGCTCTATTAGAGGAGAGAAGACTCACGACAGGACAAGTGTATCCTTTTTTTTTTTTTTTTTAAACGATGGACCTGCACTTAGCACTCAAACGCATCAATGTAGAACAATGTTTTCTGTCAATCCAACTGTTCTCTTCTGAGTACCACTCGAGAGACGATGTTAAAGTACCTGTGATTGAAACCTTCCTGGAAAAAAGTAAACATCAACACACATGAGATTATTCCCTTAGGAAGACTTTTTCATTGCACTTGTTATTGTTCCAACAGAGTTATGTGTCTTCCCAAGGAAACCTCTATGACTTCACTAAAGTGACAAAGTACGTACGTGTATAGAGCAGTGTTCTTAAAATAGAAAGCAACAACAGCTTGATTTACACAGCAAATTGTTATCTGTCACACAGTTATGGAAATGAATGGATGGAATTGGAATTGTATTTCCCGTTAGGCATTTAATTTTTATCAAGTATGTTTAATGAGGCTTTTCTCAGTATAACTGATTTGCAATTCTGATTGTTAATGGGGTTACAGGCTTTAAGCGTTGCTCATCAATGTACAGCAAAACGATGCTGTGCAGTAAGGGGACATGTGTTAAAAAAAAGATGAGAGTGCGAAATCAGAAGAGCAAAAGAACTTCAGACAGTGCACAACTACAAACAGCATAAACAATGGGGAGTTGGAGGGAGAGGAAAGAGAATAAAATAGAGGTGACAAAGAAAAAAGGTTGTAACAAAAGAGGGATTTGGATAAGATAAGATGAAATAAGATGGACAGAAAGTGAAACCAGGGAAGTATGAAAAGAAGACTAAAAAGATGAAATGAGAAGAGTTCAAAGGAAGGGAGTAGGGAGAAGAGGGAGGAGGTCTAGAAGATGGGTGAGTTAAGGTTCCTGCACTATAGAGACAGACTGCAGTGGAGCCAAGATTTGGACTTGACTGCATACATCAGTGAGTTACACTATAAATTAAAATGTCCGTTATACAACCAGTAAAACGCATGCTTGAGGTGGAACGGTTTTCTCCATCAGTGACCATCCTTTCTTGTTTTTGTGTTTGGTATTTTTGAAATTTTACAGGTAGTAAAAGTAAAATTGTGCACTCATGTTGTGAGTCTTACAGCCTATGCCCAAAAAAGATAACAAATATATCAGGGACAGTGCAGCCATAAACACAAAGATTTATTTTTAACACCTAATTTGTTAACAACTAATAAGCAGTCATTGCAAAATAATGTTCCAAACTGTACAGCAAATATTCTGCTCACATAAAGTAGAAATAAACAGCCCACATTGTTACAAACTCAGTGAAGCATTTATGTGAAATTTAAGGTTTTGGGATAGTAACAGATTGTACTTTTCTCTTGTTTTGATTCATTGATTTTCATTGATCATTATTGGTCCAATACCAGTTGTACTGTCTTTTACTTACTCAATAATCATAGATTGGGCTTCTCATTCCCAAGTTCAGCCTTAACTATAATCCCAGCTTCACGTTTGTCAAATTTGGTGACAGTGTGTGACAATTGTGATGCCATATCTTTCTTCACACAGGCAAAGACACACACCCATCAAAATATTTGGTGTGTGCACGACTAGTAATAAGAGAGAAAGATGTAAAGGATAGGGATTATTAGAGAGAGTATAGAATAAGCCTCAATTTGTAGACTCTTGAAGATTCTACCAGCTGGCTTTTAAATGTGTCTGGGCAGAAATACTGCCACTTTGGGTTGTAAAGTTTGCTCTCTGTGCTGCTATTTCTCCATACTTACTGGCATATTATTTCTGCTGATAGTTGGCCTTTTAATATTGCTGTCCAGTCAGTGTCTCTCATGATTTAAAAAAATCCCTATGATAGCCATAAAACAAATATATTTCTGGAGTCCCTTATCAGAATGAAGGCATGAATACCTTATTGTGTTTGCTGTTTACTCATTTTATGGTATATTGTGCTTTACTCACACACACAAAGAGGCTGTCATCTTGAAGCTAAAGATGGACAGAGGTTGACCCCAAAGCAAGGAGAAGTCTGGCAAAAATATTAGAATCTTCACGGCAGTGACAGTGGCGTGGTTGTTATCAGCTCTGCTGCTGATGACATCATGGTCAGAGAGCTAGCGTTTCAATATATGTGGAAAAAATATCAATTCCAAGAATGAGTCTCAAATCGCTGAAATGTATTTATTTTTTTCTCGGCCTTTATTAATTGTATCAAGTCAATCAAGGAATTTCAAATCAACAGTTGCTACAGAAACTATAAATTCTCCTTGTTGACCTGAAAATTGCCTGTTTAACAGGGAGAAATGTTTAGAAATATATCATGATCCTTAGGAAATTTCCATGCACTAGGTAAATCTACTCGTAAAGAAGAATTAAGAGAGCAAAGAAATTAACTGTAGGAAAAGCAACAGAAAGAAAAAAGCAAGGCCATGTGAGCAAAGGAGGTCAAAGAGAGAAGGAGAGAAGTAGTGCAGTCTGGGTAAATTCAACAGAGGCAGAGAGATCAGGTTAAGTACATTAAGAGCAGTTGCAATTGATGGTGAGACACTACACAGATGGAGAGAGTAGAAAATGATTTGGAAGGTTGAATGAGCAGCATTAAAGTATCAGTCTGCGCCTCATCCCTTCCTGACCATAAATTTCATGCCTTGGACAAATATGGGCACACATGTGCACGCAAACGCACACGCACAGATGATGAAGTAGAGTCGAAGCAGCAGGCCAAATCTGTTTCTCCTCGGGGTCAGTAACTCAGAGAGGAGGGCACGCTGCCTTTCATTATTCACTCAAAAGCACATTGCAACCTCTCACTCTCTCTCTCTCTCTCTCTCTCTCTCTCTCTCTCTCTCTCTCTTCACTCAAAAGCACATTGCAACCTCTCACTCTCTCTCTCTCTCTCTCTCTCTCTCTCTCTCTCTCTCTCTCTCTCTCTCTCTCTGTCTTCACATATCTTCCCTTGACCCCCCCCTCCCCCAGCCCCATCCTCTGTCCCTTTAACCCTTCTTAATGTATTGCTGTGACACTACGAGGGAAGACGATGCCAAGCGCGTTGCCTTCAAATGATTCCCCTGCACTAGCAGTAACAAGCTTTCTAACTTTTAAAGTAATGGGCATAGGGACAATCTTTGGTGCCATAAAACAAAGTGTCCTCTCTACTCATTGGGCAGAGAGCAGGATCAACAGGGGTGGTTGGGATAAAGTGAAAAAGCATTTTAGTTTTTTATTTAACAATCAGTGCACACTATTTTCAGCACCATATCAGTATCGGCAGATGTTGGCTTTGAAATGTATTATCGGATATCGTCAAACACACCAAATTCTGCAAATATGACTAATGACTACAATAGTAGGCTAAATAGGCTGCAACCTCATTGACTTTTATTTTTTTTTCTGTTTATTTATTTGCTCTCTGAAGAAAAGTTATATCTAAGTCTGCTGTGACATGATTTGGCAAAATATTTAGAGACTAAATGACCTCTGCAGTTTGGCGCAGGGAAAAACTTGTTTGGGTATCAGTTATTGGCCCAAGCACTCCCGATATATTGGCATATCGGATATCGGCAAAAAGTCCAATATCATGCATCCCTAGAGCCTGGAATTTGATATTACAAATCTAGAGCTTTAAAAAAGGAGTTTTATGTGTGAGCTTATGAGCAAAGAGGGGTATGGCAAATGACTCCCTTAGTCATTTTCATCGTTTTCTTGTTTTTTAAGCAGCATTGAACACATACAGTGAGTATTACTTCTGTAGGTGCATGCATTGTGTGAATATAAAGATGCACACACAATGATGTGATGGGAGCTGATTTATCTCCAAGTCACAGACAGGTTTGACCTTTAATTTTTTGTAGCGATAGGGGGAGGGAAGGAAATCATGATGAGAGAGCAGGATGGAGACAGAAAACAGGAGGTAGAAAGAGTTAATATACCACACAGTATGTGGGGTTAAATTTACGGCAGAGTAGTGGCTGGCACTGTTGCCTCACAAACCTTTGACTCAGGGCTGTGAGGCAACACTAGTCTGTATAGGATGACTTAGGAAACCAAGGAGTCGAAGCAAGTAAAAGCAAATCCAAGGATTAAATGGCGGAAGCTGATTGTTGTGCAGAGTGCAGGGAGGAGTTGCGACAGGCAAAAGTACAGCAAAAGTGTTAAGGGACACAGCCAAGACGTTGTTTGGTGTATCCTTTGGACAGAGAAAAAAGACAAGGAAACTTGGTGGTGGAATAAGAAAGTATAGAAAAATGTCCAAAGGAAGAGGATGGCACAGGAAAAAGTGGGACAGCCAAGGAGATGAAGACAGTAGGAAGGAGTACTGGGGGGAATAGGTGTTAGGCAATGAGAGGTGGTGATTGTAATTGTGATTTGTTTATATTGGCTAGACAGAGAGACAGAGCTGGAAAAGATGTGCAGCAGGTTAGAGTGATTATGGACAGAGATGAACAGAGGAAATGGAAGGAGTATTTTGAGGAGCTGATGAATGAGGAAATAGAGACAGAGAGGAGGACAGATAGAGGGATAGTTCCTCAGGAAATGGATGGGGGATTTGTAAGGAGGAAGTGAGGGCAGCTATGAAGACGAAGGAGAGCGGGAAGGTAGTTGGTCCAGATGACATACTTGTGGAGGCTTGGAGATGTCTACGAGAGAGAGAGAGTAGTGGACTTTTTAACCAGATTGTTGAACACAAGAGAGGTGAGGTGGAGAGTGCAGGCAGGGTGGAGTGGGTGGAGGCAGTGTCGCATATGGAAGTTTTCTGAAAGCACTGATAACTGTTCAATCACGACTCAGTCATGAATAAGAAAGAACCATACATTATCATGATGAACAGGCAACATATTGTTTAGCCTTGCAGAAGGTCACATACCCTGGTCACATGCAATAAATTCACAAACAGTGCACACAGTTTGGCAGGCAGGTAAGCCAATCTGCCATATCACCTGTGATTAATAAAATGATTTAATGAGCTTTTTACAGTGTGATGGCTTCCACATCGGATTTATGTTTTGCATTTTTTTCACAAATCAAGTCACAGTAC
The DNA here is from genome assembly GCA_016785285.1 of Brachirus orientalis. Taxonomy (NCBI): domain Eukaryota; kingdom Metazoa; phylum Chordata; class Actinopteri; order Pleuronectiformes; family Soleidae; genus Brachirus; species Brachirus orientalis. The sequence goes on along the minus strand of JAFBJR010000367.1, from coordinate 4,192,885 downwards.
ACAAAATACAGACGAGTGTGTGTCTGCACAGTGCAGCAGCCTGGTGCTGGAGGGAAGTGGCGTGCTTTGTCACATTTTGACAATGAGCACCACTCAGATTAAAGACTGCAGATGGAACATGTCTTCCACCTTAAGATGGCCATATGGGGCGTTAAATCAGATGAAATGCAAGGACTTAATCCATGCAGGCTTCTGTAGATGACAGGTAACTTGTGAGGTTCAGACATTTATGAAGTTGAACATGCAGTGTCAACATGGATACCACATCATCCTAAAGGTATTTAAAAATGGCGTGTAGATGATTTTATTTTACATATGTTAAATAATACATTATAGAGGTTGGCTGCTGTTTAACACCACTATCTTTAAGTTCTCATCCTTGTGATATAATATAGAGTTGGTTTAATAGTGACGTTTTTCAGCTCTAAGTTTTAGTTGTTTTTCTTTTTTAATACACAGTAGATATTTATAATTAAAAATAAATATGGTAAAACTTCATATTGATCTGGTTTTAAAATATACATATTGTATTGGCATTGATATTGGCATGGTCAACCAAACATCTGTAATTTATAACCTGACTTGTTCAATAGAGGTTGAATTAAAAAAAAAAAGACTAATTATGTGGATGTTGAGTATCTCTTTTTTTTTTTTTTTTTGTCTGTGCTTTCGAGCCCAAGTGAGTGAGTATGAGGAACAAAGTGAGAGGCTGTGTGCGTGAAGGCTTTACGGTTAATCCTGTTGTATTTGACTGGATCAAAGTTGGTATTTAGGCCCTATTTGCAATAAATGTGATCCAATAATGAACTTTTGTCTCTATTCACACTGCAAGTCGAAACCCACTTAAACCTACACCTAACAGTTATCTAAATGATGTCACTGTTTTTGTGTGTGCATGTGAGTTTGCATACACGAATAGTCTCATGTGACCTAAAATTTCACCAAAATACACTTTCAGCCTGTGGTCAGATTGGGGTGCTCGCACAGTGACATGCTTCACACATCCCACCACCAATAATCCCACTCTTAATACACACAACAAAGGCACCCTTGTGCACAAATACGTACAGCAGCAGGCTGTCAAGTGGGGCTGTAGTGTTCTGTTTAGGTTCCTCAAGCATGTGACAGCTCTGAGACAGAAGGAGAGATAAGGATGGATAAGGGAAGAGAGGCGGTGGAAAGGGAGAGGATGAGAGCAAAATAAAAGAGAAAGGCACAAGATCCATGCCTCCTCCTCCAAGTTGTTGAAACCCATCAAGTAGTAAAGATGATATCAAATGTCTTGTCAGGTATATTAACTTTTTAGATTGTATAAAAACTTTGTTACTTGTTATTACTTATTATGCTTGGAATAAAACGTCAGATGTTTTCAGTATTGGTAGAAGTTCTTTTGAGAATTCCCAAATGATAAACATCCCATTTGCAGTCAGTCTGATTGACAGCTGTGTAGTTCTTTGAAACTGTGGCTACCTTTACCACAATATCTGTTCTCAGATGATATAAACAAACAAATATCAGCTCTCTAACCTCACAGTGATGGTTTTCTTTTCAAATGTGTTGCTGCACTGATCTCCTAGCCTTTCATATCCTAAGGCTGAAACTTGACACCTGAGAGGTCCATCCCAGCTATACTAAGTTAAACAGACAGTGCATGCATGCATGAATATTACCACTACCAAAAAGTGAATCAGTGTTTGGAAAGTCACATCTGCCCACATGTTCCCCAACTAGCGCACTGTTCAAAGACTGACATTAGTCCACTGGTCAGCACAATGTAGCTAAGGGGGAGACTTTATGCTCAGTTAGCTTCTCCTGAAATATCCTGCACTAAAACTGTGTTGCTTGAGTCTCCATGCTGATCCCAACATAAGAGCAGAAAACTCAAAAGAGGCAAATTTTATAGAAAGAGTGCTGTTGGTCATCCCGATTTCTAACCTTTGAGAGCATGAAGAGGCAGAGAAATGTGGTCACAGTTCGTGTAATGTATAGATGAACATGATCATTGCATGCCCTAAAAAAGAGATTAGTGGCGGTATAAAAATCACTGCTCCCCTCATTTATTTATTTTTTTATCTTATTTGACATTCCATCATAGATTATATGATTTTTTCACCCAAAAATGTTTGCCTGAATGCCCTTTTCTCAGTAGAGATGCAGATAAACTTACAACATGCAGTAAAGAAGCATTTTAGATCAGTACATACTGAATAAGTTTGTGCTATTTTGCATCTTAATTCTCAGACACATTTTAAGTTTGTCTCTCTGCTGCACGTCTACAGGCAGTGCCTCCCACTGTGACTGTAAATTGGATCAAGCAGCAGAGGAATGGTTGCAGGAAGTCGTAGTACTGTAGCTTCTGACCAACAATCTGACATCAGTGACCAGCCAAACATGACTTAGCCTTTATTAAACCACAGACATGGGCTTTGAATCACTTTGTCAGTTAAAAGACATTAAATGAAGATTTTCAATGATCCTCAATTTAAAATAGCTGAAACTCCAAAACACCTTTCAGTGGAGTTGAAATGCTTTCCCCGTGTTTTTAGCATAAAAAAGTGTATAATTTCAACATGGAAACACTTCAACTTCTTCTTGTTATAATATGGAAGAACACCAACATACTGAGCATAATAGAGTATTATAGTATGGTTCATTCACAGAGCGAGAGAGAGAGAGAGAGAGAGCAGCAACTGTATATACTTTATCTGTTTCTATGGGAACTGCAACACAAGATGCAATCAGCTACGGAACCAATGACATTTACCTGCGTCTTCAACCTTTCTTTGAAAGCAAAACAGTCTGTACGTACAAGCTTTAGGTGAGAACACACAGAGAGGTGGATGTACTCATTCTAAAACGCATACGCATTTTCCTGTGCAGCATTCTTTGTGAGGACACTCATAGACATAATAAATTCCCTAGCCCCTTATCCTAACCTTAACCTTCACAACTTAATATCAGTGTCATTTCTCATTAGTGTTTCCCAAAGTTGGAAATGACGATGTTCTCAAATGTCCACTGTCTAAAATCAAACCAAAACCATCAAGGTTTAATGGTTTCTTTGTTATATGGAGCAAAGACAAAAACTAAACCAACCAATATCTGCATTTAAGAAGCTGAAAAAGCAGAAAACTTGTTATATTTCTTTAAAAATCACACATATTGATGAATTGATTATCAAAATAGATGACAATTAATTTATTAATCATTTTAATTATCAGATTAATTGGGTAATTGTTTCAGCCTTAGTGTAGTATATGCTCAAATCTCATGCCAGCTCAGACCAGATTTTACGCAAATTGGATAAATGAGCGCAATTGTGAGTGCATTTTAGCAAGTGCGTGCAGTACAGATGTGGTGCAATAGTGTTGTCTAATGTTGTCTCATCTCAGATTCAAAGCACTGGACAATGTTTCACCAACCTCCTTCGCATTTCAGAGATGACCTTGTTGACTTGGAAGGCCTATAAGGTGGAGAAAAATCTGCATTAACACTTGGGCACCAGGTAGTTTAATACAGACTGAAGGGAAAAAAGGATTTCTTCTTCAACAAAATGACTTTGCTTTTAAAAAAGTTCATTTGCATAAATCTTGTTATGCAAATAGGTCTGACCATGGAGAGCACTTGAGCAAGAATTTGCAGTTGCATAACACAGGAGTGAATAAACAGCACTGTTAATCAGTGAGTTACTGCCAAGAGAAACACTTGTGTCAAATGAAATAGTGCAGCAGGTGTATACTGGGAAGGTTTCACGCTTAGTACTGTGTCACTACTGTGTCCTGGCTCGACTCATTGTTTGCTGCAGTGTTGCAGCGGAGAATGTTCGGAGCGGAGAGTTATCATATTTCATATTTCAAATGTCCTATATCCGCTTAGTCTAAATTGATATGGAAAACTAGAAAAATGGTTGATACTGACCTGTTTCCCTTGACACGAAAAATTGTCCATGTTGTGTGCTGGTGTGTGTTGTGTGTACAGTGTTGCCTCTTTTTTGACATAAACACCGACCTATCTGGACCAGGAGTTGTTACAGAGACCAAAACCTGGTTCTAATGGGGCAGAACCTTATTTTTGAGGACCTAGGCATTAAATGGTTATAATTAACGTTAGGAATAGGCTGTCTAAATGAATGAAAGTCAATGCAGAGTCCTTAAAAGGGCAGCTGTGCAAACTTACGTTTTTTTGTGTGTGTGCGCGCACGTGTGTGTGTGCAGACTGAGGTGAAAGAACAGTGTGAGCATAAGTAATGAATGTATTCACTTACTATTTGCTGTACTAAAGACACACTGCACTCCTCTTTTGCCAGAGGAAATACAGAAAATTATGGAGGAATGAAAAGGAAAGAAGTGAGTTACAGTACAAAGGTTTTGGAAGAGGAATAAGGCGTGGAAGGAGAACACGTTTAAGTGTGTGGGCACCACAGCTGGATTCATATGAGCAGTACAAGGCTTTGGAAAACAATGTTTATCAAGCGAATCCTTATGTTGGGCTAAACATAACACACGCGTGCACAGGAGTGTGCACGTGTGCATGTGCAATCGTTCATGTTGTTCTACACAACATGAAAGATTGCTGGAATTGTATGTCTTTCTTTTTTTTTTTGCCAAACATCAAACTTGTTGGGGTTTATGGAGGAGACAGTGAATAAAGTCTGTCTACTCCACCTTCAGATTGGTGCAAAGAGCTGGAAGACTGCATTAACTATCCTTACTTGTTCAATGATAAATACTTTTTGGTCTGATGATTAAATTAAAACAGTCTGTTTTTCTTTTTTTTTATTAGGGTATGAGCACACAAAAACCTAAGGAAACTGAAGGAGTCATTTTATTTATTTCCCTATTACATAGTGAACAAAATTGTCAGGACTGTTATATCTTTGTAACAAACAGTTAACAGTTATGTAGTTAATGAGGTGCTTTTAAAAAGAATGTTATATATCCCATTTCCATTCAATCATGTACTGTTAATTTGAAAAACTAGAACAAATTGTAGCTTCTGAAGCAATTTTTTTTTTCATTTCTGTTTCTTGAAGCAGACTGTGTAAGCTCTGTTTCCATGGTAATTTTCAGTAGGCTTATGGTCTGTTTGTTAATGTAGAATACATTGGGATGTTTGTGGTTTGGATGCATTTTACATTTTGCTCTGCACATGATCGAAAAGCACAAGACACACTTCCTCTGAATAGAGCCTGCCATATTTACATTAGTTAATATTAACTTCTGTACTTCCCGTGAACAACCCCCATGACGCCATGGAGCAATTGCTATGACGATCCATGGTACCTGCCCCAGGTGCATCTCACATCGGCAGCTGTTGCCAAGGTTACAGTAAATACTGTTTTACTGTTGTTTACTGATCGCTGCAGGCCTGTGAGCCATGAGCAGAGTTTAGCAGAGATATGAGACAATTTGTTTCCCCTGACCCTGGAAAATGATGAGTCAATGCTTAGAGTAAAAAATTTCTAAAGCTTAGATGGTAGAGGTCAGTGTGATGCATTCATTGTTTAGAGTGAATCCTGGTAGGTTTCAAAATGTTGCCTATACTCTAAACTGTCTTTAAAAACTATTGAAAGTAATGGGGGATTTTGTCAGAATTTGTGTTGTCTGGTAATGGACAATTTACTCAAATTATGCCTTGCAGTGCGAGGATTTAATGAACTTGAGATCTAAAAAGCTGTGATGCTATCAATGTACTTAAAGAGCAAAATTAAACTCTGCTCAGTTGGAGGAACAGTTTCTTGTGCTGGTTAAAGATTAACACTACAGGATGTAATCCATAGCATTTAGAAGCAGTTGACAAAGGAAAGCTTAAGGTATCTTTGGAAAGTGCTGAACCTCCACTGGCTGCCAGGTCAGCTTCACTGCAGAGGATCGGCATTTCTGGGTTTGGTGTTTTGATGAGGATGAGGCATTTTCACTTTCAGTCTCACTGAAAAGTCTCACATCATTTAAAATCAAACCAACTTAACTTGTGAATGATTATATAAGGCCTAATATATGTTAATTTATGGCTTCAACTAATCCTCAATAGTGCACAACTTTTAGATTTTTCAAACTGGCATCACTTACAGTAAATATAAAATTGCAGTGTTTACCAGGTAGACTTAAAGTTTGTTTTCATATCTTTGTGTTACCTTCTGTTACATTAACTGAATCGTTCTGTGTAGTAGGAAATTTATCCTCATGTATCTTCATCAGCATACCAAACATTCATGTTGTAAATGGTATACTCCATGTCCGTGTAGCAACGAACCATAAGCAGAAAGCGCTGAAAACCGTCTACTTAATAAATCAAAATTCACAACATTATCGCATATTATGTGTTTTTGTTGACATACAGTCCTAACTTAAAACTGATTCTTGTCATCGTTGCTCACCATTCCTAAATCCACATTAAGTACATGGCCCACTGTGTTGTTTTAATATGATGATCGTGCAGATGGGGGTTGACTCGGATGCATAACAGACTTAATTTAAAATTAAGTCATTTTTTTAAGCAACAAGAAAAACACTTTTTTGGTCAAGAAAAATATTTGTTTTGTAGAGTAAATAAATAAAGACACAATGATCACATTGTACACCATTTTGCTCTTTCTCTTGAGCATTCTCAGGAGAAAGGTCAGTGTAGATCAACAGGCAGTGGAGCCCAAGAGAGACCTGGAGTACATGCTTACTTTAACTGCATTAATTGCAGCTAATAAATTACAATTACAGGACAAGCTGTGTGCTCCAATTTCCTCCTGGGTTGCTACATGAATTGTGATCCACATATTTGTCACTTAAAACCTCTTGGATTTAAAGAACAAACCATGCACTCTCTGTGTGTGTGCTGCAAGGAAATGTGGTTCCTATGGTAACATGACCTGAAAATATGGAAACAAATTCAATTACTCTTTCTCTCAATTTGTGCCCTCCGCTCTCTCTGATCTCCATTTTGTGTTTTTCCCCGGGTCTCTTTGTCGTAGTCCATCTCCCTCCCTCCTGCCGTTACTCCGACAGACACAAACAGAGGTGATTTTGAGGCTGACTGTCTAAGTGGCCATTTGGGCTTTAAATGAAAGAGAGAACTTGAGCAACTCATTGACCAGTCTGTCGTATGTTCGATTTTGGCAGTCTATGGGTGTGTAGGTGTGTGTTTATTTGTTTATGTTGGTGCATGGTTGGCCTTGCTGTGGATGAGAACAGTTACGAAGATTTATTTTACAGCTTTTGGACAATATGCAGAAAATTTTGTGCCAAACCATAGTCTACATGTGTACAGTATGTGTATGTAATCACTTGATGCTGAAAGCTCTTTTATCTCAGCCTTTGTTCCTTTTTTTTGTAATTTTTTTCTATTGATCCATCTTTATTCTTTGTCTGTCCGCATCCTAGTTCCTCCAACTCCACTGCAGGAACGATCCTTTCTGTCCCCCCATGAAAAACAACAAAAAATGTTTTATTCTGAAGCATAAAGTCTTCTTTTAATTGCATCCAAAGATTTTCTCATGCTCAAAAATCCTTTCCAGTCCTGCTCAATGTTGACTGTTTAGTGTAATGTCTGTTAAAGCTGAAATAAACCAATTTTGGACTTAAACCTGTCAATATGATGTTAAAACTGGGGTTAAAATGTGGGTTTTAATGGAGAAAGTGCAAATTTATTTAGCCAAAATAACAATTTTCACTTTGTATTTAAAACATTGAATAGCCTTTCCTCAATATCTGTACACATAATGACACACTAGTTTTTTGGAAAATCCATCTTTATCCTTACCTGCACTTTGCTATTGCTGTATCGTTATGACAATACCCAAACAGGAATACATAGGTAGGGACACAATTCTGACACTTTATGTTTAACTTTCTTTAAAATTGTTTGATATTTTAGAAAATTTCGATAAAATCAAGATGTCTTTATGAAAAGGTCACATGCAGTCTGAAAACTAATTCCTATGAACAGTTCAAAATTTAACTCAGTAGCAAAAATGATTTCTTTATTGTGTCTGACATTTGTCTAAGTGATTATTATCATGGAAATTGTTATCGCCCAGCCCTGTTTTCTCACAACAGCTAATTTTGTGACATATGAAATCAGGGTTAATTATTTTGTTTAGACGCGGAAAACTGGTGATTTGTTAAGGTGTTAACAAAAGCAACGGTGCATAACGTGAGTGCAGCCATTTACTGTAAAATAAAATCACAGCAAATTATTGCTTTACTAACTAATCTCTTATTGAACGTGATAACAAAGCATAAATGATCTTACACTAACTCTGAGCTTATAGGGTATAGTAGATCATATAGGTAAAGTAAATCATATACTTGTGTCTCCTTTTCCTATAAACGCTTAAAGAAAACATTCTGTTTGACAGAAATCAGTGAACTCTGGTCCACTAAGCAGAATTTTGGCTGCATAGTTTTGACATTTTATCCCAAATATAGACTGCAGTTTCATTTTGGACTTGCACAGTATGGACATTTTCACTTTCAGTCTCCATCATATACTGTAGCTGCTTTTAAATTGAATTCACTGAAATGGACAGGAAAATCTTATCATCCCCAGCTAAACATATATTTTTTTGCTGCTTTTTACTGGTTTCTTAATATAAGAACATTTTTTTCAATAATATTAATTCATTTACCACCACTCCATCTTCGACATGAGGGTTGCAGGGGGCTGGAGCCAATTCCAGCTGACGGTGGATCGCCAGTCCATTTTCAGGGCCGACATATTGACACCTCAGTTCAATTTATAGTGACCAATTAACCTAATCTGCATGTATTTTTGGACTGTGGGAGGAATACCCAGAGAGAACTCACTTTGGAGAAACTTTGGAGCGTGGAAGTACGGAATAGGCGTGATAATTTAGTCAAAAATAAATATAATGCTGATCTAAAGCTTGACCAGTGCATAGATTTCATCCTCTCTCCACAGTGTTCCACAGTGATTATCTGTGGCACTAATGCAACACAGAAGTGAGATAAGAACCTGTAGTACACCTTACATAATAGTTAGCCATGAAGGTGATGTGCCCAGCCATTGCAGGCTGTAGTGTGTTTGTTAATCAGGTGAGCTCACATCGAAAGCTGCCAAAATGTTCTGCTCACACATGGCTGCGGATTCATGCACGCTCACACACACACAGGTTTATATAAGAGAGCTCAAACGGATGAACACAAACATGTAGGTGTAAACACAGATGCTGTAGAGGTGTTGTGGTTTACACACATTTTTTTTTATATTTTGGGCATTTATGTGTGTGTGTGTGTGTGTGTGTGTGTGTGTGTGTGTGTTTTGTCTGGCTTAGACACCTGATTCGTTTGTTTGTCTTTATTAATGCATCCATATGTTCTTCATATGTTAGTGTGAGTATAAATCTTTGCAACTATATGGTTATTTACATATAAATGAGAATATGTTTGTGTGTGTGTGGATGTGGGTGTGTCAGAGAGTGTGTGCAGTTCATGGCTTTGGTTTGGGTCCAGATGTCCATATGCTGCCAGGCAGGACAGGGCATATGGCCATCTGGTGGGAGATACAGTATACAAACAATAAGCTTTGACCTTTTGATTTGGTTTCAGCAATGGAGCCTGTGTGTGCTCTGTATAATGTTAATTTGACACCTAGGTTTTTTTTATGTTTTCTGGTGGAGAAAATGAAATAATGTAATGGATGTAATGCAGGCCAGAGGCATGATGGGTGACTTGGGTGAGCTGATGTAAGTTAAAGTAAACTTTTCTATGGGGCAACATAATGAAAGCCACTATATCTATTTTGATTTCCTTTTTTCCCACTGAGATTCTGTTATCTAATATACAGTGTGTCATTATATGCACGTCATTATATATTACATACATATAAGACATTATATACATATAAGTCGTATAAGTCTGAAAACAGCTTTATGAATCTGGGGTTAAATAAATAAAAAAAGGGGGGGGGGAGGACTGAAAATAAATGAGAATATTAAAAAAATTCATAATCAGATTAGTTGTATGTATACTGTATGTCTATACATTGTTTCATTGTTTCCACTGATTTTTAAACAAGGATTGGTTTTCAATTACTTGGCAATGAACAGCATTGGTACTATTTTACAAAAAAAAAAACCCTGGAAAAAATAGTGAAGCATATTATTATTTCTTGCTTAAGATGAGAAATTATAGTTATTTACTTGCATTTCTGAACAGAAAAGCTACTATTAGTGGTTGACTGTTATATCTTTGACTTCTCAGAGAGGCCCAGTGAGTCTCAAATTTGGATATGAAAAGGTGAATTCAGTTTGTTTTTTGCCAAATAAATAGCAACAACATTTTTAGTTTGAAACCAGTTTTTTGAAAGATTCCTAAAATGTTTTCTTGTGGTCAAATGCATTTGTTAAGCATTGTATATACACCATTCAATTAATTATTTTCCTAGTGCTAGAATTCACATATTTACAGTTTGTGTTTGAATGTGTCACTCAACAGAAAATTGCTTTTAATGGAAAAAAATAAATGGTCTTTTAAGGAGGAATAGAATAGATGTAATGCCGTGAAATTGTTTATATCTGCACTTTTTCACTTAAAATGATATTTTTTAAATTTATACATTTAGAGTTTGCTTTTTGAATTTGAATTTCTACAGATAATTGTTTTTAAAGGGGAAAAAGAAAATGGTCCTGTAGTTTTTGAGGATTTATAGTCACTCCATTGCTTTTAAGTTTGTACCCTAATATTAATGCACTTTTGCAGATATTGTGACTTTAACTAATAGAGTAATATAAGATGTTTTTGTTTATTTCACCCCTGTCATATCTTTCCTTCCTTCCCAGCCACTGGCTCTGGCTCTACCTCATACTGTATTTATCTGTGAAGCCCAACAAACAGTTAAGCAGTCAGCAGATCTGATCTATGTAGCACACTAAAGCAGTAGGAATTATACTGTGGGGTCAGCACTGTGATTCTCTGGAGAGCCATGAGGCTCACAAGCAAACACTTGACCAGAGCAGTGAAACACTGCTGCACATTAACTGCAAGAGCTTGTTGTCAAATCTTCATGAACCGTCTGCCCGTAATTGAAACTGTTGCAAGAAACAATGTTTGATTCTGCTGAAGTTTAACATGCTCCTCAAACAGGATTAAAAGATAAAATAATTTAGGGTGAGACTCACAACATTTTTGTTTGTACAGTAGGAGATTACAGTTCATATTCATATTATGGATTATACATGGATTACATGGCACGTACTGGGAATTTCTAGTGGGCCTAAAAAAAGAAAATAAAACGGAAAGGAAATGAGAGGGAGGTAATTCCCGCACCACCATCACCCACTGTCTTTCCCTTGACAATATTGAGCATGAGACTAGTTTACAGAGGGGAGGAGGAAAAACAGAGAATGTGAGCGGAGGAAGGAGGTGAGGGCTGTAAAGAGAGAAGAAAATAAAGAGGAAGCAATCAAAGAAAATGTAAACAGTGGCGAAAATGCTGAAAAAAAGACACAAAACACTCCACTTTCCTGTCCTCTTTTTTCTCTGTGAACAGTTCTCTGGAATCCTCGGACTGCGGTTGGTTACTTAGCAACCGGAGACCTGACGAAACTGTGTCAGAGGGAGAGCGAGAGACAGACAGAGAGAGAGAGCATAGAACATACATGATGAAACTGGCCCTCCTTATTGTAATAAACCAAAGATATGATTTACCCAGGCCTGCTGGAATCCATTTATACACAGAGGAAACATCCCAGAATAACAGAATAACGATGGCATTACTCTGTATTTTTTGTACTTTCATGATAACACGCAAACCAAACACGCAAAGTCTTTCACTGCAGGCCTTTAGATGTATGCAGCCTCTAACACATCACATTTTGAAGATTTGAATTTGTATAAAAGCAGGTCACAACAACAGAGTTTTATGTTCTTTCTACAGATAAAGATAAAAAAGGTGTCACCATGTTACCAATTTACACCTGAAGGTCACATGGTACAGTTGGACAACATCACCTGTCCCCTAACCCTTTGCCAAAAACGACAGTGAATATGTGACTGTGATTTAAATATTTCAAGTCTGAACAAATTGAGTTGAGAAAGTTTAAAGATGGGTTTAACGGACAGGGAGGCACTTACTGTATCTGCCTTTCCTGCTTCACTTTTGCTCATGCCGTAAATAATGTCTCCTAAACAAGCTGGAACTGTGCTCTTTTGTAAATGTAACCAGGGTCATTAAGGATAATAACAAGTTGTTGGTGTATTAGATAAACGCAGTGTACTGTGCTAATTTACTGTATGTAGAGGAGATTCTCATTTTCATATCATTGTCAAGCTTAAATGTTGTACCATGTCAGGCACATTGAATAGCCTCAGGTGTGTGTGCGTGTGTGTATTTGCGTGTAAGGCCAGACCCCTACCATATGCAGCTGCTCTATTTAGGACTCTCTATATCTCCCTCTCCCTTGCTCTGTCCCTTTTCCCTCTTCATCACCATCACACAAGATGGGACAGATGCCAAAGGAAGGAGAATTTCACCTTAGGATGCCTTTGTTCAGGTCTGTTATGGGTCGAGAATGCCACGATACAGTAACCTACTGTATCTTCATATTGAGCAGAAAACCAAAACAATGCTAAACTCTTTCTGTTTGGTTGAAAAGCTTTTGACCATTGGTAAGAAAATGAAAGATCTTGTGGAGCGAAATGGGTGATGCAGTTTGCACACAGCGAAGAGACTGCAACAGAAAGACAGAGGGAATCCTGGTGTAAATGCGTCACTGCTGCCTCAGCCCCCCTCTCGAGGGTGTTGGAGGTGGAAGGATGGAGAGATGCAGAAATGGAGAGATCAAAGACGAGGGAGAGAGGGAGAGCAAGTACAAGGACAGGCTGATTTATGAGTTTCTGTTTCTGAATCGTGCCGTCTTCAGGGACTTCACAGAGATGAGCCAATCTGGAGTTCACACACGCATACACACACGTACACACTCACGCAGTGGACACACGAGACACATGCGCCTCAGCAACTAGTCACTGTGTTGGCAAGGTCCTTAAAGTTGTGAACGCAGCAGTGAGGAAATCTTTTCTTTTATGTTTGAGGTAATGTGACTGTGTGTGTGTGTGTGTGTTTGCAGGCTGTACAGTCTGTTATCTGTGGCAGATGGTGAAATAAATGAACAATCATCCCAATCAAACATTGCTTGGAGACTGGATTGGATCCACTGCCACACTGACAGAGGGAGACAGATCGCTAGGAGGCGTAGGGGAGGAGAAGAAGCAGATATGGTGAGGACTGGGGAGCTTGGAGAGATTTTAAGTGAAAGGATGGGGAGTGAAACAGGAAGTGGAGGAAGAGCAGATTCTGCTCAGAGATTCCCAACAAAGTTTTGAGATGAGTGATTAGAGCATAAACAGGAAGAAAGGACAGCTGAGGGGGGACAGAGCTAATGCCAAACACAAAATCTAAGATCATTTAATTTTTAAAGTGACATGTGCATATCTTTAGCAAGTATTCATAGTCATACCTGACTCTTCATCAGGCTTAAGGTCACCAATAAGGTCCTGCCACATTGTTTAAACAAAAAGCACTGATTCTTTGTTGCTATTGAATGATGGAGTCTACCCAGTAAAACTTAAGGATTACTGGCCTGTAAAAGAAAGTCAATCCTCCTTGAGAGTTTAGTCTCGGCAAAGTATTTGAAATACACTGATTCTCCATATCCATTGTTCAGTTCATGCTTCCATGGTTTTGAACGATGGCTCGGTTCCCCAACACAGTTTCTGGGGGAGTTTTGGTAATAGTTGTGAATGTGCCTGCAATCTCAGGGTTGTTATCCATCTGGGGCTCCCAAAATCATGATAAAACAAAAATAGTCTTGTGACACAAGCAGTAAAGTGCAAACTGCAATTACAAAAAATACTGAATGATACTTCTGTTATCTACTGTACATTTGTAAAATGAAAAACAAGGTTTGATTTATTATTAAAGTCAGTGGAAGCGGCAGGTTCTTATTCTTTTCACAATACATGTCTGTGGACATTAGTTTTGCAAGTACGGTCTTGGTTGTAGATACTTTATAGTCAGGCTAAATAATTCATAATTTTCAAATGGAAATTGCAATTTAAAACATTGCAGTGAGCAACGTTTATTGCACATTGTACCATAAGTGAATGACATAACTATTCAGTGACCACACAGTGTAGTAGTGGCTAGCACTGTTGCCTTACAACGAAAAGGCCCGGATACATGACGCGCTCCAAATGAGGGCCTTTTTGTATCGAGTTTGCATTTTCTTCCGTGTGTGTGTGGGGGGGTTTTCTTTAGTTTGGTTTATTGGAGTCTCTCTGTCTACTGGACAGAGAGTGAATGGTCCTTTGTCTCTGTGTGTTGGCCCTGTGATGGACTGGTCACCTTTTCTCCTAGACTGGTATCCTGCCTTTTGCCCTATGTCAGCTGGGAATGGCTCTTGTGGCCCCGTGACCCTCATGTGGACCATAAAATTGTATTGATAAAAACCTGCTACTTTAGATTTTTCTGTATCCTATACCAAATAAAAAAATGTATTCCAACATGTTGAAAGCAGGTTGAAGTTCTTGACCTTGCATTAGTAAGTAGTATCATGTTTTAAATCTATTAACATTATGAATTTTTCCAAACTGAAATCACAATATCTATAAAAAAGGAAAGGTTAGATATTATACAAATATAATTATCAGTTAGGTATGATATTAATTCTATGTTTGTTTGGCAAATGCAAACAGCTGTTCCTTAAACTTAAACTTAAACTAACTTAAAATTAAAGTAGCCCTAAAACCATCATGAAATCTGGTCTCTGTGGTTTTAAACCATGTGGTTTATACATCCATTCAACCATTTACCAATCATCCCTTAGCATTTGAAAAGACAGGTAGGTTTTATGGTGCCACCTGGTATAAAGTTACAATATACAAAGCAGATGTAGTAAGGACAAAAAACTGCTTAAAATGATAGATAGATAGATAGATAGATAGATAGATAGATAGATAGATAGATAGATAGATAGATAGATAGATAGATAGATAGATAGATAGATACTTTATTGATCCCGAAGGAAATTCAAGTCCCGAAGGAAATACAAGTGCTCAGTATAGCATGATCCACAAATACATAAAACACACACACACTGCTGAATAACCTGCTTAGAGAATGTGATTAGGTTATTACATCTGATGGGATTGAGTTTGCTCTCCTCTAATGAAAGAGGGATGGACTGGAGCATGAGAAGTGTGTGTGTGCAGAAAAATGAGAACAAGAATTGCACGGAGGAGATTGCTGAGATATGGAAGGAGGTGAAAGGCTAAGAGGAGAGACAGAGGGCGGGTATTGTAATGGAGAAGCATGGAGGGGATGGCATGGAAGAAGCAAGAGAGAAGGGGTGAAGGTGAGAGTCAAGGGAAAGTAGGAGATGGGATGGATGGAAAGGTTGCTGAGAAGGAGAGAGTGTGTGGGGGGGGGGTTAACCTTGTTTTCAGGGCAAGGATGAATTTAATATCCCTGCAACGATGCATTTTACAGTAGAGCTGCAAATATGATACATTTCTTTATTGATTAATGTGACATTAATCAATTAATTGATCAACAATTTAGTCTATAAAAATCAACCACTGTTTCCCAGACCTCAAAATGATCCAGTTTATTGTCATAGTGCAGCAAAGAAACCAGAATATATTCATATTTATGTATTTCATACATAATACACTCAAACTAATTAATGAGGAACTAAAATAGATTGTGACTAATCTGGTAAATTGATTAATAATGAATTATTTTAATAATTTTTGCAGCCCTATTTGACTTTTAAATAGAATGGAAAATAGAATGCATTACACACATACAATTATTGCTTGCTGCATAAAAAAAAAAAACATACAGCCAAATTATTGGCAATATTATCAGGAAAAACATAAAAGCAATTAAACAGGCTTGTTGTGCAGCAATAGGGGTACATTCAATTCTAACTGAAGATGCCAGTGGATTTACAGAATACATCATCTCACCCTGTTTTCTTCTCTTCTTTTTTATGGCGCCCTTATCTCCAATTTATAATTGGTATATGTCTGAAAAGCTGTACCTTAAGGATTACACACAAGGATGCATCCTTTTTTTCATGTCTCTACCTTTGTGTATATGGATTTCCCCCCAGGCTCCAACACCAGCTACCACTCACTTAGGTCCCAATTCATAGGAATGAGGCAAACAAAGTAAAACAGACAGGTTGAAATTTATCTGCTTGGCTGAGAAATTTGATCTGACACAAGAGCAGCAGGCAGTAAGCTCCAGGCAGTATAGTCACGGGGCTCTGTAAACTGTGACCACTAACTGTGACCAATTTTCAAAGCTAAATTTCCTAGAGAAGATGCTGGTTGCCCTCTCTGCATGGTTTACAGTGGTGCAACAGAACAAACTGGAGGAATGTTACAAAAGTGCAACGCGCAGCCGTTCATGTCGTCATATCATAACATCAATCAAATATATTGTGTTGACTAAAAATGTGGTCAAACACGGGGGAGCTTGAGTTCTTTTATCAAACGAGACAGGTGAAATTTAGAGCTTATCGTACAACTAAGAGAGCACATACGTACATGGATAAGTTCTGTTTGTGACACTGTAGCACCGATTCAACTCATATATATTTCTCCTCATATGGAGGAGAAAATGACATAAGGAAAAGTACAGCTGGGAGAAGGTGATATTCTCGTGTGTTAAAGGTCCAGTGTGTAAAATTTAGGAGGGCTTTTATTGGCTGTCATTGACTATATTATCCATACTGCTAATATTTTCCCAGTTATTTTGGGATCAATAAATCTGTTTATAATTTGTGAGAGTATAAGTGACTACCACTTTAAAATAAGAAATGTTTTTTCGTAGCTTTAAAATACATATATATTAACGCAAGGGCCTTGCTTTACAGAGGCCACTATATATACTGTATATATTGCGCTGCCATGTTTCTACAACTCAACAACTAAATGCAGAGTGTGCATTTTGTGAAACGAAGGGGTCCTCTATTTGTTAGTATCCGTTATCTCACCGTTATACGTCACAAATTCTTACACACTCGATGATAATTACTATGGATGAATTATCATGGGGAAACTATTGTTCCTTTCTTTGCACCGCTTCGAGGTTCCTATACCTCTGTGCTCTCTGCCGCCACCCCTTGTATACACTGACACTGACACGATATCATCTGAAGTGAGATTGACTCTCTCTCTCTGTCTCTCTGTAACCTATCTTTGTGAGGATATTTTATAAAATCCTCACAACTTTAAAGGGCTTTTTCAGGGTTAAGACTTGCTTTTGGGTCACAGTTAGAATTAGGTTTAAGATAAGGGTTTAGTTGCGATTGTAAAGGTCAGCGTAAGGGGCTTGATCCTCACTAAGAATGCTGTGCAAGAATGTGTGCGCGCGCGTGCGTGAGTGCACTGTTAGAACTCTCCTGTGTGCTCCTGCTTATGTACAGTACATTCACGTATGTCTAATAGTTTGCGTAGGGGAATTGTTGCCTCGCATCAGCAGCTGTGTGCGTCTAAATACTTTATTTATACAGTGTGTGTGCGAGAGGGAGACAGAGAGAGCCCAACACGACTACATCTCTTTACCAGATATATAAATGTACAGTGGTCATGGGCCTTTGGTGTCCAGAGAATGAACAGAACAAAACAAAACCTGCAAACCATTCTGCTTCCTTAGCGCACACACGTGTACAAGTGCTATGCATTTGTAATTGTGTGTATGTTCATTTAGTGAGTGTGTGTAAGTGTTATCACAGTCACTGTAGGTGTGAGACTTTGTTATGACAGTGCAGTACACATTTAACAGGCTAGTGTTGCATTGTGGTATCTGTGTCTTGTTTACCTCGGATGGCACTTATTGTTACATATATTTGCACAGCAGATGCTCCAGATGAACAGTGAGCCAAAAAATGTGCCATTATACAGTGAAAGATGAACATAATTTGTGCTTCATATCAGTAAGATGTCAGCAAGCTCTGGCATCACTTTCTGTGATCTCAAGAATGCATACCATATGTGGTTATTAGTTCTGCCCTTGAGCAAAGACAAATTGCTGCTGCACACCTACATGACAGTATACTCCATATGTGTCCTCGAAAGTACACTGATTACAATAAAGGAGTAAGAAGAGATGGGGAAACATTAAACAAGTAAGGCTGCACCCCACTGCTTTAATTTCTGCAAAACTGATTTGTAAAATAAAATGTCCAAAAGAGTAGAGTGTGCTGCTATTTAGGAAAATCTGTGACAAATGAGACTAAATTACCTTTATCTGCTTCACGTTTACAGTGAGGTCAGCAAGTCACGGACATGTTAATGTAATTAGTGTCCAATAACGGTTTTATGTGTTTAAATCATGCCTTTGTTTTTTAATGCAGGACAGTTAGATTTTTTTTAACCTATGATTAAAAAGACACCGTATGTTGTGATTTCAAATAGTTTTTCTATTATTCTTATTTAGCTCAACTTTAAACTTTGCGAACGTCTAATCATATATTTTACTCAAACCATCTTAAATTTAGATGTCACTGCTTGTTGCACAACTGTTTATATTTTGTTTTAAATTGATGAATCTGGCATCAAATAACCATTTTGCATATTGGCTAAGTAACCAACAGTCATATAAGAATTTGTAACTGTTACACTGGGACAGACCAACCAGCGTTACCTGTCCATGGCTGTACTACTACAATAGCTATGTTTACATGTGAAAACTTTCTATAATCTGAATGAAATCACACTTTCATGATTACAAATTTACAGTGTTATCTAGTAACACTGTAAATAAAACATTTGCAGAGTCATCCAGTTGTCCAGAAATAGTAGGAATAGTAGAAGAAGAATCTTCATCTCTGCCAGTATCATAAACAAATTGTTGTGTTTGGCCACAACTGTGCTCTACAATCCAGAGTTCTTTTTCAGTATGTAATAAGAAAACAGCTTCAGCTCCAGACCATTTTTCTGCCATGTTTCCATCCATTTCCAACAATACCAAAAGAGGAAATATGTTACGTTTACACAGAGCAGACACATGGCAACATAAACCAGGAAGTCATCATCGGAGCAACTGTTAACATGAACATTTGGACCACCCCTCTTGATCTAAATGAAATTTCTTTCCAAATGGGCCATATTTCACCCAAGTACTCTAAATGGCATGTTTACATTACATTCATTCCAGTCAGGCTTTTATTCTAATTATCTGTGTCCATGTAAACATAGCACCTGACTGGCACTGGGTTCAGTTTTTGATCCAGTGGTATTTAATTAGTTCAGTTATACGGGCGGTTGATAAATGGCTTTAAACTTGCTTACTGCTCGACTTCTAAATCCTCACAAAAGCCAACGGCCAGTGTGACACGACACAGACCTAATTTGATTGCTCAAAATGCTCAGGCATAAGCTGACCTTAACAAGTGAGACCCAGAGCATTCTGTGCCAATCCTGGGTTTGTCACTGCCAGTGAAGAGGAGCCAACCGCTGCACACTTCATTTGATCTGGCCTATAACGGCATTACTTCACCAACTGTGCTTGTGTGTATTTGTTTGCATGCGCAAGAAGCCAAACAAAACTTGGAAAAACAACAGGATCAGTGTTTTTTCTTGCAGTGCAAATCAGTGGGTACGCTGTGGTTGCTCTGCAGCGAAAGTCCAGATCGATTTCTAGGACACATTTATACGTGTATATGCATATATACATCTGTGTGTTTGTGTGTGTTTGTGTGAGTGTGGGAGACAGAAGGAGGCTCAGGAGGTGTTGACTGTGGAGATTAAAGAGGAATTAGAGAAAGCAGAGCACAGGGACACAGAGAACGACGACAGAGAAGGATCCTCTGAATATTCAAATCTCTCATTTTAATTCTGCTGCAGATTACTGAATCTTTCATCCGTGAAGGAGGGATCGACCTTACATCGCTTACTTAGTGTGTGCGTGCATGTGTTTGAACCACATATAGCGACAGACTGGCTCAAGGCATTTCCCATGTGACTGAAAATGTGTTTTCTACTCTGTGTTAATACTCTACAGAACACATTACTGTATATCTTAACACAATGTTTTATTGCGACCCACCTGAGGCCACAACACATGTTAAACGCTGATGTAATACACAACTAACCTCCTTGTAGACCGTGTCCACAGGATGTAAACAACAGCCCTAACCTGTCCCCTGAGGTAACATGTCCTCCAAACTGGACAACTATATAGTAGGTCTGTTTTTAATATCCAGATGCCCCGGTCTCTTTTATTTTAAATGTGAATGCAAAGGATATTCAGCAGGGTTTGCTTCCTATCTGTCTCCCACTGTCGATGTGCTTCTGTTGTTTTAAATATTCAGCTGCTGCATACCATAGCAGTGGGAAGCCGGTGCATCGTCCGCCCCCCCGTAATACAAGAATGTCCGGTTTCCATCATTATTACAAGTCCTGCGGATGAGATTAGATTAGGGATTAGTTTCCTGCTTTGTTGTATGTTACAGTTTACAGTATGGCCAGTGGAAATCCTTTCGCAGTGAGGAGAGTATACAGTACATGTTGCGTTTTGTTAGTGTGAGTTGCACACTTGTCAGGTTTGTCTAATTAAGAGCGGCCATGTCTTGGGAAATCCTCTGTTAGGCTTGTGAATGGGTGGTCATGCAAATGATGCTTTAGAAGCAGCAGAGCTGAGGCTTTTTAATAGCACATTTTCCTTTTTACCAAATCTAAAAAAGGTGACATACACTTTTTGAACGTGTTGCATTCCAATGGCATGAATTGCTTAGAGCAGATAACTTAGAAACACAAGAGACGGATTCCTGCGTGCGATAATCTGCTGATGTTTCAGCAAGATACGTGCAAGATGGAGAGACCTTAAGCTGTGCAGCAGCAGTGCGCAGTTCTCTGTAACAGTCACTCGAGGGAAAAAAAAGTTTAAGTCCAACTTTTTTTTGCTGATACAACCTCCATAAGTTTGTGTGTGTGTGTGCATGCGCATGTGTGTTCAACTCAACGTAATTTAGTCATAATATTTATGTCGGCATTTGTGTGTTTTGTGAATCAGTTTGTTTATATCTCTGTGTGAATAAAATAGTAGACAGTGGTCACCATTTTCTGCCTTTGCCTTATCTCCTTTTCTAATTAGAACACACTTCTTCACCCTGGGAATACTTAAGTACTGCATCTCAGTGTACACACCATACACACCACTGCTGTGTGCGTGTCTGTGTGCTTGTGTCTGGGCCAGAAGCCAAAACAAAGCAGAAAAACAGCAGCATCAGAGCCTTTTCCCTAGTTGGCGACACATTCAGGACTCATTCCTACTGCTGTTCTCCTTATGTCCTCCTTATCACCCATTCTCTCATTATACCCCTTGATTTACTTGAAGTACATACAGCACTTTTCAACTCTTCATATGATGAAGGTTCATGCTTTTTTTGAAAACGTAGAACCACAGTGATAATATGCTTTACATGTTGTATATTTTATGGCTGTACTTATATTTCGATGCCAGGTTTTAATGTAGAGATATTATGATATTACCATGTACTCAGAGTTAGGAATCTGTTAACAGTAAAGGAGAACAGCTACATGTTCTCATAATGAACACCTCTCTGCAGGTACTACATGTCATTTCCATGTCACATTATCCATCTTTAATTTCATTTGAGGAAATGACGATGACATCGATGTAGCTGTAGTTAAACAGCATCAAAGGAATTCCAATACAGACAGTCACACTTTCTAAAGTCATAAAAAAGGCATAAAAAGGGCACAAAGCCTATTTTAGTTGTTACTATTATCTTGTTATATGTGGAACTCTTAACAGAATAACAGGAAACAAATAAAATAAATAAATGAATGATGAGTTTAAATTGACAAAGAAGATAATGTGAACCAAAATAAAGAAATAAACAAAGCAAAATATTGCTCAAAAGTCAAAAAAAGAAGATATCTTGACATTTATATACCAGCAGAACTCCGTCTTGTCATACTGTAAATACTTTCTGTCTTACTTCTTTAAGTTAATTGCCACTGATCTTCAGGATTATAAAATAACCATCCATTATTATTGCTCACCAGCATCTTCTATCAGCAATTATGTCTGTCAATATTAGCCGTCACTACAACAGGATATACAGTAGACATGGATCCATTAAAATCTTCATTTGTATAAAAGCCAGTAATCAAGACTAGCAGCTGACCCCATTGGGTCATTATTAGACCAATTAAGTGCATTAGACTCACATAAAACTTCCTGTAACATCCATTTACAGTGTGTTGATGGGGCCTTGATGGTTTACTCCCAGGCTCTTGTGGTGGATCTTGGTCTTGGTCTTGTTTGTCTCATGTTGTATTGAACCTTCTCAGAGAAATTACAATTATTTACAAATATACTGCAAGAACAAAAACTTGCTGTGTGGGAAATATGAGTTGTATATCTGCCAGTGTACGTGTTATATTGGAGACGTATTAATTCATTTATTTGCATGACATCATGAGCGAGTCAACTCTAGAGACCAACTAAAGTGAAGCTCATCAAATTACACTTGGATTCAACAGCGCATACGCAGTTTTAGTAGATTCCTTTTTCTTTTTGTTTTGCTCCCTTTGTGTGTAACCAGTAGAACTTATTATGTGTATTATTATTGCTGCTTTAAGAGTACATTCAGTGTTTTTGCCTTAACCGTCTCCTGCACATGGTTCGAGCACGTGTCCATGCTGGTGATCCTGCTCAACTGTGTGACTCTGGGGATGTTCCAGCCCTGTGAGGATGTCGCCTGCCAGTCGGAGTGGTGCCGCATCCTACTGGTTAGTGTTACTGGGCACCTGACAGCCCTATCAGGGTCTTTATACAGCTGTATATGCAATCCACCTGTTGTCCTCTATGTTATATTATGAATCTTCGGGTATTCATTTCAGTTCAGTAAATTAGTTATGTGACTAATGATGATACCAGTGGACCATTTCATTTTCAGTCTTAGGTTGATGTGAGGTGACTGAAAGTACAAAACCTCATGTGTCTCATGTGTTTCAACATGTTCCTGCTGAAAATGTTTGATAATTCTGGACTCACACAGATACAGTATGCTCCTCATATACAAATGCAGATGTTCGTTCTGCTGTGGTAGATGTCCAGTTAATTAAACCACTGCCATAACCAAGCTTTGTCCTGCAGGAATAAAAATGAGTAATGGAGACAAGAACTCGACAACCTCTACTCACACCTTCTCAGTTTGTTTGAAAATGTGAATGACGAAATTTAACAACAAAGTGTATTGGTACTGTTGTCAATTTACTCTTATTATTGTCATTGTTAAATGTTAATTCTAAACTTGTTTTCTTTTTCCTTTATATTGTTTTTTGTCACGTATAACCAGGCATTGGACGACTGCATCTTTGCTTTCTTTGCTGTGGAAATGGTCATCAAAATGGTGGCCTTGGGAATTTTCGGCCCCAATTGTTACCTTGGTGACAAGTGGAACCAGCTTGACTTTGTCATTGTCATGGCAGGGTTAGTATCCCACAATGCTTTGTAGACTCACGGTCACAAATTGCTCAATTTTGTCTGTCATTCATAGATAATAACTGATTAGCATGTAATAATATTTCATTTATTCTTGTTACCCTGATGCTGAACATGAATCTGAACAATCAGACAAGCATGGAAGCAATTTCTTTCTCAGACACACACATACACACACATACACTGTTTCCTGCCTGGGGAGTTGTGGCTGACATTACAAAGATGTATGATAGAAGCGCTTAGTTTGTACCTGTGTTTATGTTGATGAATACAAGAATAGAAATGTCCTTTACAATCTGTGGGTGTTCTGTGCCTACGGTTTCTTGGGAAATAAGGAACATCAGTCTGCCTCAGAGTACATTTACATTGTAAATTCAGTCTGTAATGACATGTGTTTTGAACAGCTTTTACCTCTAGAATCAAACAGAGGCCTAGAAAAATGAAAACTCCAATGAAATATTAGAGGAAAAAGACTAAACAAAATGTCAATTAATCTCTATCCATGATAAGAAATATACATATGTATGTACTATGAATATAAATGAGATATGTTCCACAACGGATCACTGCAAAGCACATTTTTTGAGATGATGCTATTTCTCCACATCATCTTTGAACACAGCATATGATTGTGTTCAAAAAGGCCTGAAAAACCTTAGACCGATTTTAGAAGGAACTAAGACTCGATTTGAAGTGGCCGCTTATTATAAGGTGTTTGGCTTGATGACAAACTCGCATTCAAAACACAGATGCAAGAGCTTACCAAGATGTTTCGAAATTAAACAGGACACTATTTACACAATCTGGTCATCTCTCACTTTAGAAAACTGATTTAAAATTGTTCAGTGAACATTGATGTCAGTAATTGACTATGGTGACTTTTTATATGCACATAACCCAATCTACACTGAAACCTCTCAACACAGTTTACCACAGTGCTCTTCCTTTTATTTCTGGGACTTGTTTTAGAACTTATCACTGTGACTTGTTTATAAATGTGGGACACTGCTTTATTTTACTCTACCAGTCAATATTAATAGGTCCTCTACCCTCTGACCTCACCTCTATTTATAAAAACAACAACATAATTTCTCTCATTTCAACACCACTCTCTCAAATTACTTTATATGTTTTGTAACTTCCAGGTCCACATAAAACACTTTGTTTTAGAACATTCTAAACATTTACTTGATGATTTATTTGTTGCTCACTGTTCCTGCTTTTAGGTACGTTTAGGTAGTGTTTCACGAGACCTCTCTGTCCTGTCTCGCTTTTTGGCCATTTGGATTGTCCTTTTTAATGTTGTGTTGCCTTGTTTTGACTGTATATCCAGGGCATTCCTTTAAAAGAGCTCAGTGTAAGGTCTCTTTTCCCTGAATAAGCAATCGTGTGTATTGTTAACTGTACAGCCTCAAAATACAGTTCTCAGCAAGCATTCAAACCAGTCAGACACTGTTGGATTAAGTGCTGCTACTGCTGTGGGTTGAAAAACATGAACGTGAACTGAAATTCTTTTTCTCTTTCTCTCTCTCTCTCCCTGCATTTCTCTGACTAAATCTGTGGCTCAGGATGATGGAGTACTCTGTGGATGGCCATAATGCCAGTCTGTCAGCCATTCGTACCGTCCGAGTGCTCAGGCCGCTGCGGGCCATCAACAGAGTTCCAAGTAAGTCCATATTTATCACTATATATATATAAGTTTTTGAGACTCTCCCACTTGAATAAATAAGCATTTGCAAACCTACCTTTTTCACCTGAGATTGTTTTGTCTTTTGCTTGTCATCCAATAATCCCAACTGACACCAATGAAGGCCAGAATTTACAATTCATTCATAAAGAATATTGCTTTATGTACTGTATATATACAGTACATAAAGTGTGTATTAATGATTTATATTCTTCTGCTGTACAGGAAATAGCCTTTAAAGTGTAACTAAACTACTTGTTTTGCAGCGAGAGGAGAAGGAAGGGAGAGTGCAGAGTACTGAGTGCGTGGTCCGTGCTTCACATGGTAGAGAGACAAAGGTGACAGATCAACAGCTCCTGCATTTAAAACAAAAAGGGAGGAGTGACATTGAGCCATCTGCTAATTTGAGAGTGATGAAAGAGTGATAAATAAATGGGCTAAAAACTACTAGATAATATAATATATATTTGTCTAATTTCAATACTTTACAGAAAACTGTGAAGATTTGCACCTGAATTAATAAATAATAGTAATAGATACATATACATTGGTTTTTATCTGAAAAAAAAAGTTTATGTGTTTAGTTACACTTTAATATCCCAATACTGGCTTATTAAAGAAGGGGATAATGCAAATTTCTAAAACTCTTATCAGACTACTGGGACTTCCTGCAAGTTTAATCTTATCTTACAGTTTCGCCAGTCAACTAATGTCAGGTTTCCATTGCCATATCACACATAAACCTACAGGTAAATACTATATTTATTCTCATCACTTAACAGTTAGTTGACCGATAACTCGGTCTCGGTGGTTGCCTTTAATCTCACTTCCAGAGGTTCAGCTGTGCTAATGCTGGGTGAGATCTTGCACATAATTTGTCATTCTCCTAAAAGCTCAGTGAAAGTAGTGGCAACGAATCCACAGCTAAAGAGGATCAGTGGACAATTGTGTCATAACAACATGCAATATTACTAACGGGCATACATTAGGCAAGAGGCCAAGCTGTTTTCCAGTCTCGCATTGCCAGTCACTGCAGTCATTTTCTTCAGTACACCTCTCAAACAAGACTAACATCAGCTAGAAATGGATAATTAAAATGATTTTAATGTTGATCAATCACAATTTATCAAGTACGTGCACACTTGAAGGATGACCCCGCTTTGCCAGAATAGGAACATGGCACTGATTGACCTATCTATATAATGTGTTTCAGCTGGGTTCAAAACCATCATTTGGAAGGCATTTTAACTAGTCCTCACAACTTTAAGGGCTGTTGGAGAATTAAGCCTTATTGTTACGGTACCAACTATAGGGTGTGTGAGTGCTGGAGGTGACTGGTTGCTGCAGAAAACCCAAACACAATCACAATCACAAAGCACAGCAGGTTGTCTGTTTCTCTCAAGTTATCACCACAAAGTGTCTCACACGTACGGAAAGTGATTGTTGCACGTCGATGAGGGCAAAAACAGAACTGCACATTGGCTCTGACCTTATTGCTAAACTAACAGCACCCCTGAGAAACAATCTCCACCGCCCACGGACAGGGTGAAGCAAAACTTAAATTATTGTAACATGTTTTCAGTCCCTCCCAAGTATGAGGCAGTGATGGTGACAATGGGTGGTGTTACCTGAGGCCGCGTATTCAAGGTCATTGTAGATACAGACGAGCGCAAACATACCTTTAAGCCCTCACTCCAAAGTAATCACAGGTGCACACAACCAGAAAGACCTGGTGGGTGCTTACTTCTTTCATTTTTCCCTCTTTTTTTTATCTCTGTTCAATATTTTCCTCTTCTTTCATTTTCTAATGAATAGTGATCAGGGATCGTGTTTTTGAGGTTACAAGCCAGCGCAGCTAAGTGACCGGCTCAAGTTTTTCTCTGACTCCTTAACATCTCTGTTTGTCTCTGACCAGTCTGCTACCACAGTGCCCGCTCTCTTTGTCTCTGTGCCTAAGTGGTTAGGAAATATTTGTTGGACAGAAGTTGAGTGCATTTCTGTGCTGTAGCCTAGATACTATAAGCAGCACTTTCTGTTTATTTCATGCGTACAGCTGCTTCATGCAGGGGGTTCTGCAAAACGTCTGCAAACTGACTTATCCATACACACACACACAGTCCCTCACATATTTTCCACCGGGGGGGGGAAACATTTTTTTTCTCTTCTCAACATTATTACCCCAGTCACTTTTTATTTAATAAAATAATGTTTATTGTTTTGAATATACCTGTATGTATACCTGTACCTGCATGTGTGTGTTTTCCCAGTGTATGCCACTTATGTGCCATTAGTTTAATTAAACCTAACTTGACAGAGTGCACTGTCATGTCACTCTGTTTTTGTTTTAAATCCCCCACTAAACCCATTCAGTGCAATTAAGCACACCACTTTACCACAGCCTACCACCTAACTGAGTCTCTGATGTCTCCGTCCCGAAAATGTGATGCAAAAAGATACAGATCTGCCACTTTATTTAAAAGTCCTAAAGATAAACAAATTACTGTTACCATATTTCAGCACACAAAGAGTCACACATATCAATCCATATTAATAGCCATATGCTTTAATAGAAAATCTGAAAATCTGCTAAGAATAGAGAAAATGGAGAGTGATCATCAAAAGAAATGATTCTAAATTGGAACCACAACAAACATTTTTGGACTGTGAAAGGAAGCCAGAGAACCTGGAGAAAACCCACATGAACATGGCAAGAAAATGCAAACTCCATGCAAAAAGGCCTTTGTTCCGGCTGGGTTGCGAACCTGGGTCTTCTTGCTGCAAGAGTGCTGGCCCCATTTCAGATCTACTCTATATAATTTTATGCACGATTGAGTAAGATTTCACTCTGTTTTACTGTACTTGCATTTTAATATTATTTAGTTCCAAGATGGAAATTCAATAACAGCACATCCTGAAAATCCTACAAATTGTAAAACTCATCATTTCAGCTGTCAAAATTACACTGTAGTGCTTCCACAGAAAACCATTTCCTTGCTATCAATACTGTCTAAAAGTGTGGGTCAATGTGACATGGCTGTGATGTAGCGTACGTTAAAGGGAACAGAACACATTCTGAAGACTGCAGGGACTGGATCCTCCGACTCTGCTGATGCTAAACACATGTGACAACTGGAGATGAATGCTGAACACATGCGGTTAGATAACACTAGCCACAGGAAAGTTCAAAATAGGCCGTTAAAAAATCCCAGAGGATGAAATAATGTCAAACTGTCACCTTCAGTATTGTCTTCTCCTGTAATTCTATTGGCTTGGGGCATAATGTTGTGGGTTCTACTCTCACAGCATCAGTGCTGGTTGTCAGGATTTGCAATAACCAAATAAATGCTAAGACTTAGTGCTGTAGGTCTAGGGCTGAACAGCGAGTTGTTTTCAAATCAGAATTGCAATTTGAAACAAAGTGATTTGCAAAATGCTTTTTTTTTTTTTTGATTTTTCAATGCTCTATGCAAATTTCAAAAAATACATCACATACAGTACATTTTAGAAACAATTCATTCCTTTAAGTTCTGTAAAAGTTAATATGTTGCTGGTATCTCATGGTTACATTCCATCTTGGTTAAAATCTAAACACAAACTTAAAAAAATTACATCGCAAATCGAATTGCAGTCACAGTGTATGTCAGAAAAGTTGCAATCACACACTTTCCCAGCTATTTTACTCGAACCAAAACATTCATTAATGTGAGCTTCAAACAATGGGAGATAGTACGATTTGTTAAAGTAATGATGACTGATTTCACTTTTATTCTATGTGTTCCACTGTGTAGGTATGAGGATCTTGGTGACACTGCTGTTGGACACTCTGCCCATGTTAGGAAATGTCCTCCTCCTATGCTTCTTTGTCTTTTTCATCTTCGGCATCGTGGGAGTCCAGCTGTGGGCGGGACTTCTGCGGAACCGCTGCTTCCTGGGAGAGGATATAATAACGTAAGTAATGTGGTCCTGTGATGCAGTTTTTTTTTTTGTTTTTTTTTTTAACCTCTTCTGGGCCAGGAGTAGTTTTCAGGTACTTGTTCCAATATAGAATTCTGAGAAAACTGTTGCAATTAGCAATCAAATTTTAATTTCACAAACAAGTCCACCTTTTATTCTGCCATTCTTCTTTTGTCTCTCAAGTTGTCACAGTTGCTGTAGCCTTTTGCTGAAATACAAAAAAATTGTAAGAGTACTCAAATAGAGCCCTTGGGATGTAAGCACTATATCACCTCACACAGATACACACACAGACAGAGATATCATCTAGTTTAAATTGATATTTCTAATATTGAACTGTCATTTGGAACAGTTGAATGCTTGACTTTTAAAACTGCTAAACTCAAATATTAGATTCCTCTTCTTTTTTTCTTTTTTGCCTAGGATGTGACGTTTAGAATTAAACTTTTTTTTAATTAAACCTGCAAATTGTCCATGCACCTGGAAGTAATGAACTAATTGAAGATGCAGCTTGGCACTTACTAGCAAAACAAGAAATTACTAAATCCTAGGAAACACTTCAGACTTTCTGAAATGAACTGATAAAAAAATCCCACATGAATTTAAAACTTATCCTGCCCAGACCAGTCGAAACAGCAGACGACTGAGACCCAGATTTGTTGATCAGTAAGTATGGTACAAGCGCTGTCAACGTTTCAGTCAAAATGGTTTGGTACAGACAGAACTGTTGCTTAAAAAGGACTTACTGCATTCACAACCCCTCGAGAGAGAACCTGAGAAATATGCAAGTTGTATGCAAAAATATGCAAAAATGTAACCAGACAAATACTCTGTATACTTGGACAAACAAGCATAAAAACACCCAAACATAGATAAACGTCAGACTCACTGAGACATGGGGAGTGAAATTGTACAAAGGAAATAAAAGGGCATTCTTTGGACCATTGTGTTTTTGATGTAATGGTACAAATTGTACAAAAATAATGATTAAATGATTAAAATACAGAGAAAGAGCTGCAACTAAATAGTCCATAGCCAGGTTTAAGACAATCCAGTCAGCATTTATAGAGTTCACATAGAACAGCAAGGACGGTACAACCCAGAGCAACCAGAAACACAGCTCGCAGAGTTGTTTCTTTAAAAAAGGCACTTTACTTTTACAAAAAAAAAAATAAAAAGGACACTACAGGAAGGCAGAAGCCAGACAAATAAACAAACACTGGAGAGTAGAGACATAAACTTATTGGCATCAGGTCAACGGGATACAAGAACAGCAAGAATGGCTGGAACAGTGTAGGGTTTAAGGTGCAGACAATCTGACAGACTGAGTTTGTCCCTTAAAAAAAAAAACTAAACAAAACGGGTCCCTTCCCACTGGCACTTCACTCCATATAAAGGAACACTTACTGCTGTGGAGGGCTCTTTACTCTGAGAGGAACTTATAAATAAGCAACTGTGGGATGTATTTACCCACTCTATAGGAAACAGCTGTCACCATGGATACTGACAGATGCCTTGTTAACAGAAGGGGTGAATTTGTGATATTTTTGTTTTAAAAGCAAACCATAAGCAAGGTATTATAAAAAATGGGTATTTCTGCTAAAGGCAAACTGTGTCTATATACCTGTATATATTGTGAAGGAATATTTGTCACACTGATATTCATTCCATCAGAAAAGATGAGGGAGAATATAGCATATGACTATGAAGGAAGACAGATAGTGATAGTGTTCCTTCAATGGTACATGCTTTGACCCAGCACTCTTTAAGGTAATGCATAAAGAGAAGCAGTGAAAAAGATGAGAATGCAGCAGCAGAAACAAGATTTAGCCAAACAGTGAAGTCCTCAATGTAAAATAAAATGTATTAGTTTTTGAAAGAGAATAAACTGGGCAGAAACAGTTTTGACCTTAAAAAGGGACTAAATTAAAAACAAGAGATCCTAGAGATTTGTTTTTTGGGATTATAAACTGCAGGACCTACAAATAAATTGTTATATAATGACAATGACTAAACAAGCACATTAATCTTACATGTTGTCATACCTCAGCTCAGTATTTAAACCTTTTGTTATTATTCTTTTTCCTTCCAGAATGTACAACCTGTCCATGAATTCTTATTACATGTCTGAGGACGGTGAGGACAGTCCATTCATCTGCTCAGCAGCACGTGAGAATGGGATGCTGCGCTGCCACGACGTGCCGTCCTACTCCGAGGGCGGGGCAGAGTGTTCACTGGAAGCTCCGCATCAAAGCTCGGCTCTAATTGGCTTGCTCCCTGTGGTGGGAGGAGCCAGTGTAAATGGCTGCGTTAACTGGAACCAGTACTATAATGTGTGTCGACCGGGAAACATCAACCCTCACAAGGGAGCTGTGAACTTTGACAATATTGGCTACGCCTGGATAGCCATATTCCAGGTAAGTGGGACTACTGGAAACTAGTGGAAACTAAAACACGGAGATCTAGCTGTTTTGATTTTTGTCATTTTGTTGTTATTTTTTGTGAAAGATGTCAGTTCTTTTTTTTCCCTCATTCTCTGTGTATCTTCCACTTTTTTGCTGCCCATGAAAAAAATAATTTCAGTCGTCCTGTCAGAAATTGCTCCATTTAGAGGGATTGTGTCATGATCTGAAACCTTTTCTTCTCCACACACTGGCTTTGAAAATGTATTTTTCTTTTTTCCCCTTTTGCTTATTGCCGCTGCCTTGGAGACCATGGCGATCTTTGTGCTGCTGTGATATGAATTCCAGCCTGTTTAATAGGCCAGGACTGGCTGTTAGATCTGTCTCTGTGTGTAATGGGCTTTGACTTGCACAACATGATTTTCTCAAAGGTCTTACCTACATTTCCCCCAACAGCACAAATACTTACAGACAAACAAATCCCTGAGAGGGATTGTGGGTGTGTGATTAGATTTTTTAAAATATAATTCACTTTAAGCCTTCTTTAGCTCACTTGAGGCACAATCCTAAAATTTGTAGTTTATTCTTAATACATCTGACATGACAACATGAATCTGTCGCACTGGTAGATGCACATTATAAGTTGCATGTGTTGGACACACACTGGTGTTAGCCATGTAATAAATTTTGAAAACACATTTTGTATTGACTATTGTGTGTCAATAAAGGACCAACAACAATTATCTTTCAGAATACTTTTTAACATGGAATCAGGGATGGAAGCTGAGTATATAGTGTCAGTATTGTGCCATATTTAATGTTAAATTAGTTTAAAGAACATGAATTATACATTTCTGATCAGGGTTTTGGAAATATTTCAGCCCATGGCCCCAAATTGAGCTAATTCAGAGTTACCCTGATAACTCTAACTGCAGAGTACAACAAGCTGTTAAAGCAGCACTTGCTATTGGCAGGTTTCCTATTGTTTAATTGATTTTTTTCTTCACTGCAGCGCTTCATTTCAATCTAAATTAGGGGTGTCATGGTACACCCATTTGTGCCATTCAGTAAAGCATTAAATCCAGTTTGTCTTGTATGGAGCCTCCCTACAGTCAGGGTAGGAAATTGTTTAGAGGAAACTTTTGCGTTTCTTTGCAGTACTTTTGTGTTCCCTCACAGTAACCTTTGTGTTCCTTCCTTCCCTGGAGCTCCACGGCCCCCTGCTGGAGCCCAGGCTATGTACTGTGTTATTGCAAGGAAATGCTGAATTTTTGCGATGGAAAGCAAAAGTCCGCTCTAAACATTTTCCCATCCTGACCCCAGGGGAGCTCCATAGTTTGGAATAATAAGACTTAGAGTAGTTAAGATAAAGATAGATGAAGGAATGGCACTTGAAGAAGAGGAGGTAAATAATGACTAGAGGAATAAATGCATTCAAAGGTTGTCTGTCTATATGTTTCCATCAGCCCCCCGGTTAATGACCACTGAGTCAGACACACATCGTCATTTGGAGTTCAAGAACAACGTGTTGGTCAAATCATTCACCAGTGACACATGAGAATGTGCTCCACCTTCATGCTATTAAGATCAATTACCAATTACTAGCTTTCTCTGATACTCAATACTCAAGATGGGTCTGGAGCAGAGGACAGGAGTGAGTCTGGTGTCAGCTAGTAATTTGTTCAGGTTATTTGCGCTGTCTCCTCTCTTAACCTGGTTGAAGAATAACCACATGTGAACAGATAATGTCCTCCAATTTTCAGCACAATAATCTAATCACTTTAGAGTTTTGCAAGTTTGGAACAATCACCACTGATTGGCAAAGTGAAGTATTTAAAGGTACAGCCCATAATGCAAATTTGGTCTGTCTGCAATGACTCCAGCCACATCAGGATGGGGTGATGATATTTAGAGGTGTGGTTTTTATTTAGTTTTTTCGTTGTTGTTGTTTTTTGACTCAGAAATTTAGAATATTTTGCAGCTGGACTCTCGTGTGCCTGTGTTTATGTTGCTGGTTGTGCATGAATCTGACCATACAGAGGAATTCGTGCATGTGCAATTTTTTTACTGTTTATGTGCTCACGCAATTGTGGGGTGTGTGTGGCAGTTCTCGCAGTAATGTGTGTGTGTGGAGCTACCCGAGGTGTGAGCGTTTTACTGGCAGAGCTGAGCCTCTGCTTTCAGGTGTCAGCATCTCGGCTGCTCATCAGCAGTGTGGCTAATGTAACACCATGAAAGAATTTCATCACTCCCCTTTATGTTTACACACACACACACACACACGAGATGCGGCATGAGCCTTTTTTTGATTATTTGAAAAACAGAATTCGAAAAGCACTCACATTTAACTGCTGTGTACATATTTTGTTTGCCTGGTTTTGAAAGTGTGTGGGTGTGTTTGTCCCATGTTTTTGAAGAGGTAGCTTCTGTTCCTGTTCTTTGTAAAATGGAGTTTCTCTCCCTCTCTGTACTTTTGTCTTTGCCACCAGGTCATCACACTGGAAGGATGGGTAGATATCATGTACTATGTCATGGATGCGCACTCCTTCTACAATTTTATATATTTTATACTGCTCATTATTGTAAGTACCACCCTCTATTTGTTTTTGTTTAATTAAACCTTACGATATTTTAATATGTTTGAGCACAAATCATGTGTAGTTTATCTCTTATAATTCTATATTTTACAATGAGCGCTGTTCTTGCTTGTCAAAGTGGGAGAATTCATATGAAAATGTCAGAGAATTCTTTTAGATGATAGAGCCTGTCCAATTTCCTGTTGTTTTGAAATGTTAAATAGATCTTTCATCAGGTTTTATTAGTTTCTGGTAAGGCTGCCTGATCAGATTGTAATTAAAATTTCATATTTTGAAGTTAGGTGCAAAAGAAAGCCTCATCATCTCAGCATCTGGTCAAATGGGCTGCATCTTAGAAATGCATAAACCACTATAATGTTATTACACCTTAAAGGCTTCAAAAAAAAAAACAAAAAAAAAACAGCAAATTCCTCCTCATATAAAATATTATTTCGATTTCTTGCTTGTCGTAGAGCAAATATATTGAGTTGGTCAGCTGAATCATTTTAGCATGTCTTTACATTCACCAGGTGGGCTCTTTCTTCATGATCAACTTGTGCCTCGTGGTCATTGCCACCCAGTTCTCGGAGACAAAGCAGCGAGAAAATGCCCTGATGAGGGAGCAGCGTGCACGCTACATGTCCAACGACTCAACGCTGGCCAGTTACAGCGAACCAGGCTCCTGCTATGAAGAGATGCTGCGCTACATCAGTCACCTTTATCGCAAGTTTACACGAAGGGTGCAGAGGATATACTCTGGGTGGCACAGGTTAGATATGAGCTTCCTAACATGACATGATAGTAGATTTCACCTGAACTACTTTTGTACTTAACGTTTACGGTTGGTTATGGTTTTTTTTTTTTTTTTGAAGCAAGTGGTAGACTAGTTCTTTAGTCTTCTAGTATTCTTTTATTCTAGTATTGCCCCAATATGACAAACCTGAAACTGCATCGATGCGATTGCACCATGTAAACACTGTGTTCTCTATATGGTCTACTTTTGTCACTCTCTCTCTGTCACACACATACATGCACACACCGTTTTACATACCTTCAGAGGACATTGCATTTACTCACATTCATTTCCTGTAGACTTACTCTAGCCTTACCATAGTTACTAGTGCTCTAACCCTGACCCTAACCTTAACCTAACCCTAACCTCAGCCAAACTTTAAAATATTTTTGCCCCCATAAGAAAGACCAGTCCCCCTTTTGTGACAGTGTAACATATTTTGGTCCCCACAATATAAGGAATACCAGGTACACATACACACAGTGAGAGACAGAGAGAGGAAGCAGTGCTTTGTTCTGTGTCAGATTTTTGTTTTGTCCAGACCTACATCCACACAAATTGGAGCTGTGTGGTTCAGGAATAGCAGCGGCAGTAGTGAAACATGCAGGCATGTAAGCAAGTAGTTGCAAGTAGCGAGCTCTTGATTTGCTTGGCAATCTGTTGGTGGATTGCACATTTTCAATGTCACGTAATCCCGTTCCTGAAAAGCCAACATCCTGATTGTGATTAAAATATGATATGCGCAGTCCCACTAAATGTCCAGATTTATTTTTAGCAGTAGAATGCACATCTGAAACTTTTTATCTGTGCTTTTTGACATTTTTAGCAATACGCCATCTGTTCTTTACATTTTACTAGCACTTGCCTCCATTAGTCGTGACGTAAAATATGTCACGCTGTGTACAGTGTGGAAATGTTGTGGGCAACACAAAAACAAAACGCTGTTTTACATAGAAAAACAGATTTGTGTGGAATTAATAAGCTTAATCAGCATTGTTTGAACTCATTTGACAAGAGTTTGAGTGTAGTGGACTTTTGTCTGTGTTGCACATTACAGCTTTAATACAAACAGATTGGTTATTCAGGAATAAAACAGAAAGGTTCAGTCAAAACTCAGCTGTCTTTTTCCTATCTGTTGTGGTGAATTTTGCGTAGCAAAATTTTATATAAATTTGTAGATTTTCTTATAGTATGAGAAAACTTATTGTATAAGAAAATCTCCTGTTTGTTTTGATAAACTAACAGGATATTCCTTTATTGGAATTATACTGTACATATGAGGTTCCACTTGGTGTAAAATAATGACCAAAATTCTTGGTTCATAAGCAAGCACAAAAGCACACACCAGAAAGTAACAACTTGTCACAAAAACACACACCAGAATGTAACAACTTGTCACAAAAACACACACCAGAATGTAACAACTTGTCACAAAAACACACACCAGAAAGTAACAACTTCTCTATTCTTGTTTATTTTTATTTTCCCTTTCACCAGTAAACGACGTAAAAAGGTGAATCCTAATGGCAGTGGTGGAGGCAGTAATGGTGGGGGTAATGGACATGGTCACGGCTCCAGCAGGGGCTGTGGAGGATCTGGCCCCAATAGTGCATTTTGGCTGAGGCCGATCCATAACCTGCTGCAGCACCATCAGCACCAGCACTGTCGCCTCAGCAATGGCAGCCAGCACGCCATTAGTGTGGAAAGTGCTAATCACACGGACAGAGAGGGAGGCATTGGAGGAGGAGGAGGAGGAGAAGGAGGAGAGGAGCTGGAGATGAAGTCACTTCCTGCCCAGAGAGGAAGTACAAATGAAAATAACAGTGGTAGCGGGGGAGGCGGCAACTCATCTGTTGTTACCCAGGGCATGGGTGTATTGCTTGGGCGGCTGAATGGGGGGATGAACTACCCAACCATCCTGCCATCTTTTGTGTGCAGCTACAGCAGTAAGACACCACCACCTCACTCGCAGCAGTGCAGACCCAGTCCAGAGCAGCACCCACCAAGTCACGCAGCCTCTGACCACACAGAGACGCTCAACAGGCTCTACCAGCTCATGGGACAGCACAGTAAGTGTGTGACATTTGATACAGTATAATACCATAACAAAAGCCCATGCAAGCACATGAATCCTCTTCCTCAGTTTGACCTGAGGTAGCTGAGGTGTGTGAAAAGTCGGAAAATATATGGAAGTGTTAGACTCTGGGGGGGGGGGGGGGGGGGGGGGGGGGCTGAAAAAAAGGCCTGACATAGAGAAAAATAAATTACATCAATAGAGCTAAACAATGGAACGAGCAGACGAAGAAGAAAAGGGAGGTTGGCTCGGGGGAAGACAGGAGGCAAAGAAAGGAAATGGCAGAGAACATACACAGAGGAGACAAAATACAAATGTATTAGTTATGAAGGAAAATTAAAAAGGCAGTGGCATTATTGCAGACTTGTCTATTTTGTCTTAAAGAGTTTGCACCTTTCCAGTAATTTGATATCCATAAGGAGATATAAAAGTCTGCTTAAAAACCAAACACTATATCCTGGAATACTTTCCTTTCTGTTCTCACCTCACACTACACTCGCTGTAGAAGGAATACTGAAGAGAAGAGGTTTTAGAATCTTCAGCAGACAGACGTAGACCGAAGAACGCCATCCCTCAGCTGTGCACGACAGCACATAATCGTTGCTGCGTAGTGCATGAGATTAAACTGTAAACATGTTCAGTAATCAGTCACAGTAATCAGTAATCGATCACCCTGCATGCTCACACCAGTGTGTGAGGGGGAACCTGTGCCTCACCAGTGAAGAGACTCTGTATGCGATCCAGTTTCAAGAGAAATGTCCTGTCAAACTGAGGAGCGACAAAGTTCCAGCTGTCGACCTCAGAGCACACAGAGCCTCTCCACCTTCAGACTCCATCCCTCCCTGATGTAAACATCCCACTACAATCAATCAAGATAGCCGACCTTTGAGTGAAAACTGATCTTGCTACAAAGAAAAAAACTTCTCGTTATAACAAGAAAAGGATCTTGTTAGAATGAGAAACAGTTCAGCTTTTTTTCCTCCTCTGTGGCAGTTTTATGCTTCCATAAATATGTCTGTTACGCTTTTCTTCAACTTTTTTTTTTATAATTGTAGCCTAGTGATCTGTTTATAAAGATGGAACAACAAAAGAGACCATGCGGTGGGTCCATGTACTTACATTGTGAGTACATCTGCGGGTGGTACATATGTGTGACACAGGAAAAAAGGAAGTCTTGATTGTGTCTTTTAAGACACAGTTTCTGAGTGCAGTCTGTGAGAATTCTTCTGTGTATTCAGTGTTTGACACTTAAACACATCATAGAAATCTCACTTTTTTTTCTATAAGGGACCTTTAATGCAGCAACACTGCCAACAATTACACACATATTGTACTGTGCACACACACTCCAACACTCCAAACATAATTGAGCGCAGTAGTGAATTAGTCTCTTAGTGGAGTGAGGAGTTAGTGTTTGTCTGTGTCTTTGTGATAAATGCAGTGAAGACAGTGTTGAGGATGACTGCCAAAGAGGAAGAAGGCTTAAGAACACCACTAGTGTGTTCAACGTGTGAAAACAGTCAATACACCTCTGGCCTGAGCACAGTCGATATGAATCCTTTGGAAAACAAATGAAACACTTTATCTGAGAGTGTCATCACTCTACGACTATTGTATGTGGAGGATTGCACAATTTAAGTTGACTTTATATGATGTTGATGCCTTGCATTTGTCAACAAGCTGAAATCTGATCTATAATTTCCAAATGTTGCTTTCAGTTTTACGCTACTTTTGGGAGAATGCCGCCTTTTAGTGGTCGGAGCGCCAGTGTCCATATTTAAAACTTTAATTATAGCAATAAATGTGATTGAATTGTACATATTGTAAAATAATAATGTGCTGTTTAATTGTGGGAATGCCAGTAATCTGTCAAATGTTAGTCAAATTGCTTAGACATATGAAAATGATGTATGCACTTGCAGGAAATTATAAAAGACAATGACATATGATAACAACTTTAAACACTCTATTATACAACTGTATTATAGCTTGGAATAGCAAGAGGTGTTAAATGTGTGATGTGCTCTTTGAAGTTGATTTTGAAGGGCTGACGTTACCAGAAGCCACGCTTTCTCTGCTGTGTTTTCAGCTGTGCTCTGCAGTTGCTTTATACAGATTTTCCTTTTTTTTTTTTTTTTTTTTTAAAATGCTTCATACTGATTTTTAAGTGGAAGTAGTCACAGAACAGAGGGTGAGAGAAGTCAGCCAGGATCCCTTTGGCGTGAGTGTGCTCTCAGCGCTCGCTGCAGAAAATTGTTTTGGCTCTCTACTGAGACAGGACATCCCTTGAGCATGAAATGTAATGTTACATACTTCAAGGATTGTCTTACTGCTTCATATTTATTATGTCTTTATGATCCTCTTGTGTGATTTTTTTTAATATACGGCAATATGTTTATAAAAATAAATCAAACAGTCCAGTTGATCGAAGAGAAATGTTTTAGTGTACTTTTAGTGTGTATAGGTATATAAGCTTAATACGAAAGAGTAAAGACTTTGCAGTAAAATATTTGCAGGCATCTTTGCTCTATGTCTTGCCTCTTGGGCTGCATCAGTACATCCTGTCCTACTTTGTTAGTAAAGGGTATTTGGGCTGTATGCAGCTCAAGTAGAAATCCTCAGGCACGGCTCAGCAGTGAAGAAGTAGTAATGTTGTCTTAAGAAAGAAAGAGTAAAATCGAACATAAATCAAACTGAATTAAGGACAGTGTTTTTGTAGTAAAGATGAAAATAATAAGTGAATGCAGTAAAGCACATTTCCAGTTTACTCATAGTGCATAGATTGAATTCCACATATTAAAGTGGCAATAGCATAACATAATTTGCATGCTGTAATCAGTAACAACATAAAAATAGGTAGCAGGTTTTAGTTTTGTTCCTTATTTGTATAAAAGTCTTTACACACTCTACATACATCACCTGCTGATAATGTAGCATTAAGTGTACATCATGCAACCGATCTTCATCGCAAAGTATATACTGTATCCACACAAAGCCTCTGAAAGTGAACACATGTTGTTGGAGTGGTACAAACAAACCTTCTGCAGTGTTTGACCATCTCCACCCATTTGCCCTCTCAGGTCGCCAGAGGCTGCTGTACCAACTGGCCGGCATGGTCCCCAGCCCTCTGCTCCTGGAGCTGCTCAGCTGCCCTCTATGTGCCCGCAGCCTTGAGACCTTGGAGCTGGAGCTGGGAGACCTTGAGGGAGGCAGAGGAGAGGCAGACGGACTGCACGACTTCCCCCAGGTCAGAATGAGATCACTAATGACGATGAAGCTTGTGGAACTAGTGATTGGGTTTTTATCAACGTAATATTGATGGATAGAATAAAAATTCAGCCTATCCCATTAAAATAAATGAAGCCTTGCATTATTTTATACAGGAGTCATACACCAGCCAGCTCACTGCAATCTATGGGTCACACTCCAATCACAGCCACTCTCACACCAAGGTGGTCAATTTAACACTCATCCCTCACTTATTTCTTACACTAATGCTGCATCACTCTGCTGCAGCTGGCTCCATCTCCACTTCACTGTTTGGCAGAGGCTTACAACCATTAGGAATATTTAAGAAAAAAAAACTGCATTAACTGCTAAATAAAATGGTTGTATTCAAAATCATCACAATACTTTATAAGCTTTATTCTTTTTATTTTATTTAATTCATAGTATTTTTTATTTTTATTCTTCTTCTCTATATCTTGTTTATTTTAAATTTGTCCTCTCTTCAGGCGGGACATCTGAGAGGTGGAAGAGGTCGAAGCCGTCGGCAAGGGGTGGTGGATTACAAAAATGGAGTGGTCCGGGCCTGGGTAGAATTCAGGGAAAAACTGAAGAGGATTGTGGAAAGTAAATACTTTAACCGGGGGATCATGATTGCTATCCTCGTCAATACTCTCAGCATGGGGATAGAGTACCATGAGCAGGTAAGATAGGTGATATTTGTACAGGGCAATTCAAAGCTTGAATCAGTTAAGATCAAGCGTTCAATAATAAAAGAAACTGACTGAACACTGATATGTGAGTAGGTTGACAAGTGTTGCCCCGGGGTAGTGAAACTAAACATGGTACTTTCATTTAATGGCAAAGTCTCTTTTTTGGAAACAGCTACACACATTCATTCATGGCCTGCCCAGTATGGCCAATACTTCTGTGGAAATGTCATTTTGCTGTCAGAGAATCTTGATGAGGGGCCACACTGTTGGTGTAGTGGTTAGTACTCTTGCCTCTGCAGCAAGAGGTCCCAGGTTCAAACCGGTCCAAACAAGGGGCCTTCTGCAAGGAAGTTTGCATGTTCTCCCCGTGTGTGCATGGGTTCTCTCCAGGTACCCCGGCTTCCTCCCACAGTCCAAAAAACATGCATATTTGGGGATTAAGGCTAATTGGACACTCTAAATTGCCCATAGGTATGAATGTAAGAGTGAATGGTTGTCTGTCTCTATGTGGCCCTGTGATGGACAGTCGGAGCTTAGTGGAGAGTGAGAGTGAGTGAGAATCTTGATGAGAGGAAATTAGGATATAGATGGCCAGTCAATTGGTAAGAACCTAAACAAAAAAGGGAGAAGTAGAGGAGTGACTCGCTCCCTTTTTCTCACACATAAATATGAAGACAATGAAGACACTGTCATACACTCAAAAGTTTTGTTTCCGGTTTATAATAATAATAATAATAAGACAATGCCACTTTCCACTCCCTTCCTCTGATGTCACACACGTGGTGTTTTTACGTCCAACTGAGTGTGTTGTATATGGACATAAAGGCGGACAATTTTCTCATTTCCCACCTGGAAGGCAAACAGATAAAATCTCAACAAGAGGATTCTTCTGTGTGTGATCCACTCGCTCCCATCCTCTCCCTGTCTCTTTCATTTTCTCTCCAGGGTGCAGTGTGTGTGTTTGGGTGTGTGCATGTCTCTCTGTGTGTGTGTGTGTGCATGTGGGCCTGTGTGTTACTTTGCGGTATAAACATAGGGAACAACTTGGGAGATTCATGGCCTTATTGGGCCAACAGTGCACACACACATACACACATAAGTGTTACATAAGTGTTCCTCCATCCCATTTTTGTGACACCTCGTCAAACTTTATGAGACTACAAGTGTAAATGTGTTAAGCAGTGCATGAATGTAGGAGGCTGAGTGACGACTGAGTGAGGGTAGAGAGAGAGACTGGATAAGTGAGCAGGAACAAAAGAAGGAGATTTGGGAAAAAGAGGTTAATATTGATGTTTATTTAAGCTGTGATTCCAGATTGTTATTAAATCAAGGCAGAATTTAAAGCCCATGTGTGAACTGATTGAAACTAACCAACTGATTTATACCACATTGTTTTCAAATCAGATTATTAGTTCATTAAAGCTTGAGTTTGTCATGTCTTTCCAAACACTTCAGTGTTTTATTTGATTAGTTGAAATCCTCTCCATTTCTGGGTAGCCATCAGTTCATAAAGTCGTCTGAGGGGAAAAAAGGTTGTAATGATGTCTCCCACTCCCTTCTGCTCTGTCATCAATGCTCTGTCCTCAAGACATAAAGAACATACACTGTATGAGGTAGAATGGAGAAGAGAGCGCTGTATAGACAGCTTTGTCATTACTGACTATACATCATGTTTGAATCACCTGTCAGAAAACACTAAACATTATCAAAATAGCTACAGACATGGATTTTTTAAAACTAATTTATGGCTATCAAGAAATTAAGAACATTTCAACAAAAAACCATGAAGTATAGATTTAACTTTACCTGTAACATAAAAATCTTAATCTAAGTTCAGCAATGCAACTAAGTTGTTCGTCTAATTTAACAAAGACTGATGCTAGTCCAAAGTGATCATTCACAATTTAAAGTATTGGTAAATCCTTCAGATTATGTTTGTTTAACAGTTCGGTTTTTCTAAGTTTAGTTTTGAGCACACACATAAACTCACAGATATAAGTCAAGGTAAAGAATTCTGTTTATGTGTTTTATGCACACTTAAGAGGTCCTTTACTTACAAGAGAAACTCACCAACACTCACAGACAAATCACCGTTGAAACCACAGGTTGAAAGTTCACGTTTATGTATTGTGACCCTTATATACACTTTATGTTAGAGGATATGATTTGGTTGCCATGATTACAGTGTGTTTTTCAGGACTGTTTCCTGTGAAATAATCAAGGTTGATCTAATATTCTTGCTTTGCCACAGATGCTGTGTGTGTTTGTATCTGGTATTCCTTATGTTGCAGGGACCTAAATCTGTTTACACAGTCACATTATGAAGACTTGTCTTCCTTATGGGGACAAACATCAAATCCCCCTAACATAAATTACTAGATTTTAAGGTGAAGACATGTATTAACGTTAGGCTGAGGTTAGGGTTAGGTTAAGGTTAGGGTCAAGGTTAGGGTTAGGGCACTAGTAATAATGGTTATGGCTAGTGTAAATATCCAGGAAATGAATGCAAGTCAATGCAATGTCCTCTGAAGTCATGGAAACCAGTGTCTGTGTGTGTGTTTATGCATGCATATCTGTCTCTTTTGTGGTTACTTGATATTCTTAAGGGCAAGGTCAAGTTATGCAGTGTTTTGTTCACATATTCAACATCAGAAAGCCAAGTTCAAAACAGCAGTTGTGTTTATTCTTTTGAGACCACAGTGATTTACATTATTTTGACCAGTTTGGAAACAGTAGTGCTTCTTCAACAACTGGGATAGGGGTGAGATTTATTAGCATCTTTTTATTCTCCCGAATGTTTCATGCTGGCAGTTTGAAGAGAACCTGCTTCCACAGCCCTCAGTGTTTTGTGTATTAGCCAGAATTCAACTTCAGTCCACGCCAAGATTTTATCTCTTCCAAAGTTCATTCCCTCCAGTTATGACTATATTTTAATCTGTAGTGTTTTAACATATTAGCAGTATAGAACAGTGATGAAAGATGTTGTTGTGAATTTATGAGGCATATGTCTGCTGTGATGACAGTGGTTCAAAGAAGTAATGGAAATCCCACCACTCCACTGGTATATAATAATGTACCTTTTTCTGAGTTTAGAATTGTGTGTTTAGACTACAACGAGTGGTTGAGAGCTCTATTAAAGCTTTTAAGTTTTTATGTGCTGCCTCGCCACTCAACAGGTGGCCTTTCTATTGTCTGCTAAACTTTTCTTTCATTTATTTTTTTTGCACTACAGCAGTGGTTGCACTTGAGTCTGCTGCCATGACATTAGTGTCTTTTTATGTTTGCATAGGTCTATCCACTTCACAACTGCCCCAGTTGATTCCAAAGCCAATACTGTATGTTGTCCTGTACAGTTCACCTATTAGTAGGTGAACTTCACAAACAACAATGACAGGTCAAAGGTTGCTAAAAATACAACTTTGATACTTCCTACACTGACTTTGCACTTGAAAGTTGGCTTTAAGAAGCCTTCTTGAGGTGGTGTAAGGTGAGGAGTACTGTGTAGTATGGCGCCCTCTATATGCGATTATTACCATCGTGGGGAAGAAGCATCAGTGGCCTGAATGGGTTATGAAAGTATTGTATAAGTGTTTGATTATGCAAACTGAAGGAATCATATGAGGTTATGGAAGAGACACAAATTAACTGATAAAATGCATATGAACTGCAAATGGAGCAGTGAAAGTAGATGTGAAATGAAACATGCAAAATGAGTAATTTGATTAATTAACACAGATTTAATTAAAGCAGTGATGACATGATGAACACAGAGCCGTGTTTAATCGTGTCCATGTCTTGCATTTATTATACA
Organism: Brachirus orientalis; assembly: GCA_016785285.1. Classification (NCBI taxonomy): domain Eukaryota; kingdom Metazoa; phylum Chordata; class Actinopteri; order Pleuronectiformes; family Soleidae; genus Brachirus; species Brachirus orientalis. Next base: position 4,148,151 of record JAFBJR010000367.1, on the reverse strand, counting down.
TTTAATACATAACTGTCATTTATCATTTTAGGGAATTGACCTGAAAGGTTAATACTGAAAAAAAAGTAGTTATGATAAAATGTGAGTTAATTAAAGAGATAAACGGTTAAATTATTTGATTAACTTGACTGTAATTTTTTATTTTGAAAACAATGTTGCTGATAATCAACTGACCTTAGTTGCCCTGTACCATCAACCATTCCTCATTCACAATACTCAGTAGACATTTTGTTGTTTACAAGCAGCTAGATATGTTTTTTCAGCCAAAATGTCAATCAAAAACTGCACCCACTGCAATCAAAAACCAGAAAAGGCAAGCAGTTTGTGAGTTAGTCAATGAAATCAGCTCTAGCTCCAAACAAAATTAATTAAAACACGTGATAATTTACTGCAACTCACATTCAGTTTTACTGTGTCACTTTTCAATGCACATGCATTTTAATCACCTCCATTCGTACTGTTTAATATTTACTTCCTCTCCTAACAATAACAGAATCATAAATATACATATGGATATTACATATTAATTTTGATATTAAAAGAGGTAGGGTAGATTTTTTTCACAATGTACTGACTGACTGACCATTAAGTCCAGCTTCATTCTTTTATTTTATATGGTCACAAAGGCAACACTTGGCATAAAATAACCCAGGAGGAAGGTTAAGTCCATCGCTGTAATCATGTCAGTGTGTTTATTAGTTCAAAATATGTTCTTCCTGCTTTTATATTCACCATGGGCCACAATACAAGGTGGGCTTTTCAGGCCTAGTCCTTGGTGTCCTCCAAGAACGCACACACATAATCACAATTAGTTTTAATGATTCGGTTTCATTGTGCAATATGAGAATGTTTTACAATCATTTGGCACTATATAGTCATTCATAGTTTGAAGTGATTCAGACATCTAGAGATCATAATTGTTCATTTGGTGTGAATAACAAGGAAGCATACCATTGTGTAAAAGAGAAATGGAGAGTGTATAGGAGTGAAATGAGAGTGTTATCTCTGGACACATCTGAGAGCATAGAGTGAAGGTGCAGGAGGGTGATATGATATTTCAGCTAATGTGGTCAATGTAAACGTCCTCATGAATTTGTTCTTGGCATTCTACTGCATTAATGGGCCTTTGAATGACTTTTCATTTATTTGAACTTGTAAACTAAGGTGTCGCACATTGAGACACTTAAGACTGTGAGCATGAGTTGAGAATTTCAAGCACGTGTACCGACTGTATATGCTGCATGGAAGAATGTTATGTTCAAGAAACATAGGTAGAGAGTCACATTTTGATTAGTGAATCAACTCAACATAAAATGTTTCCTACAAGGAAAGTTCGTGGCTGCATCATGCATTCACCGGAGCACGAAGCTGCTGCCGCCTTTTCCATAAAAGACTTATGCTTTCTGAACGGGGGGGGGGGTCTCTATTACATCACTGACTGTGAAGTAAGTGGAGTGGGTCAGTGCTGATAGATGGGTACTGTTGGTGCCATTTGATTGATTAGCCATGACTACAGCACTGAACTTGATTGATAATGCCTCAGCTCTGGGCACAGAGTCCAGAAGGGTTTTATACTTCTGGAATAATGTGGGTGGAGATATTTGCTCTATTGTCTTTCCCTTTACCTCTTATCTTCTCTTTTGTCCTCCTCCTTTCTTTTTTCTCACTTTCTTTTGTTCTATCCTTCCAGCCAGAGGAGTTGACTGATGTGTTGGAGATCAGTAACATCGTCTTCACCAGTATGTTTGTCTTGGAGATGGGCTTCATGCTGCTGGCTTTCGGCTTGTTTGGCTACATCAGGAACCCGTACAACATTTTCGATAGCATCATTGTAATCATCAGGTAATATTGCATACAGCCATACTTATTTCTGATTGTCTTTGTGTGAACACGCTTTAAACAGAGATTATGAAGTGTATTTCTAAATATGGATGCCTCCTTGTGGAGCTGTAGTGGTCATTCTAAAAACCTAAAGAGCTACAATTACTTCACATAAACCAATTTGATTGCGTGCAGAATCAAACATGTAACGTGTCACAAACTACACTGTGGCTAAGCTTTGATTGAGAGCCTCCCTCTGTTCTCATCTCTTCTCCAGCTTGTCAGTCATTAACTTTCAAGTGACAGATTCACGGCGGCCGAATCCATCTTGACAATAACTGAGATTGTCACAGTCATGATGGATCACATGGGAGCTGCAGTCGCTTGCTGCCACAGCAGATTCCTGTTGCTGTCGGGAGTTGAGTTCTGCTGTCTGACTGTCATTTTTGTTGATATAGCTCGTATTGGATCAGGGGACCTTGAAATTTGTGGTTATGTAACACATGTTACTGAGGAAGAGTTAACGCACCACACACAGTATGAAAAAAAAAATAAACTCTTAGAATGCCGGCATTTTAAACAATGAATTTGAGTAATACACACTGTACTTTAGTGTGCTTGTCAGTGTTTTACAAGCTGCATGATGATGGTGGCAGATATTATTAACACATAACAGTCATGTGAATATACTACAAATAACTCCTTCAGTTACAGTCCTTTGCACTTGGACCCTAATTAGGGCTGTACCCTTTTTTTTTTACTGGCATATAATATGATTTGAGTTGTGATATAACTGTTTAAATCAAGCTTCAGAACAATATTTACTGTATTATAGATTTAAAACAAGATTGGGCATAATCACATGAAATGCCATCAGAATATTACCTATACTCTGATGCAAGGAAGATATGAATTGTTTTTAATCACTTATTCAACTCATGAAATAAATTGAACAATAAGATTTGTAAGTTTGTTTGTTTGTGGTTCTCAGTGTGTGGGAAATCATTGGCCAGTCAGACGGTGGGCTCTCGGTCCTGCGGACGTTTCGTTTGCTGCGGGTTCTGAAGCTGGTCCGTTTTCTGCCTGCGCTGAGGAGACAGTTGGTGGTGCTGATGAAGACCATGGATAACGTGGCCACCTTCTGCATGCTGCTCATGCTTTTTATCTTCACTTTCAGGTATGCACGCACATACATCATCATTATAAGGAGATTATCACCCATTAAATTATAACGTTTGCTTCTAATTTCTCTGCAGTATACTGGGGATGCATCTGTTTGGCTGTAAATTCAGCATCCAAATGAAGAATGGAGACACAATTCCTGACCGCAAGAACTTTGATTCTTTACTCTGGGCCATTGTTACTGTATTTCAGGTAAGTCCTTGCCATAGAGCTCCCTGTGTTACCAGTTCCTTTGAAATTTAGGTGTAAAGGTAAATCTGACAAAACTAAAACTACACTGAAGTGCGGGAATAGAATGCCATTTGGACGAATGAGGTTATTTTCTTTCATGTTATGCTGACACCACTCTTATATGTGTTGAATACTAATGAAATTTTACCAGCCACAGGTTAGTTTAGGAAAGACCTGGGACCTTAAAACCCTTACAAGACATTCCAAGCTGTCGTTTTATGGTTGTTAAGTCCTGACATTACTCTTTGTTGCCTGGCAATTGCACAGAAAATAACAATCTTGAAACCAAAGGAAGTGGTTTTGATCTTCTGATTTAATTCATAAAAAAGAGTGCATTCCTAGTTTTTTGTCACATATAACCAGGATTATTTGATGTATCTTTAATATTAAGTATTGTCTATGTGCTGTTCACTTGTTTTGCATAGTATTAGTTATCATGAACTGTGTTTTATTCACTTTTTTTTAAATTGTATTGTATATTTAAAAAAAGTCATCTATAAACACCAGACTCCCATTGAAAATGTGTTTTATTCTAAATCATTCATTTCTGCTCCTGAACTCTAATAATTGCATATTTATTGCATATAAAGCAGCACAGGTGATCTTCTTACTGTCATTCATGCACATATCAAAAAATGATTTTTTTTTCCTGCGGTTAGACGTACAGAATGTGTCTGGCTCCCCTTCAAATAGAGAGCAAGCTTAAAAAAGCACAAAACAAGCCAGAAAAAGTGCAAAATGACAGCTGGAGCATCATCTCCTCAGCACTTGTACTCGTAGACTTACTGGGCTTATCCACTTTTTAACGACAATATAGGACATTTGTGCATCGCCACTATCTCAAATCAAAATGTTGTACAGAGCCCTAAGTGTGTTGGTGTTTGAGTGTGCCAGACGTAACTGCCAATTTCTGCTAATTAGTCAACTGTTTTGAAGAAAGATATCCTGCTTATGCAGACCCACTTTATTGTTCTTTCTATTTTTTTCTCTCTTCCTACTGTATGTGGAGATATTGTTCAGTAGATTGTCCTCTTTTCTTTACTGGAAGTGTCAGCAGAAAGGTAGACTAGACCATAGAATGCAGCGGACTGGCTCGCTAGAGATGCTGAAGAGGCATTTTTTCCAGAACTTACTGTCATATAAGGGCAGAGTGGTCTGTATATATTTAGTGTGGTCTGATGCCAATAAAAGTGGCTCAGTGCTGGATTTTATAAAACATATAATACTGTATAACCCACAAGCACTGTAAAGGCTGATATTGCTCAATTTCTTTCATTACTTTTCCATCTGTCTCTCTTTCTCTTTTACTCTGTGCCTCCCTTTTATGTCCTTTTGCTCTGTGCATCTGTGCATCTGTGGACCCTTACTCTCTTTCTCATGTGTCTCTTTCTCATTCATTGTATAGATTCTTACCCAGGAGGACTGGAATGTGGTGTTGTATAATGGCATGGCCTCTACCTCTCCGTGGGCAGCTCTCTACTTTGTTGCTCTCATGACATTTGGCAACTATGTGCTTTTCAATTTGCTTGTGGCCATCTTGGTTGAGGGCTTCCAGGCTGAGGTGAGAATGACCATATTTGTTTCTGCATAGTTCCACAATGTCCTCTGATTTATCCTAACACTTGACATGAAAACTTCATCTTTGTATCTTTGGCTCTTGTGTAATGAAGCGGTGCTCATATATTCTTACTGAAGGATTATTCCCATTGTCTTTTCCCAAATTTGCCACATTTGTTTCACTTTAGTTATTCACTTTCTAACCATTAAAGTGATAATAACACTAATTCCGAGAGAGCAGAGTTAAGATAATTGTCTAATTCTTAATGGCATGTCACAGCCATGTGTATTTATGCTGTATGAGGACCTTCACTTGATGTTAATTAGCTCCCAGAGGAGACATCTGAGGGTTGTGTGTCTGGACCCTAATCACACTGTCACATCATGAAAGGCAAGAGTGCTTTTTAAAGGGGAGGTGAAGATGAACATTTTTTTGAGGTTACACATCTCAGATAATCAATTCTTCCTCATGCGGCCTTGTTATTATGTTGTGCACCTGGTGCACAATGCAGCTCCATCTGCCAAAATCTCCTCTGACAATTAAATGCATAGCACTAAAGAGTGCTTGCTCTATATGCCAACAGCCATCATGAAGCTTAACTGTGAAAAAATGTTGGAAAATAAAAAATTCCACAAATATAGAAATGTATGTGTATGTTGTAGGGTGATGCTAATCGGTCAGAGTCAGATGATGAGAAGAAATCAGACAACTTTGAGGAGGACGAAAAGGTGGAGGAGCTCAGAGACACCGGTAGGTTAAACAGTAGATAATACATTCTCTTTATTTCATTATCTAATGTATATTTTATATTGTTACCTCCGATGAGGAGGTTATGATTATGACCACATTTGTCTTTCTGACTGTGTGTGGTGAAAGTCAAATTTTAAAGGACTTGGATGATTTTGTCTGTTGCTATAAGTTTTGGCCCAATGGTGGTGAAATTGGTGTTGAAAGTAACCTTGCAAGATAGTGGTGCGAATTGACACCGTCAGAAAATGAATGGCCTTGGAAGACGTTTGTGTTTTCTGTGTGCATACTGTCAACAGCTGACATCCCCTAATACTAAATGAAGATGGTAAGTTACATGTTCTATTCCTATACAGAGCTCAAGATGTACTCTCTGATGATGACAGCCAATGGTCACATTGACCCACACAGCTCGATGGGTCCTCCTATAATCATGCGAACAGCAGCGACGCCCATGCCCACTCCTAAGAGCTCTCTGGGCCCTGAGTCTTTCCTTGGGGAAGAGCTGGTCAGAGGACATCAATATGGCGAGGTGGGATTGGGATTCTCCGAGACAATAAGTGGCCACGCAGAATCTCGCCGTGGGAGTTCTGCCTCCATGGATCCTTTAGCGTATGACCAGCATTCTTTGGTAAGCTCTATCAAACACCAATAGAAAAAAAACTACCATCCTAAAATTCAGTTGCCATATAATTTGGATAGAATAGTGTGATTTATAGTTTGATGAGTGTTCTAGGGCTGGGCGATATGGCCCATAACCACTATCATGGTATTTTTATGATATATTGCGAGATACAATATACACACACGATATTTTGAAATCTCCTGTACATCACTGTATGAATGTTAAATTGATGTCTTTGATGCATAACATTAAATAACATTAAATCAATATTTTCATGTAAAAATGGGAAAATCAAAATTAAATTAAATACAGCAAACAGCTGATTTTGAACCAGGCAGCTTAAACCATACACTCTTAAAAATTGAAATAAATAATTATATGGTAGGCCTTCCTAATGTGCTGTGGCACCCAATAACATAATCAAACAAACAGCTTAAAACAACATAAAAGTGCCATCAACAGCAATCACTGAGAAATTAAGTAAAAAGCTCTGTAAATCAAAGTGCACATTTTTCTGCTTGATTATATTTTGAATGTTTTGAAGTTGAATGAGAACCGCATGCAGACGGCTTAATAATTATGTTCATGTGACAGTTTATATTCGATGCCCACAATATTAACAAATAATATATCTAACGCGGCCCATCCCGCGATATATCGAGTATATTTGATATGTCGAAACATATCTGTGACTGGTTTGTGTGCAACTATTGGAAATTCTAATTCAATTCAAGTGCTACTGCCGTGGTAAATCCAAAGGAATAAAGTGACCTTTATTCCTTTTCTTTAGGAATCAGATATCATGCCTACAGGTGGCCCACAGATCAGTCAGATCATTTTCACATTGCAGCAATACTCAAAATGTCTTTAGCAATGTACAAAGCTCAAACCTATATTTTGTCTCTCCAGAGCCTGTCAAGTCCCGGCCGGCGTTCTCCTCTTCCTCCCCGTGGTTCCGGCAGCTCCTGGGGAAGTCGCCGCTCTAGTTGGAACAGCCTTGGAAGAGCACCGAGCCTCAAAAGGAGAGACACCAGCGGAGAGAGGGAGAGCCTTCTGTCCGGGGAGGGAGGAGAGGAGGAAGACAGTGGGGAGGATAAATTGGAGCCTGGTGGAAACAACAGATTACGGCCTGGTTCCTTGGAGGTGCTACAGGCGTCATCTCTCATGCCTTCCATAATAGCGGAGTACGGCGACTGTAATGGGAGGACCAGGACTTACAACCCCAACATGAACTCAACAGACAGCAAGGACGACTCCTTGCCCGAAGATGATATAGATGATGATGTAAGTCACCATGATTTGTTGCCTCTAAAATCTACAGAAAGGTTTTAAGGTCAACATTGTGATGAGTTGCTTGTTTTACTCAAACATGCCTCAGTAGGAAAATGTGAAACTGTGAAGCTGCCCTCTCATAATTAGTTATTAGCAATTAAGCAAAGGCACAGGGTAACCAGACATAAAAGAAATGGTGGTTTATACAGAAATAATGAGACAAAATCAAACCATGAATAGTCACTATCACTATACAGTAATACATTTTATTTTATGTTACATTTTATGTTATCATGGATGTCTTCATGATGACAATGTTACAGTTAAGGGAAAGAGATTTGTCTTTTAGATCCGATTTAATAAAATCTAATGGATGCATTGTGCATTTAGATTCCACAATGCATCATGTTGTATTGTATCCTAAATGTTGACGCACATGTCTATTTTTATAACTTAAAATGACTGTAAACATGTATTTACAGATTGTTTGAACATTAACAAAATTAATGGTTTTGCATTTGAGCTGCAGCTTCTAGGAAATGGAAGGTCAACAAGCAACATTAGGTGGTCACAGTCGTTTGCCATCAGTGCAGAAATGTCCATGTCCATGACCCATCTAGATTTTCTACAGCCTAACTGTTAATAGCAAATGTGTTCACAACTGAACAGTTCATGTCAAAGATGATTTTTGCTCTTGTAGAGGCTTAGCGACAGCATTTCTCACCAGTTGAGTTGGTTTTATTTACTAAGGTTAATTCCTAATCTCTTAATCCCCCCCCTTTTTGACTCTGGTTCACAAATTTGATTTTATTTTTTTCCCCCTCATTCCTTCTCTTTGTCTTCTGTTGCATGCCCAATTTCCCTTTGCATTCTCTTACACTGAGATATTGTAGTGTATGTGCAGTGTTCAACCTCTAAGACCCTTGGGGATGCTAATTGTCATGCTGTAATTGATTGGCTTAAGCAGTAATTGTTTTCTCACTGGGAGCAAAACAGCTTGTGCATGTACATTTATCGGTGTGTGTGTGTGTGTGTTCTTATATGTGTATCTTTGTGAGGACCAAAAACCTTATAAACCATAGGGAGTGCAGGCATTTTGGGAAAGTGAGGATATTCTGCCTGGTCCACACAACTTTAAAGGGCTTTTTGGGAGTTAAGACTTGTTTTTTAGGGTTTTAGGGTTATGGTTAGAATTGAGTTTAGGTGAAGTAAAGGTAGAGGCATTTAGTTGTGATGATTAAGGTTAGAGTAAGAGGCTAGGGAATGCAATATGTTTATGCTCGTCCTCAGTAAGAATGCTTTTCAAGAGTTTGTGTGTGTGTTTGTTTGTATGAACTCCCCCGGTGGTTTTGGGTGACCTCTGTTATGACAGTGTTGATGTTTTTATTCGATCCAAATTGAGTTTATAAACCCATGAAATCCTAATTCTCCTGGGCACACTGTATATGGGAGGATAATACAGACCTACCACAAGTGGTATGTGTGTGCGTGTGTGTATGTTTGTGACATGCAAGCTGAGACGTGCATGTTGATGCCCACGATTCACTGTGTGTGTCTGTGTCAAGGATTATGGATTTCAGCTGCAAAGCGATCCGAGCAGGATCATCCACACACACACACTTGAACACGCAGACGCACATAAACACACATATACACACAAGCAGCATGCCAAATAAGCAGTGTCTCAATATTTGGCTCTTTTTAATTAGAAGCTGGGCACCTAAGCTTTCTTCTGTTTGTTTTCATTACACGCTTAAATGATTTTCACAAAACTTTAAATTGTTGAAGTGTCATGCCCACTCATTATAAAATACTCATTGTGGTTGTGAAGCAATAATAAAGAAAAAGAAAAACACTGTAGTTATAATAACATACAATTAAGGAATTAAGTTTTTTTTTTACACCTTTTTCACTCTTTGTGGCTGCAGGTGCATTAGTAAGGTCTACTGAAACTTTAAAAATGCAACTTTATGAATGCAAGGATTCAACATGTTACCAGCACTTTTAATAAAGTTTATGGACAATGTTGAAACAAAAAATATTAATTTGTCTGCAAGATAAGAACAAAATATATCTTAAAACTGAACCATCGCTGTAACATTTTGAATCACTGTCTTAGGCCTTGACACAAATTGACATAATTTCTGTCTTATTCATTTGCTGAAGTGAAGATATGATTTGTGACTGGCAACTTGCCAAAATATTTCAATTTTACATTATTGCTTCAGTGTGGAGAAACTCCTACATTTCCTGATAATATACGAAGGAGTCATTATTGTCGCTGTAGTTGGTGAAACTGATGTGTGACCTTTCACCCATGCAGAGCTCTTTGTGCCACTGGATGAAGAAGGAGCTCCGTAACATGAAGCCCCGCTGGTGCAAAGAGCACGAAGACTGGGCGCTGTATTTGTTCTCCCCAGAAAGCCAGTGAGTGACTCCCACACATGTGCACACGTGCACACATGCACACATGACATTACCATCCATCTTGAATTGTTGGTGGAGTTTATGGCCATGTTATTCTATTTCTTTAACTTGATCATACTCCCAAGATGCATTGAGAAAGTGAGATCCAACCACATGTGGTCTTTCCAGACACATATGTACAGTAGACACATTCTAATCCCAGGTGTGATCGGAGCTGTCCACTTGTGATGCGATCACTCAAAGCAAATATCTCTTAATGATAGTTGAGAAAAAAACCTGTGGCTCTGGTTTCTTCATTTCCTTTATTCTCTTCCCTGCTATAGCTTTATTAGATTATCTAGGTTGCCTTTTCTTAATCTATCTTTATGTTTACAGCTTTTTCACTGATAATCCTTTGGTCAATGGTTTTAATCGACCCTGGCCAGTCTAAGTGACTGTGTATGTGTGTCTTTAGATTCCGTGTTTGGTGCCAAGCTGTGATCTCCCACAGAATGTTCGACCATGTGGTTCTTGTTTTCATCTTCCTCAACTGCATCACCATCGCTCTGGAAAGACCTGACATACAGCCGCACAGCACGGTGAGACACACACACACGCAACCTGCAATTGGAAGGTGCCCACATGCACTGCACAGCTGTGTTGTTAAGTTGCAAAGCAAGGTGTGTCTCTACACCAGTCATGGAATGGTTCACAGGTTCATGCTTACACAACTCATAATCAAGAAAATAAATAAGAGCTTCCCTCTACGTTGAAGTGACAGGAGATGCTGGTTTGTTGTTCTGACTCAGGTAGCAACACCAAGACTAACAACTATGCTTGTTAAAATGGTTTCCCAACGACACAGCTCATTGTGACACATCTTCTAGCACTAGGTTCATTTGAAGATGTTTGTTTTTGTTGTCATCATATGAATTTCGCTCTCTTCTGCAGGAGCGAGTCTTTCTGAGTGTGTCCAACTACGTTTTCACTGTGATCTTCTTTGCAGAAATGGCCATTAAGGTAAGCAGAATTCTTTTCTTTCAATAAGGTGGTGAAAAGTCTAAGTTTGCTAAATAAAAGAAGCAGTTAATACTGTATGTTTTAATGATTCCATTATGTTTTCAGTTTTAGCTCAGTGCTTTGTGTTTGAACTCCAGGTTTCAGCTCTCGGTTTCTGCTTTGGGAAGCAGAGCTACCTCCAGTCCAGCTGGAATGTTTTGGACGGTTTGTTGGTCTTTGTGTCTCTGGTGGATATTCTGGTCTCTATGGCCTACAGTGGTGGAAACAGGATCCTGGGCATCCTCAGAGTCCTGCGCCTGCTACGAACACTACGCCCACTCAGGTAAATGCTCGATTTGATTATGTGTGTAGTTGTTTTACATTGGTTTGTCCGGCTTGAAACTTTTACACATGTACTGGACATGTAACCACTATATACTGGAAATCGTCCTGCCCCATTTATCATTTATGCAAATTGTTTTTGTGTTTTCAAGAGCAAAACTACATGTGTTAAGAGTACCAAATATCTGTACTTCCATATTTTTAATTTCCAGGGTTATTAGTCGAGCTCCAGGGTTGAAGCTGGTTGTGGAAACTCTCATTACTTCTCTCAGACCCATCGGGAACATCGTTCTTATCTGCTGCGCCTTCTTCATTGTCTTTGGCATCTTGGGTGTTCAGGTAGTTTGCATTCACATGCAGTAAAGCACCCAGCTGCACCTTACATTAATCAAGCCAATGCCTTCATAGCATGATTGCAAATCTTTTTGTTTTACATTTTGTGGCTTTCATCAGTATTTTTACTGATGAAATTGATTGATTTGATTTTTACTAAAATGATTTTTACTTCTGTTAGGAAATGAAATGATTATGTTAGTCTGACTAAAACCAGATTGACATAATGCATGTAAACATATTATTCAGACTGAAATTGTACTAAATTAAACTTCTAAGTCAAACTAACCAGATAATGCAATTGCTGTACATGTTCAACCAGACTTAAACTAGCCTTAACACTCTGTACATGTTCTACAGTTCCCATCCCAGGGCATTGACCTTGACCTTGACCATTACTTAGAGGAGGAAGACAACAGTGACATAAATTTGGTGAAATCCGGTGACACAGAGACCAAATCTATGCTCTCTCAGCTTAAAGAATTAAATATTTGAGCCACCAGCTCAAGTTCAACCGGAATCGCAGAGGTGGACACACTGTAGTCAATAAATCCATTCCCTGCTAAAGCCTTATGTCTGCAGCTTTTTGTGTGAGAGGGGAATTGGAATATTTTGAATATCAATGGACATTAATTCTTTGTCCCTTAGGAATGTGACTATTGGAAGAATAACATTTAGATTGAAGTGTGAAAAGGCACAACATGACCTGCAGGTTCTTCCAGCCGAGCACATAAACAAATAAACAAACAAACAAATAAATAAATAAATAAATACTCAAAAATATATTAAAAGCTGCAAAAAAGGTAGGAGGTAGGTAAATGGAAGCCATACAGTGTATTCCAGCAAACCTCTTTCTCTGTGTCTCACACTCCAGCTATTCAAAGGGAAGTTCTACCATTGTGAAGGTCTGGACACGAAAAACATCAGAAACAAGTCAGACTGTCTGCAGGCAAATTACCGCTGGATACGAAGGAAGTACAACTTTGACAACCTGGTCCAGGTATAAATGAACAGATAGACTCACCTTCAATGCTGAATCAGTGAACCAAAAACCACAAATAAAATGCTAATCAGAACACAAGTTTGTCTCTCTCAGCTTGACGGTTGTTTTTTCTTGATCTTGATTTAAAAGAAACGTTTTGGTCAAATTGCTGGATGTGTTGACTTGTGTCTCTGTTTCCAAACCAGGCCCTGATGTCTCTGTTTGTACTGTCATGTAAGGATGGTTGGGTTAACATCATGTATGATGGGCTGGATGCAGTGGGAGTGGACCAGCAGGTAAAGAATATGTGTGCATGTTTGTGTAGACTGAGTCGGATATTTGTTCTTGAATGCTATCAGCAAAACAAAGTACTTAACAATAACCTCAGCCTTTGAACTGAGTTCAAAATATAGAGTGTTAAAGCAGCCTAGTGGGAGTGAACTACTAAATTATAATTCCATTCAATCATGTAATAATCATGTAACACATTCCCAGTAAAGACCCAGAGGAAATATTTAAAACACACTCCTCAAAGCTTCAGTTGATATTGCTGCCCTAAGTTCCAGGAGCCTGTGGTGTAATTGAATTATATATTGTGTCCTCAGATAGTCAGTCATTTGCTTAGTGACTAAATCCAAACTGTTAAAAAAAAGGGCCACAACTGATCCTTAACTGCTAAACATTTATATTGTCTTTTGTGTCTTCACAAAGAATAAGAGAAAACAAAGTGAATCTTCTCTTTTTCCTACTCACCTCTGCTCTTCTCAGCCTGTGAGAAACCACAATCCCTGGATGCTGCTCTACTTCATCTCCTTCCTGCTCATTGTCAGCTTCTTCGTCCTGAACATGTTTGTCGGTGTGGTGGTGGAGAACTTCCACAAGTGCCGGCAGGACCAGGAAGAGGAGGAGGCTCGCTTACGGGAGGAGAAGAGGCTCAAAATGATAGAGAAAAAGCGCAGGAGTAAGGAGAATGGAGGGGCTGGTCGGTAGACTATTTTTCTGAGCACTGCCTGCTTTCAGAGCCTGACAAAAAAGAAAAGGGGAATGGGAAAAAAATTAAATCTGTTTAGAATTAATTTTAAAGAAAGAGGGAGAGGTGAAAATGATTGGCTAGCTCATGCAGACAGTGACTGAACACTGAAAGACGGTGTGGGCTACGCCAATCTGGTGCATGTTACTGCATGACTGCAGCCCTCCCACAACACTTCACTAACAATGCATGGAAAACTAAACAGAGCTGAGCCCATTCTAACCCACCTATAAACCACACATTCATATTAATCTACTGAAAATGTGCATACTCATATTTCAAAACAGTAGAGCTGCTGCCAATTACGAGGTAAAAGAAACTACATAAATGACTTGTCTCTCATTAATTTTGTTGTCTCATACTCTCTCCATGAGTGCATGTACAACCCTCATCCCAAGTTATCTGTAGACAGGAACAGACAAGGGAAAATTCCTCCAAACATGCTTTGATTGGCAGACTCAGAAACATAGCAGGCATTTTGGCTGCTATATTTGTAATTAGCTTGGGTCATATGGTTGTTAGATGTTAAGTTATTTACAGAACGATGACTCTTAGAGGATTCTATGCACCTGCGGGTAGAAACAGTGGATACACACCAGCTATTGCAAAGGAGGTCAAAGGAGGAAGTCTCGCAATGGTGTTGTGTGATACGTTTTCCTTCACTGTGGAAATTCATTATGTGGAGCTGAAGGAACAACAGTTTGGCCAAAACAACAAATGATACCTATCAATTAGAGAATTACACTAGAAGGCAGTATATGGTGTGAGCTGATCTTCACAGTTTGTTTATTTGGTAACGCTTTTTGTCTCACTTGTCTAAAACTACTGAAACTCTAGACAAATTAAAATTCATCTTACCAGCTGTCACTGACAGATAAAAAAGGGTTGATCCACACTTGCTTGATAAAATAAAGTTTTAGACTATTGAGACTCTTAAAAATAACTTAAAAATAAGCTGAAGAAAAGGGGCTTCAGTGTTTGTTCAACAATCACTGTTATTTAAAAAGTAAATTAAGAAATGTAATGGTGAAACAACTTAAGAAAATCATTTTTAGATGATTAAAATGTATATAAAAATGTAAATCATGAATTCTGTTCTTAAAATCCTGTTAAGTTGTTGAATATACCCTGCACAGCCTCTTTCCAACCATAGACATTACAATAAAGGCATGTCAGCATGCAGCAGATAGACAGGGCATGGTAAACATGGGCGGGGACATCGACACATGCACGTGTACAAGCACAAAGCACAAAATCCTCAACACGGACATGTGAGTGCACAGACATAAATTGAGAAGCAGACACAAAATGTCATACGCTTAAATGCCGTTTAACAAATATCCCCTGACAATACTTTTCTTCTCTCTACTTTCCTTATAACAACTATTAATAACATAATTGAGCAGTAATGGATTCACTAAAATAAAAATCTTTAGAAATGTAACTGTTAGCCATGATGACTGGAGCAAGAACAAACTAATGTTACAGTTGTTTATTCTTACATAGAAGTTGCTCGGGGTTTAAACTTGCCAAAATACTGTATCTTTCTGTAATTATCCTTTTTACACCAGGTGTATTGTTGATTTAATTTACTAGAAAGAAAAGCAGCATGCAGTTGCCATGCTTGAGCACGCTCATAATTAGTATGCACAAAATTAGGTTGTTCTGAAAAAAAAAAAAAAAAAAGCTTTTTGAATTCATGAACTGTAGCCTGTCTTTGCATTTTATCTACAATTTAAAACTAAATAATGTAGCAAACCTGTGACTCTCATGTCCTCTCCCATTTGAGCATTCCATACAGTTGGTGGTGTGCACACAGGGTTTAAACTATCTAAATTTGTTATAATAATTCAGGGATTATTGATGTAATGTGACCCGGAATCAGAAATAAAACTTCATTAACCAAATATACTGGTTTAATGAAAGCATAAGAACCACTGGCATTTTGAACATAAAGGCGGTGGTCGTCAACCCCCAAATGCTCCTTTTTCCTTGTGCACACCACTGGGTACATGTCATATTTAAAATTCAGAGCACAGTTCCTCACACTGGCGCTCCTCCTGTCACTGTGTTACAACTGTTTCTTACCTATTTGTCTCTTCCCCGTTTGTGTTTATCTGTGCGTTTTTCTGCTCCAGAGGCCAAGCAGAGACCGTACTATGCAGACTACTCTCCCCTGCGACTGTCCATCCACACACTGTGTACCAGCCACTACCTGGACCTCTTCATCACCTTCATCATCTGCATCAATGTCGTTACCATGAGCATCGAGCATTACAACCAGCCGCAGGTATTGCGTGCAAATGCAGGCTCGCACACGGTCTTACATTAAGTTTATTGAATAAATAAAATTATTTATTTATTTATTATTTTTAATTGGCTTTATTTTAAATCAAATTGACTGCCACCATCAGCATTAATACTGATTTATGATTCTGTAGATTTTTTTTTTTTTTTTTTTTTAAAGAAAACCATTGATGCATCTCAAGGCCTTTTGTTTAAGAATTAGTAACACCTCTTTCACTCACCACTTTCATTACCAGGTGCAACAGGAAACTGTGGTGGCCTTCACATCGCAGCAAGGATGCTATCATTCTTTGATTACATAGCTAGATCCAGATCTACAAGATGGCAGCCCTTGCCTAAAGTTCATATAAAACTTGGGTATTTTTTGAAAGGGATTAAACTCTTAACAAACATACTTTTGGGTTGTAACTTTCTGCAAATAAACCCTTCCAAATGTTTCACGCTGGACCTTGAAGCAGAAGTACCACAATCCTTCTTTTTAAATAAATCTTTTATTTCTTTTAGTTATGCTGCTCTTCTACGTCACAGTCGATTAATATACTGTATTTTTATGTTTGACAAAAACGACTAAGCATCTAGTCTGTGCTGTGTTGATGACATGAGTGTGCTTGTTTCTGCAGTATTTAGAGGAGGTCTTGAAGTACTGTAACTACGTGTTTACCTTCATCTTCGTCATCGAGGCCCTGCTCAAACTTGTGGCCTTTGGCATTCACAGGTTCTTCAAGGACAGGTAATACAGTCGGACAAACGATGGTGCTATTTCAATATGCACACAATGCTGTCATATCTAATATTATCCCTGTAATCATATTTTTTATTTATACAATTTTTTGCAGGTAAAAAGACTAAAATAAAGACTATAGGGGAAAAAATTTTGGAGACACTTGTCAATATCTGCTCAATGCATATTATGTCTTTCCGGAACCAAGATGAGGTTTTTCAAGTAAAGTAATTATTAAATCTGACTCCAATTGATTAAAATAACTATATGATTAAATATTGATGAGAATTAATAATTATCTTTACCAACCTTTTAAGGATTGAATTCTGCCGCTAAGGAATCTGAAATTGATTTTAATTCGGGGATGGCAGATATAGGTGTAAACCACTCAGTGACCTTCTTAACATGGGTTGAGATATTCAAAAGTTTTAGAACAAACTTACCATATAACTAAAGACTTAATAATGGATAACAGATCCTTTACTCCTAAAATAAAATCTCAACAAGGTATCAAAAATGAATCATTAACAGGTTATTGCAATGTCTATCTATATCTGTAGCCAGGAGAAACAATTATTGCAACACACCTGTGTGTGGGATTCAACTTAGAGTAGGTCATTCTTTCCCTTAAATATTCTTAAATATCCAACCAGGACATAGACACTCCCAAATAACTTAAATGGAAATTTGCATCGAGACACAGTTCACATCTGGAGACCTTTTGAACATCAGGGGGGTATTTCACATGAGAATGAACCACTCAGACCTATGTGCCTCTCGCACTGAGACCATGTGACACACAACGTTTAAAGTGGGCTCACATCTGTGTGAGTCAGAATCTAAAATCTAATCGAAAAGTAATAGACAGAAACAATTTCAGTTCAGGACTTAGATACTGAAACGATTATTTTTACTTTTACAGACATTATGAAAGACACAAAAGAAGGTTTATAGAGGAAAACAGTGTTTAAAGAAAAGAAAAATTCAGGAATAATAATGTTTTCTGAAGCTGTTCTGCAAATGAAATAATAGATGAAATTACTTACTATGGCTTAACCAAAAATGGCACACCAACAAGTACAAACATTTGACTGGCACTAAACCATGTTGGCAGTTTAAAAAGTAGTCTCATGCCATTAGTATAAGCCACATTAAGTCTTTGCATGGTACTTTTTCTATACGACTGCCATAAATGTTTGCCATAAAATTCAGAATGCTAATGAATGTTTGTGGTCATGTTCAGGTGGAATCAGCTGGATATAGCTATAGTGGCATTGTCCATCATGGGCATTACACTGGAGGAGCTGAAAATGAATGCAGCCCTGCCCATAAACCCAACCATCATCAGGATTATGAGAGTACTCAGAATAGCCAGAGGTACACACACACACACTGTATGTCTTTTATTATTTTGTACACAATAACAAAATAACAGAACACAGAGTAAGTCGTGGTTGTGTCAGTATGTGAACCATGGCTACAGACATGTAGCTTTTTTGGATGCACTGTTTTATTAACACATCTTCTTCCTGTATTTTCTTGTAAATTCTAAACTTTAAAAGTAAAATCTCCCAGGTGCCTCCTGGCTCATAGGCGTAAATGCAAATCCCCACTGTGATTGCAGTAATAAAATAGTGTCACACTGTGACGTTGTAAATTCTGCTTTTCTCTGCACGCAGCAACAGCTCAGTGTTTCAAGACTGCTCTCTCTCTCTCTCTCTCTCTCTCTCTCTCTCTCCCTCTCTCTCTCCCTGCAGTGCTAAAACTTCTTAAGATGGCCACAGGGATGAGAGCTCTGCTGGATACTGTCATGCAAGCGCTGCCACAGGTAAACGCAGACTCAGTGGGGTCTCAAACATAAAAGTGCAGCTTTCTTTTTTTATTAAGTTGTTTTTTTTGGGGGGGGGGTGGATTCATCATCACTGAAAAGGTTTATTTTGGAATAGGATCTCTGAAAGATTCATTACAGATGATGAATATTTTACACAAGACCTATTCGTCTACATTGCAAAATTCATGTAATGACCCTTAAATGTCAAATGTTTTTATACCTCTCTACAGCTGAACTCTGCAACTCCATTTGCTGTGTTATTTATAGTGCATGACACACTAACAGCAGCCTGACGCATGACCTGCGACACAAGTTGTTCCAATCATAAAAGCATAGAGCCAATTAAATCTATAATTTAGACATGGTCGACTTTCCTGATGTTACTGACTGACTTAATGTGTTTTTCTATATGGTCAACACATTGTTTTTTAACTTTTTGGAGGCAAGGAACGTCCACATCACAGATTATGGTGCACATGTAAAAGCAGACATAAATGTTATTGTTATTGTACTGTTATGGTACACAAACTTCCCAAAATCCTATATTAAGACTTTTATAAGACCTTCTACATCATTGGTCATGTGATCTTTGTATGATATGTGCAAGTGGGAGGCTGCTGTCCACAGCGCAGCTTAGGCTTTTGATAGAAAAAGTATTTCTATTGATTTTTCACTAGCAAAAACACAGAGTCTGCCTGGAACCAAATTATTTAAATCACTGTGTTGTTTACTGTGTATAATTTAATGTCACGTAAGCATTTTGTATATTTAATCTTCCCTTTTGTCGGTCAAGCATTGAATTTCTTACAAACAGAACAAACGAGATTAGACAAAACAGCAAAGTATAATTTCTTCTAAAATATATATGTAATTTTTTTTTAACTTTTAATACATCTGATCAGACTCATAAATTAAATATGAGGATATTCAAAGGATGGACAAGACTCTGAGGATTTAAGCTTAATGAAACACGACTGTCAACAGTAAACAGACACTTAAAATAAATATGTACCCTACATGATTGTTGCATGTTTGAGTTATTATAACAAATAAAAACGGACAACCGTACATTCCCTGCAGTGTTAAAGGAACAATATTCACACTGTTGCTGTGTTTTTGTTGTTTTAGGTGGGAAACCTTGGTCTCCTTTTCATGCTGCTTTTCTTCATCTATGCTGCTCTGGGAGTGGAGCTCTTTGGCAAACTGGGTCAGTCACACTACTGGCAAACACACACACACACACACAAACACACACACATGCAGTCTACCAGCTTCAGCAAAGAAGAAAAAAAGGTTATAAATCCAGTCATTACTGCCAGAGTCACGACATACATCAAATTTTCCAGCGTGAACTGTCTCTGTCGAATTCACAGTCTCTACTGCCATCTGTCTCCTCTTCTCTCTTCCCCACAATTTCGCATAAAAAGCCTGTTTTGAACAAGAGAGGATCACATTTGCATGATCACATTTATTTACATATTGCTTTCCCAAGAGGCTGCCTCTATCCAAGCCATTTTCTCTGTGAGCGCTACAATGTGTTTGGGAAGAGGATTAACAAAAAAAAAATGCATCTGAGAGGACAAAATGAGAAGTTGGTGATGAGGAAGTTGCCATCTGTGAAATGCTATTATAAATTTACTCTACACACACGGGGAAATGCTTTCCATTTTTTACAAAAATCCCACTCCAATTTGTGTTGAATTTTGCGTCAGTCAAAGCTGCTCACGATGTGTGCATCACGTTAAATGTTGCACTTTACGGTTTGTTTCTCTATATGACTTTACAGTCATATAGAGTAGTGGGATGGAAAATGTGCTGTACATCGTACTTTACATTCACAGCGATGACTGTTGCCTCGGCCTTACGTGCAGTTCCAGTGTGGTGGATTTTCATCCAGGCAAAGGAAATATCGAAAAAAAAAATAATTTAATTGGTGCTGCATTGATGAAACTTCACATTAAAGCATGAAACAAAAGGCAAGCTCCACACATGCCTAACTTTATTTGGGGTAGTGGCATTTCCTCAAATGACCCATACAAAAGACCCAATACATGCTGACCAAAGCACACGATGAATCAAAACTGTTATTTACTAATGATGACTACATTCTAATAATTTCACTGTCTTCTTCTGGGATCCTCATTTCAAATTCAATATTTTTAATCGCTCAAAGGTTTCTGGGAATTCACACTGATGATCACTTATAGAGTTTCACATTTTTAAAAATCAGTCAAAGAATGTGTTCTTTTCTGCCTTTTTATACTGATTCTTTCCATTAAAGATTTTCAGCGAAGTCACTTGGATTATATTTGAACAGAAGATTGATATCTGATCATTTACATGCTGATAACAGAAAAAAGCTCTAAGTTTCAAAGCCCTTCAGTTGTATGAGGTTTGTGTGATTTTACACTTAGACTGTATTTTCATGTGATTGTGCCTCTGGTGTCAGCACAAGGCTGAACAGGTCGTAAGCAAAGGAAATAGGAAAGAAGATGGGATGAGTGTTTGATTTTGAACTGTTTCATCAATCTGAATCTGAATCAGATTGCCGATCACATAAGAAGAATTGTCCTGATGAGGCCTCGTTTTTACCCCTGACTGTCCATTTTTTTTTCTGGGTCAGACATGAGAAGAGGAAGCCACAATATTTCTGCATGAAGAAAGCTGCTGATAACATGTGAATCGTTAGTTTTACAATCCAAAACCTAATGAAATATTTATTGCATCTAGTTACTTTTGATGGATCAGTTCCAACATTTTGCCATTTCAGCCCTCTCAAAAAGATCAAAATGATTCCATATGTTCTTGTCAATAAACAAACAAACCCTTTTTTTCCCCTCTTAGCTGTTAACTCTTTTAAATTTTTTTTAATCATTTCATGATCTGGTATCATCATAAAACACAACACTGAGCATAAAAAAAAAATAATCAGAAACAAAGTATGTAATACCAGAAGGATTGTTTTACTCCTCTCTTGCGTCCTCATACAAAAGAAGATTATTGTCTGGTGACTGTAATGAAAGGAGATTTGACACTTCCCTGTCCTCCAGAAGACATCTGTCTCCTCTGCTGTGTCATGTCCAAATGAACATGCTGCTAAGCAGATGTTCAGTTTATGCTGTTTGTCTATGTTTGTGTTTTGATCAGAGTGCAATGAAAATAACCCGTGTGAGGGCCTGAGTCGCCATGCAACGTTTGAAAATTTTGGAATGGCCTTCCTCACGCTGTTTCGAGTGTCCACCGGAGACAACTGGAATGGGATTATGAAAGTATGAACTCGCTCATAAGCACACACATGCACATCTGTGTCTGTAGTTGTGAGGACATTAACCTAACCGTAACCATTTCATCAAATTACCAAAACCTAAACTTTATTCTAACTGTAAAACAAATTCATATCCCTTGGAAGTTGTGAGGACCTGCTAAAATGTTCTTACGTTGTCAACATGTCCTCACAACTATGGCTTTGAGCCAAAATATGTCCTCTTAACCTAATAAAGACACACACATACACACAGACGCCCATAAGTGATGACTAGATTATTTTATAACATAGATAATCGTGGCCTTCAAACCTAGTTAATGAATAATAAATCAGCTTAGAGCTGACCTGATGTCAACATTTTTTATATCTTCAATACCTTATTAAAAAATCCTAAACTAGATGTAAATTATTGGGCCATTTGTGTCAAACAGGAGAAAAATTCATAAATTATTGATGCTTTCATTTATTATGTGCTGACAGTTTTTTTTAATAAGAGGGTTTTGAGTTTCTTCATTGTTCATGGTCATATTATGAGACATCAGGCTTTGTATGAGAAGAGATTGTGGGTGTACCATTTTAATCTCGTACCCCAAGGGAAGGGTACCAAAATGCAACGGTTGGAGCTATTTTGGTACTATTCCTAACGGGAAAAAAGTACCGCACTGAACCGAATGTGGAAAACTTTCCAGCATCAACCCTACTTTCCAGCAGAGGGCAGTCTCAACACACCAGGCAATTCCACACACTTTCCTCATGATTGTTGTCACTTCTGAAAGCCTTTTTTAAAAAAATATCCCAATTAAATTTGTACAAATATTATAGCATTAAATATTATAGCATTATTATAGCATTAGACTACTTGATTGTATTCAAGATGCCCAGTCATGAGTTTGGTTGTACATTTTAGAGTCATACAGTAATACCAGACACAAAGAGAGAAATCTAACAAAGCGATTTATGATGCTATTTATATTTACTGTAACTTGCTAAATGCAGCACATACAGCACATTTGCAGGAATGTACGTTAAATAACCTTTTTCTGATGGCATAAGCTAAATTTTAAATTCTTCTCTCCTCTCCCTCTTTCCTCCTGAACATTTGTGTCTCTAAAGGATACCTTAAGGGAGTGTCATTCAGATGACCGCCACTGTCTCTCCTACCTGCCCTGGGTCTCTCCGATTTACTTTGTCACCTTTGTTCTCATGGCCCAGTTTGTGCTGGTCAATGTGGTGGTAGCTGTTTTGATGAAACATCTCGAGGAAAGCAACAAGGTACAGTAACTATAATGGAATTTGACAATATAAGTATGCCTGAGCAATAACTGTACGCATGCTCCTGCAGTGGTTACTCTCTTACTGGAACTTTGCCTCATTTGCACTGTAATTGAAACAGATGCACATTATCATTTACTGTAAAAGACGTTGTATCTGATACTACAGTGGGCCCGAAAACAATAGGTGATTTGAAAGCAATGGCCCCAACAACTCTAACAGGTTTTACTAAGCAAAACGAGGGCCTCCTATTTAGACCAGCCTTTGTATTACTTAAGTGTTTTAGTGCTTGTGTTCTTTTTGTTCTTTTAGTATTTACATTTACTCCTTCTAAGTTGTTTTCCTGTGAAGCATTTAGCAAATTTTAATCCTGTGAAAGCTGCAATGTAAACGTATTGTTGTTATTATTATTAAATGTGCATCTTTGTTTGCAGGAAGCGAAAGAGGATGCAGAGATGGATGCAGAGATTGCCTTGGAAATGGCTATGGAGAGGGAACGCAGATTAAGCACAACCTCTAACAGCAGCTCAGTGGATGGAGCCTATGTTGGGCCATGTCCTCAGTCACCTGGACAGGTACAATTGATATTACTTTGCTTATTACTCAGTTAGGAAGCTTGACTAACCCTGATACTTCACTGAAAGTGTAAGTTTGAGTGTAATGGAATCAAGTAGTGTTGCCAGCTTGTTTTTATACTGAATTGTACATTATGTGTTGCAGCAAAAGTAAGATTAAATAACACTGAATGCAGACGCTTCATTTTCGCTATGTGGTCTCTGTCTCCCCCTGCAGGAGGAGGAAGTCCAATATAAGGACCAAGACCTGCTGTCATCAAGGAAGATGTCTGTGTCCAGGATGCACTCACTGCCCAATGACAGCTACATGTTTCGACCTGTGCGACCCGCCAGTGCCCCCTACCCTTTGGAGGAGGTGGATCCCCAGCAACAGCATTCAGGTGCCTTATCTGTTCAAGAGATAAAAGTTTGTCATGACATGGCAATTACCTTTTAATAGCTTATTTCCTTTTAAATTGCTTCTGAGATCATTCTAACAAACACATCTTATAAGCTTCCTCACCCTGCTCAACTAAAATGATGCATGCATCTTCCTCACAGTAGCATTAGTCAAGAACTAATACTTTGAAACAACTTAATGGTGCTTTTTTTTGATTCAGTGTAGATAAAGGAATACAGTTTCACTTATTATTAATACGGTTTGGTTTTTATATAGCCCTGCATCACTCAGGAGCTCTTAAATCTTATTACTGATCACGTGTGAGACAAATGTTTTAAGTTATTGTAGTGTGTAAATGAGATTAAATGTGGCTCCCAATGTGGGATTTTAAGCATTTTGCTGTTTTGCCACATTAGAACCAGACAGAAAACTATATATTGTAGTATTTTGGCACACATTTATGATTAAAAATCTTGGTCTATGTTTAATCTAATCTATGTATATACAGTATCTAAAGAATATGGTAACCATGTACATCTGGCACTGTGAGTAGTAAGTCAGTGGTAGCATAGACAACTAACTACCAGCCATTTCCTTTAAAGTGTATGCATTGTTCTTTCAGACATTAAGCATGTTAGTAAACACACCATGCACAGTAAACTCAGGGAGTAATGCTGTAGTAGCTGTAGA
Organism: Brachirus orientalis; assembly: GCA_016785285.1. Classification (NCBI taxonomy): domain Eukaryota; kingdom Metazoa; phylum Chordata; class Actinopteri; order Pleuronectiformes; family Soleidae; genus Brachirus; species Brachirus orientalis. The sequence continues at coordinate 4,123,583 of JAFBJR010000367.1, read as the reverse complement.
AAAGTGAACAACAGCAAACTTGGTTGAGAACACATCGTTTGGCACTGACAAGCGCTGTTTTACTGTATCTGCAGTCAGAATCTAATGGCATGTTGTGGCCAGGCTCTGGACAGGCTCAGCTCTGTCCCAAGGTACTCACTGTAGTGGATGAGCTCACACATGTGAACCCCTGCAACCTTCTCACGGGCTCATCTGCTCAGCTCTGGAATGATCGAATCCTGAGAATAATGCATAACTACATGGCCAAGCTGCAAAGTTAAAAAGAAAAACTGACTAAAAAACTAAAAAGATATTCTAATTGTTTAAAATATGTGGTCCAAGCATATTTTAAGATTAAGGATCTTTAACTTTTCAGCTTGAACCTTTAGTCCTGACTTCAGGAGATCGTTTTTGAGATCTAAATCTGATTTGTTTCAATGTTTTGACATGTTTTTTACTTTAATTGCATCTTTTGCACCAAGTTCTTAAGCATTCTGCACACACAGGTCCAATACACTTGGTGTGCAAAATGCTTAAGACCCCGGTTACAGGATTTCGCTCCAGTGAACATAGATTGAGCTCATTGTCTAACTTTTTTACAACATTAGAGTCTGATCTATCTCAATAAAGCCAAAGGGAACTGTTAATGTAACCACGCTCTAATTAACACCCAGAGAACCATTTTTATGTTTCTGTTTCAAGACCGACTCAAAATTAAAACTACCACTGCTTTAATACAATGAGTTCCTAGACTAGATTATAATGAATATAATACGAATTTCTGTCTATGTGCCCTGAGATGCATGTTTTTTTTTTTGGTTTTGTTTTTTTTTTTTTGCAGAACCGCATGTGTTTGCATTAAGTCTGCACAGATGATTGCGTCCCACGTATGATTTACACACACATTACCTTTGAATCCTCAGGCTCAGTGACGTCGGTTCGCTCCCAACCATGTGAGAGTCGCACTCTGCTGCAGGTGCCAGATGTCTCCTCCTCTCACCCTCAGTCTGCCACCACCCTGACTCTGCCCCGCATTGCCCCGCCCACACCTAGTCCTTCTCCCCGTGCCCTGCACAGACAGGTGAGAGACTAGAAAGCTGCTCAGTCCACATATTTCCGTCTTGACCAACACCCATTCTGTCTCCTGAGTTTTTTAATTTCAAATACTCGACACATTTGAACTGTACTCTGACTGTTATGGTGGTTGTAGCCTTTATATATATATATATATAGTTACTTCATATGACAAAAGTTATCTTCACATCAAGGAGGAATTAACACACAGACTCATTAACAACAATCATTTCTTCTCTAATTCTTGTTGAACTATAACCACTGGCTTCAAAAGCCTGTGTGCCGTGTTCGATGCACTGTGGTAAAAAGTAAAGCTCCGTTCTGAACAGAAACACTGTGTCATTCACTTATCACTATCTCTTCTTTTTTGACACAAAATTTTAGTTAAATGCCTATTTATTAAATATTTACTCATATTTTCAATAGAGCACTTCAAGATTAAATTCACCCTATTTTATGTGTCTGTTTCAATGAAGAAGTTAAAATTATCATGCCAACTGACGTGATGACATCCATACCACTCTTAAAAACGTATATAACTTCAACTCCAGTTGTGCTTGGTATGCACAGAGAGCCTCAAAAGGCATATGTTTATAGACACACATTCATTTGATGAACTATGGCACTTCATTTTATTACAAACCGGCAAAAATGTCCTTTAAAAACCATTCACTCCCTGATATGTTCTTATCAGCCATGACTCGACTATCAGCTGTGGACAAGAAGCGCCATTAAAGCTGACATTCAGTGTCACCTTGTCATCAGTCTGATAAAAGACTGAAAATAGTCCTTTCACCATTGTTATTTTTATATTTGTTTACAACAGCACACACCTGCCTAATATACTCGAAAGCTCATGTAATATAAGTTTGTAGGTGTTTTACTACTAAGACAGCTTATATCTGATAATGTGCTAAAATGCTAATCTGGATGCAGATTCTTTTTATCTGACAATGACATTTTTTAAATGAAGATGCAGTGGTGTCGATGTAGCAGATTCACTGATAATGCTGATGTGATTTTTTTATTCATGTTGCAGGTGGCAATTAAAGTGGACTCAGTGGAGTCACAGGGTTGTGAACAGCAGGAGAGGCCAAACTCCGCCCATCGGCCTCCCCCGTCCCCTTCTCCCCTCCCTCCTCATACCCTCTCCCCATCTCCCCTTCCTCCGCCTCCTCCCTTGTCCTCTTCAGTCCTCCCGCTCCCATCCGGCTCTCCCTCTGCCTTCCCACTTCCTCCTGTTTCTCCCACTCCTCTGCCGGCTCTGCTGTCTTCCACCTCCCCACTCCCTCCTCCACCATCTTCACCTGCACTTCTTCTGCCTCCGCCTCCCTCCCCCCGTGTCCCCCTGCGCCACCCCAGCCTTCGGAGACCTAGACCACCCTCTGCTGCCTCCTTCTGTGACCCAGCTGATGAGGAGGTGTATCACATCACCAGCTCAGCCAGCCACAGGTGGAAAGAAGAGGAGGGAGTTGGGCAGGAGACCAGAGGGAGGGCCAGTCGCAGCCACTCCCTCTCCCCTTACACCTCCCCGTACACCTTTGACTCCCCACTTCATCCTCGCCCACTACCGCCATCCTCCTCAAAGAGCACACTCAGTCTGCTTGAGGCAGGATTGAAGGACCGTGATTTTACGAAAGGCTTCAGTATGGACAACCAGGGCTTCTTGGACAAGCCGTCATCACTGTCTGTTGGTTATCCTGACGAGCAGCGTCGCCACTCCATTGAAGTTTGCCTACCACAGGCCATCGTCACCAGTGACCAGCAAGCCTTTACACAAGACGCCCACCGACCGGAAAAGGGAGGCCAAGCATTTCCCGTGAGGGTGCAGTCAGTTGGGGGCAGCCACAGAAAGAAGAAGATGAGCCCCCCCTGCATATCCATTCACCCCCCCTCAGAGAAGGAGCACGCTCAAATGGGATCGCCCCCAAAACTCGCTGACTGCAGCATGATGCTGCGACGCAGGACACCCTCCTATGACTTGACCCCTCACACACAGTCGAAAACACTCACCCAAGACGTCTCGGCAGACTCACGGATGCCCTCCCCGATACACTCAGCGTTAACACCTATACTTATACCAATACAAGCACACTCACCAACTCATACACTGACACCCTCCCAGGCGCCTACTCCAACACACACTCCACCGTACCCGTCCACACCCACACATCCACACATCCCCATCAGCCCAAACGTCTTCATCCAGCCTCATGCACCTCTCCTCCCAAATGCGATGCCTTTCACACAGACGCGCTCCCTCTCCCCTGCTGCGAGGCACTCTTCACTCACAGGAGACTGCATTCCTCACCCCCACTTCACCTTTGACCAGCCACAGTCCAGATACGTGAGCGGCCTGTCAGCTGGACTGTCAGACACGGACGCAGCCACCTGCTCTTCCCCTTTTGACAACAGACTAGGGAGTGGTGCAGGGTTCAGTGCAAAGAACAGGAGGACCGCGCAGTGAACAGGGAGCTTTGCCTTCGGGAAGTCTTTTACAGTATTTGGTCCAAAATCTCTGGATTAGTGGGGCCTCAACTGAGCTCTGATCTCTGCAGTTATTATTGCTGAGGGTTGAATCAGAGGCGTTTACTGGGAAAAGAATGTTTTTGTTTGGATGAATTCTTAAAAGACATTGATTACTCTTTTAGGAGAGATGGCTGGTGCAGTCCTGTCTCATAATAATATATAATGGATCAATCACTCTGAACCCAGCGTGAGGAACAGCACGCTGTACCAGTGGCTGTACCAGTGGCTGTACCAGTCAAACAGTACCCACTGTTCATGGTGTGTTCAGACTAATACTAATAACACACCAGGACTAAAGCCACCTAACTCTGTAGCCAAAGTTTTCTTGACACACTGTCCCTTCCCATGCAAGCCAATCAGGAAGCAGCGTCTGGCTGACAACCTCTGACCTTTAAAGGAAGCGGTTTGTGAAATGCGAGCGTGGGGGGAATTGTGGGATATGCAACTTCAGGTTTTCTACAGAAGTTCTACTTGCCCCTCCTCTGCTCCTCGATCACATTGATCAGAGCAGTGTGTGTGTGTGTGTGTGAGAGAGTGCGTGTCTGTTTTCCTGTGTGTGAGTATTGTCAAGTCTGTCGTCATGGAAGTTGGCCATGTTATTGTTACGCCTGCAACAAAAGAGAGGAGGGAGCAGGGCAGAGCTGTAGTGTACGTGTTTCTGTGCAGTGTAAATAAAGGAAAATACTGTATTCGATGAGATTAAAAATAGCTCTATCCATATGCACATATTTTTATAGAAATCTAAAATGTTTTTGCACACAAATTTGAATATCAAGTTGCTTGTTTTCCCTCTGTTGTCCTCTTGTGAATGTATGTTTCTTTTCAAAGTGGAGAGAGCAGTAGAGGGGATCAACCACTTGCTGTGGCTAAGGGGGGGGGGTGATTTTATTTTTCTATTTTGAAAAAGAGCAAGATGAGAACAGGAGTGTGATGTGTTTCTGTAGCTTTGTCTCAGATTTCTATGTTTTCGGTGTCTAAATAACAGTCTTAAGGTGCGGGCTCAGCGATGCAAGCCAAATTGATTATAAGAGATTTCACCACATTGACGGTTTTGAGTTTGTGTAGAGGTTTTCAGGATGGTGTCTCTTCACAAAATGAACTCAAAAAAAAAAAAATCTTAAGTGGTTTTACCACTTCTTAGTGTTTGATCCAAATTTATGCAACACACAAAGAAACTGGCCCTGAATAAAAAGAAATGTAACACAATCTACATCATGAACAGTATTATCAGTATTATATGGCATCACTGAGCTTCTCTTGTATAACTGTTTTCAAGCTGAATCAGCTCTGACACCATGTAGTGTTTCTGTACATCTGAAGACAACCAAACTAACTATCTTATTAAATATGTGTAGCCAGAGTGCAATAATGATAATAATAATAATAATAATAATATATACTTGTGGGAAATATAGTGACATCTACACTATATAACACAACCACTTTCTTGTGCTCGTACATACTGTAGAACTATTATATATGATATAAACCCATTTTATATGATAATTAAGAGTGTATCTAGTGTTCATGCTACTATAGGTTACGCTACTGTAGATTTGTCCAAAAGCTCAGGCGCATCCGCTGAAGGTTGCTGTTGTAATCAGAAGAGTGACATGTTTTCCTGCTGGGGACTCAATAAGCCATTCATCACTCCTTTTCTCTGGAATGCCCTCTCGCCTAAAACATCAGATCAGCATGAGTCAAAATGTCCCACTTGTGATATGAGTGAAGGTAAATGAACCTGTCCACGGTTGAACTCATGCAACCCCTGCAGGTGTGAAAGGCTGAATCGTCTCCTATGAACTTCTTATCTTATTCAGACCCAGCAGCACAATACACACAGTATTTCTGTTATGCTTTTAAGCTGCCTGTCCTGATTCACCTGTCAAAGGCAGCTGTCTGAGTTGACACGATCATGTTTGTCTGTTTATTTTCCTTACTTCTTGTCTTCATCAGCATGTAACATGCACAAGTCCTCAGTACTCTGAGTGAAAACCAAAGTGCTTTGATGCTGTCCCATCGCTCCTGACTCAGTCTTTCACATTTGTGCGAAGGAATAATGATTGTTGTTTTTTTTTTTTTGGTCATCCGGACTGAATTCTAAAGCATTTGTGGTTAACTGGGTCACAAAGCAAAAAAAGGTTTGCAGGATTGTAAAAAAGGCAACACAGGTGACTTTTTATTTTTATTTTTCAAGACTCCTCATTGTAAATCCAGCTCCGAAATTAAGACATTAAGAGGCCAAAGGAGTTTGCTGATTCTTTTCTATTAGCATCAGACTCTAATTAGCTTCATCTCCCAAGCACTGTTCACTTAGAGATAAAACTAAGGAGGGAAAGAAAGCGAAAAAAAGGACATTATTATAGTGCGTTAAGTTTGTGCTAGTTTTATTGCAACACACCCACACCTTTGACCTTTGTGTTCTACAACGCAGCCCTTTGATTGGTCAGATAAAATTACATTCGGCAGTGCAGTGCTGCGGCTATGAAAAGTAATGGGTAAAGTGAGAAGAATGTTGGCATCTTGCGAAGACAAATGAAAAGCTCCTGGACTTTGAAACCACAAACTGAAAGCGCTGTCTATCGCCTTGTTCATTTTACAGTTCTGACATGCAGAGGCACAACTGACGTTGGATTCTGAGATGTTTTTCTCCCTCCTGAACGTGGCACAAATGCTCATTCCCTCTGGTTTAAAGTCTTTTTATACAGTATGTATTTGAACACACTGTTATTGTGCAACTGCTGTGTCCTGTCTCATGTCCTCTTCCCACACAGACTGTCAGTACTGGGAGGTTTAAAGGAATGGGGAGACAACCTCTTTCTGTCTCGTTCTTCTTTGACGTGGTGCAGACAAACCTGGGTCTTGAGCATATTGCCATAATAATCAATACATTTTGGTAAAGTGACTGCATACGTGTTCTTACGATTTACAGATCTTTGGATCTCAGTATTTAAATCCTGTTTTTGAGGAAACAGTTTTAATTATTGCATGTTCCGATTTAAGAAAAAAAAATAACCTTTTGGGCAAGAATAATCTGGATGTTTTAGAGATTTTGATATTTGCATTTTCAGATGTTTCCATTTGTAGACTGACTACCTAATTGCACTTGGCTTTGATTAATTGGTATCTGTTAAAATACTGATTAAATGACCCTATTCTTTATTGTCCAATGCAATACTGGGTGGTTATTTACTGTATGAGGACTGAATTCCTCTTTATACAGATTTATCGATGGAAATGGAAACCCAGTTGGTTCTCTTTTGCTTGGAACCAATGTTATTTAATGTTAAGTTATTTTTTTTCCACTTCCTATAAACATGGTAGAACTCTGGTTATGGTGGAACTAATTAAGTGATGTATATTTTCAGTAGGAGTAGCCTTGGCTGATGCTCTGTAACCGACAGATCAGGAAAGTAATAAGTCAGTTTTTTTATGGGTTGTCGCTGAGCTGGTCGGCCTGGGAATCAAGCCACTCCCAATGCAACAAGTGTTATCACAACAGCAGATCCAGAGGTTCAAACTCTGATAGAAGTTGACTGAAAAGCCTTTCTTTCTTATGTTTCTTATTTCATTTGTATAACCCTTCAGCGATTGGCCCAGACGCCCCGACCCCAAAAAACCCCTAAGCCTTACAAGGAGGGGAGGAGGTGTGTTCTGTTTGTCTGAGAGGCAATGTGTTTGCAATAATAAGCCCTCCATTATTCCCCAGAAGAAAAAGAGGAGAAAGGAGAAAGGGGAGGTTTTTATTGGCTCGGCACACAGTCGGACTCTCTACATTGTATTGTTGCTGATTATTGTGTGATGACCAACTGTTGTCCTGAAGGATGTTTCCCTGTCAATTAAAAAAAAAAAAATACAAGTTTTTTTTTTAAATTCCTGAAACGTGTTGTCTGCCTGGTCTCTTCATCCAATGCTGTCTTTCACTGATTATTTCTTCCTACTGTACATTTTGACTTTTAACTAAATCGGCTGTAAGACCGTTTTATAGCAGTGGTGATGTGGTGAGAGCAGGTTTACTCGAATCCCACATATCAGAAAGAAATATAAAGTCATGTCAGCCACTAACATCTTACAAAAGCAGTTTTTAATGAACTTAACATTGTTTGTAGTGACCACGGAATCCTATTGTTTTAGTGCAGTGGTGTGAGTCACTCTTGGGATGACTAAGATTAAGATTTGGTTGCTTGAAAAAAGAAAAGAATGTCCAGACGCTTTAATATATAAAAAAAAATATGTACATTTATTGGCTCCTTGAGGCTTTAGGAAATGGTGTAAAGGAAAAAGAAATATACCGAAAATGTTTCTGTAATCAAAGGCATACAAAAAAACCTGCTGCAAACCAAAGAAGTTCTTAAGACTGTATACTCTCCCAGTCAGCTGCACCATATACAGGACATAACACACATACCCAAACTAGTGTGAGTACACACCTCAGAAATGCTGTGTAAATGGGCAATTGAAATGAAATAATAGAAATAATCGAATAATCATTAATGATTTTGTGGGGGGTTGTGAATTTGGTTCCATCATAAAAGAAAGTGTTAGAGTTGAAAACTACAAGTTTGAAAAGTCAACAATTAGAGGGTGTAGAGTTGGTCTACGTCCTGATTTGAAAGTTGGAAGAAAAAATAAATTACAACTTGCCAAAGTAATGTGATTTGGTTAAACTATCAAATACATTCTTAGATATTCTTATTTATACAGTAATTTCAAGGGCAATTTCAAGCTTTTTTTTCTTTTTTTACCAATTTTTGGGAAGAGCACCTATAAATCTGAGGTGGCCAGAGCCTACAATAAAAGGTATGAACAACATTAAACATCTTGTTGTTGGTCAAAACATTCCTTTATTTACTAATGTGTTCTAAATGTCCAATACATCTTTCTATTTCTTTACACCAAATACAGTTTCGCACAGTTTTACAGCAAGCCCGTTCTTTTTCGCTTTTGAGATATCACAATCTCTTCAGCACTGAGAACACGAGAGGTGTTCAACCTTGTTCCAGCATTAACACAGACTTGAGATCTGATCAATCATGTGTGTTGACATGTTTCTGTCTAAACTGTAGACTAATAATGTCCTTGGTATAGTGGGCAATTTTATACACAAAAGGTTCATGCATATGAAGCTCATTTTAACAAACCCTGCTTCCGTTTATTTCAGTTTTACACTGAAAATGTGATTGTCTCCACTTGTGTCCCAAGAATCATTCATTATTTCTACTGAGCATATTTTGCAAACCACTGAACTAATCCAACATCAGGCTTGGTTACATATTTAAGGTGATTTAAGGTAATTCGCAAAACAGAATTTAAAATAAGTGATTAGACAGTTATTATGGGAAAATTGCAATATTCTATTTTATTCTGTGGGGAAATATCTTTACCACTAGATGGCAATGTTTGACTGTCATTTGAGTGTGTTGAAAAGTCTAAAAAAATATATTAGAATTTATAGTTTCACATTGCAAGTAACTGTAGTGTTATTTCGGTATTTCTTTACCTTTTTCTGGTTTGTTGTTCCCTTCACTTGTTTCACTTAATTATGTGACTGCATGGCATGTGCAATATTTCAATAATGCACATGCCACATACCAAGTAATGTCAAGATTTCATTATCAAAAATAACTAATTGAGAGAACATTTCCAATTCAGTTTCTCTCTCTATGTATATAAAATGCAATTGTCACAAAACCGATAGAGCAGACGTCACTTACCACTGTAACCAAATTCAACTCTGAGCTGTATTTTTTTTCTTTTATTTTATTTTTGCCTCAGGACAGTGAAGTCGACGTGAATGTGTATGTACAGGTGTTCAGTCAGTAGATGGTGCTGTGGAACACTTAATACACAACAGTATAATGGAGCATGATGACAACCTGCGTGTGTGTCCATGTTTGTTAGTGAAAGAATGTCACTTGTAATATGTTCCTGTGAGAAGAAAAAGGTCAAGATGACACGTGAAGGGAAAAAAATAAAAATAAAAGGGCGGCTTGCCCCTCCTCCTCCACTGATACAAGCAGCAGTTACGTGCAAACATCTTTTTTCTTTTTAAAATGCCAAATTACAATTAAGACTTACAATTTTAATTAATTAATCCCAAGGCCTCCTGTTCATTTTAGTGGTACTCTTTGATGTGTGGGTTAAAATGAAGTGCTGTTTGTCCCTTTAACTGAAATTAGTCAAACAATCATGCATTTAAAGAAGGCCCTTGGCTGTGACCATTAAAAGAAATGTCTCTCTTTTAGGCTTATATTCTTTCTGAAGCCTGTTTAAAGAGGAGGATAGACCCACGCCCGCCTCCATATGTCTTTGTGCTTATCTGCTCCAGTCACCTGGTTTCCCACCTAGGTTTTCCATCTTTGTGGTGACATGAAGTATCCACTGTTGAGTTTTAATTGGATATGCACACTTGTCTGTTCAGATGAATGGTTTACTCTTTGAGACGTTTCCTCCCTCAGCACCTGCTCAGTCTCACCGTGGAGCAGCTTTGTCAGGTAAGCAAAAAAAAAAAAAAAAGATGGCTTTGTCAGTTGAAACAAAATAAATAAATAAATAAATAAAAATCTCCAGGATGTCAGCGGGTGAACCTCAGCTCAAAAGTCTGTGTATGAACTGTGGAGCTCCTCTGACATCAGAGCTGTTTTTGCTCCAAGCCGACTGGGAGGTGCATTGCATTCCCCCCCCCCCCCCCCCCCCCCCCCCCCCACAGCCAAGAAAGGATTGTGTTTTATAGTAGCTAGATGACCTGACGTGATTGGTTAGTGGATTTTAGGACCATTTCCAGTCATAATGACAGATCGCGAATACTACTTTTAAAAGAACTTGGACCACTGTGTCAGAGAAGTAATTTGTTAAAGGTGCCGCATCAGCAAATACCCCATTTGAGCAATGAGTACATCTGAGTGAGGACACACACACACACACACACACACATTAGCAAACACAACAAGCTACAAACATCAAACAAAATCATTTTAAACAGGATTATAAAATTCTTTACAGATACATGGGAATAAAATAACTGAACTGAACCTGACAAAACATTCAGGTTCTGAGACTGGAGAGAGGGAGGCCTAGTTCTTAATGAAACCCTATTTAGATACCACTAACTGCCAAAAGGCCAATATAATTAAACAAACAGCTACAAAGTGCCACTAAGGCATTATTTGAAGTGCTCCTTTGTTGCAAAAAGTTTTCCTTCAGCCTCAGGTGATAGGTGTTAGACTGATGCTCACATTAGAGGAGGAAAAAAAATCAGAAACCATTTACCTGCAGAGAAAGACTCATGGCTTAAGGCTCCATTGGGAAATCAAGCTTATGGTCACTGCAATTGTTCCATTATTACTATGAAAGTATGAATGTGCCACTTTTCACCCATGTGGGTCCAAAGCTATGAGACGGTGCTGTGTATAAGTGCAGTGCATCAACTAGAAATCTCATCTGTCCTGATGAAAAAGAAAAGCATTCTTTTCTCCTAATGTCCTTCTGGTTCTTATTAGTTTACAGTTTGTGTGTTTTTCTCTTCACTAGTTCTGTCTAAATAATTTATGATTCAGCTCAGTCCATGAGAAGTGTTTGCTGTATAATGCCCAAAACTGGCTGCAGAGGAAGAGCTTGCATCTGCTGCAGGGAATCGGACGCATGATGGAGCTGTTTTCGGGTGAAGCCACTGGTGGAGGGAGGTCTGCTGCTCCAGACGCTGCAGGTGTGGGTTACAGTCCACACTTCATGTCGTGTGTGGCATGGTCTCAGTTGAAATTGATTTTATGATTTTGACATGTAATCATGACATCACTGCCTCTCAGACAAACTGATGGTTCTTGGTTTGTCATGAGACTCCATGAACATAACAGTCTGTGCCCTCTAAGGATATAATGCATGCCTGCGTCATCTTCTTCTTCTTCTTGTACAAAACAAGTGACTAATTTTTTTGTTGGTTTGCTTAGAGACTCTGCTGTGCCTCCCCATGCAGCTTTTGCTTCAGGCCACTGGCAGCTCTCCAAAAGCAGCACTATTGTGCGCTTCAACTTGGAGTAGAGTTTCGGAAAACTCTGTGGCCTCTCTCCTGCTGCTTGGATACTAGACGGTGCTAGAACAGGTAAAGGGAAACAACAGACGACACTGGCTCGACTTCCAGTGGCGACCGCTGGATTGGATGGTTGAGGTCCTCCACCAGAAAGAGGCAATGCAACAAGAAAAAGCAGGGAATTGCCTGGGGACCCTGAGCGAAGAGAAGGCCCATCAGAACAGCTGATGATGTTTGTCCACGGCAACAACAGTGTTTCAGTTTCATGAGTGGTTATGTTTGGTTTGGCCAGATGAACAATGGCATTGTTCACTGTCACAATGTCTCTCTGCTGAGTGTCTCACTGACACAGGACACCTTATCACGCTATCATCATCTTGATGGTGATTATAGTGTCCATTATGATGTTTTACTGTACAAACATCACAACGCCAATCAAGTGGTCATCACCCAACCCTTAGATGGAAACCCTGTAACCCCCCCCCCCCCCCCATGTATTAAAGTGCATAATTGTGTTAAAAAAAGAAAAATAAATGTTTGAAAACTAATTCCAACCACTAATGGCTTACATGATGTAAGAGCCAACTTCCATTTTGTTAAGTGATTCAGATCAAATGAAGTGAATTGAAAGCTGTAGGTCTGCTTATGTCACCTCTGTCACTGCTTATTGAACAGTGGTTTTCCCCACAAAGTGATAAACCACTCATATCCATCCCTCTGCAGTAAACTAAGGAACGGGTCAAAATTTGTGGTACTTTGTGAAGGAACAGTAACAATTAAATCACTACACTCAGGGAAGTGGAACAACTTCTGATCTTGTCATATTATTCCACTGGTAGCTAATGACCCTTTAAGGTGTTGAGTCTGGAAATGGTCAGAGAAAAAGTGTGGGCGCATGCTGAAATCCTGACATGTTGTACTAATGAGTGCAACACAGAATAAAGATGAGAAGGGGTGTTTTACTCCAGTGATTACTTTGCAATAAGATTCCAAATGAACTCCTAATCTCCGTACCCAATCAGCTTCACGGTCAGTTTCAGGAGGCCTTTCTGCAGCCTAACATTTTTGAAAAGAGTTTTGTCAAAAAAAAAAAAAAAGTGCATAACTTTGCGACTTTTATTTTCTTTGCAGCTCCCATGTCCCTGAAAGGACAGACAATGGGAAATAGAAATGTAAGCTGTTACATTAAGTTTTACATAAATTACGATTTTAATGTTCAACAACAGTACAATTACCACGTTTGTGTGCTTAGTGAAAGCTCTTTATCAGGTTTAAACGACAAGTATAGACGACTAATGTGTGTGAGGGACAGAGAGTGGGGAGTGTCTGTGTATACTCAATAAAAATCGAGGAAAATGAATGATCTCCACATTCATGGTTTCAGGTTTCCAGGTTTTGTTCTTAATGAGGACTACAGGTCCTCACAAGGTCAGCGTTGATACCAGAAAAATATAGTAAAGGGGCAACAAATACAACTGGGACCACAGTTGCCTTTACTCCCCACATCTTCTCTAGCTCCTCTCTCACACTAAGTGTTTCTCAAGCTCCTCATGTTCTTCCTTCTTGATGTTGCTGTCGTTTGGGATTGCCACCTCTACAGTATCACTACTGCCCACTTCTGCTGGCTGGCCCTGAAAGCCCCATAGGATCTTAGCCCTGTTGTTGTCAATCACCTTTTTTAGATATCTTCCATCATTATACTGGGACCTACTTGGTGCAGAAGTCCCTGTACACTATTCAATCCACAGCCGTCACACACATATACAATGACATGCACCCTCAGTCCCTCCCAGTCTCTGCTCTGATTGTCCAGTTTTGTCCATAACTGGAACAGTTTCTAATACATCAATATAATTTTTGGTGATCAACAATGAAAAAAAAAAACATTGTCATGCAGAGTTAGGTTTATATACCGAGGGCAGAGATTGATGGCAGAGTTCATGTTATTGTGAAGTTGATATAAATCCAGCATAGTAGTTTAAAAGAAGAATATTTAGGGACCTACATTAACCAGTACTGAAGTCACAGCGTGGTTTGCTCAGTGAAGTGTACATACACTTCCCAAGTCGTCAAAACCAGAAAATGTTATCCATCTGTATATCCATAGGATCTCAATGGAATTTTGCTATACTCTGCTAATAAGTTGCCATTAAATTTTGTCGCTGCTGGCAAGGCTTGTGATAATCTTACTGCAGGAGTTGTGTAAGCTTATTTGGCATTTTGTCAAAGGCATTTAGGTTAAGCACTAGACTTCAATAAGGGTGCGCTATGTCCCTATTCCTAACTGTGACATTCACATCTAAGAAGGTGCAGCCAAAGTGTCTGGAGAGTGTCCAGTATGAAGGCACTGGGGTGCAGTTTGACATTGTCCTTGTTGCTTCAGTGGGCCATGATCCGTGATTTGTGCAGGAGCAGTTTACAGCTGAGTGTGACACGGTCATTCTGGGAATGATCCTCCACATCAGGCTTAAATGTTTCCGTTTAGCTACGGTTTAGGTTACCTAGAATTCATGGATGGATTGTTTTTTTCCCTGACCTGTTTTGTCTTTGTAGACACGATAAGCAGTGACCAAAGGGCAGCAAAAAATAAGCCAAACTGCAGTGAATTTATCAAACCATCAGAGTGTTATATCCCCTTTTTATCTAAACGTTATGTTCTTTGAAACTGTGCCTGCTTCCGACCTTAGACAGATGGAAATGTGAGTCTTGACTTTGCCGATTTGCTTATTATCTGTCACTCACTCTGTTAAGGTATGCAAATGAGAAGCCTTTAATCTTGTCTTTTAAGAAGATACAGCAAACCTTTCATGGCAGTTAAAAACAGAACAGTAGGCAGTAAACATATACAACTGATATGGCAGCATGGCGGCACAAAAGGTCAATTTTAAATGTACATCTTCCATACATCATGGTTAACTAGTGGTCTGACCAGTATTGTTCTTTACATCTTATACAGCCTCCCTTTGACCCTTGAAAGGACTAAAAGACATTCAATTCTGTGTAACCCCAAAGCTAACCAACAAACTAAAAATGACAATTAGGTCACTTGTCAAATGTAGGCTATTGTATCTCCTTTTATGTGTCAAATCAATATTAAAACAGGATACAGTAGACATTCTAATCAGACAGACTGGCCCACACTGAGGGGACCTTAAACAATATAGACTATAGTACTTAAATATTTTAACACAATAAAATGTAAGGTAATGAGATTGGTATTTTATTCATACAAGAAGAAGAGATCTGTGATGATTTCAAATTGGCACTGAGGTCCCTCCCTGCACTATTTGGCATCTGTTTGATTTCTGTCTTTATGTTACATACTGTGCTTTGTGTTATGATCGAGCATTTGATCCACCATTTTAATATCTTGAGGCCTTTCTCCAGGAATGCATATGTCCAAGACTTCTCAATATTCAGATGATGTGACCCTTTTGCCTCTTTGCTGTAATTGTATCTTTAATGAAATCACAGTGATAATCCTGTAGGGAAACAGTGTGATACAGTATGTTTGTGATTCCCAATAATGAGTTCTTTATGGCATTTTTTAATGTCACTGTGGCATCCTGTGACTCCATAATGAATCCTAAAACAATTGTGATGCGGAAGATGTGCAGATAGCAGAAATTCACAGCATTTCCATTTTCTTAAAGGGAATAAGCAGCAAGTAACACAATTCACCCGCGTCACACACACACGCACCCACACACACAAGTGCACAATCCAGTCATTTGATAGTCGTTTGCTCAGTCAGATGAGAAATGTAACTATGTGCCCATTTGTGAAATCCGTATTATTGCGTATAACACCCCTCCCCTTTCTTTTTTCCTCTGATGCTCTCTCCTCCTTGTTCTTCTTCTCAGCAGAAAGAAAGGAAGAGAGGGAGAGTCAGAAATAATGACAGACAAGGGGAGAGAACGAGCATGAGAGCTGTTCAACAGAGATGTGAAATTCCACTTGACACTTGACATAGACGTGAGGAGATAACGATTCTGAGGCTAGATAGATAGATAGATAGATAGATAGATAGATAGATAGATAGATAGATAGATAGATAGATAGATAGATAGATAGGGATTTGTTTTGTTCTGACCTTCTCTGATAGGGAGGTTGAGTGGAAGTGGCATCTGGCATTTGGCCTGACCTTTCCTGAAACACCTCCCATCATAGCACCTATAGGTGGGACGATGGGTTCCTCGCTCTTATGAACTTACTATACTATGCTTGGTTCATGCTTGTTTAAAGATATAGACACGATCGAGACAGCCCAGTGAAGATGGACTTGAGCATCCGAATGAGGAAGGGAGGTGATTTGAATGTGACATTGTTTGTGTCATGGAGCAGGTCTGTGTATTTCAGAAACTGCTCATCTACTGACACTTTTACACACAGCCATCTATGGGGTTACAGTGACAGAAGAAGGGTAGAAGACGGTAGAAGTAAGAGAAGACATCCGGTGAACATCACTTCTCTATGAGAAAATATCAGTGAAACAGGAGAATGGCTACATGGTTTGAGATGATGGAAGCAACAAGAAGTCAAATGACCATTTATTACAACCGTGGCAGGAGAAGAACTTCCCTGAACACACAGAATGTCAAACCTTGAGCAGCTGGTTATGTGTACCTAATAAAGTGGCCAATGAGTATAGGCCTTTTGTTTTTGTTTTTTGTTTTTTACATTAACAAAAGCGTTAATAGTACAACAAATACTAAATACTAATACTTTTTTCTTATGTGAACGAGTTCATAGATTACTTTCTACTAAAACTGTTTATAGTCCAAGTATTCCAGAGGATAACAATTCAAAACTTCTGTCTTTGGTGAGCTCAATTACAAATGTCTATGTAAGGATCGTGGGCAGGAGCTGGGATTAAAGTTCACCTGCAGGACTTGATCCATCAGGTTTTGTCGGGACTAAAATCGGGATTTTTTTTTTCGCCCTTCCTGCATGAATGCTGAGCTTAACCCACGGGAGAAGGGGGTTGCAGGATTTGTGGAGAATCTGCGCAGCATTTGAACGCAGCAGAGCAGAGGAACGTGTCCGGAAGCTGATACTGTGAGAGCCGCGTGTAACCCGAGAGACACCGCGCCAAATCAAACAAACGAGCCGAACTTTGTACAGGAAAAACAACGGGAGAAACTTGGCAATCGCGAGTTAAAAATGTGAGCTGTGACGCAGCGTGGGCCGGACTGATTTATGTGTCCACGCACAGACATCAGTCAGGTTTATTAGGCTATAACCGTAGAAGCCGCGTGGCCATGTCGCGTGCACAGGTGCGTCTGTGGTCACGAAGCTGAAGGAGCAACAGCTGACTCTCATATTAATACATGCTTTTGCGTTTGAAGCACGTGGTGCATATACTTTACACAGACCCGTGACGATGGACTGACTGTACGAAAAATCCCTTAAGGCATGAATGGAGGGAGGCAGCTGTTGCCAAAGAGAGAGAGATGGAGGAACGTAGACTTAGAGAGGAGGCTGCAATTGTTGCCTGAATCATTTGTGATTTGGCTTAACTCAGCCTCTATTAATCTGTCTTTGACTGAGCCACTTCCTGAAGGCGCTTTAGCGCAGAGCGAGAGAGAGAGAGTTTATCTATCTATCCAGTTGCCCCAGCCTCTGCAGAAGCGCACAGGCATAGACAAAAATCACACGCACGCGTGCACATTCAGCACACTGTCTCACACATCCAAGTGAGAGAGAGAGAGAGAGAGAGAGACGGAGACATTGGCACTGGGTCCCGCACATTTCGCAGGATGCCGGAGCCTCATCTGTAGCAGTCAATGTGCGTGTGCGTCCGGCGGCTGCTCGCCTGCCTTTTTTCCCCCCCCTCCAGGAATAACGGGACACTGGGAGCTCTAATCACACAGAGGCAGGTTGAGTCCCTCACCATGCGCGGGGCCAGCAGATATTGCAGTGGAGAATCCGCGGTATAGGCGCGCGCGCGCACACACACACACACTGAAGACTGGATTACAACAACAGTGATTTAATTCGCAGCTGCGCGCCCGTGAAGTGTTTAAACGGGGGATTTCATTCAGTATTTTGGAGCCGGTGGAAATACTTCATCTCCAAAGGTTGGGTGATTTTTCTTCCTCCTGCTGGTGCAGGGTTTGAAAGAGTGATCTCCATCACTGGCTGCATGCTTCCTCAGAGGAGAGAGGCGGCTGTTACAATGTCATCTCACACCACTGTTTTGGAGCTCCGTGGAAGGGAGATGCTGTAAGTACTTTGCTGTGACTTGTTCGGTTTTTTTGTTTGTTTGTTTTTTTTCTTACCACAGTATTTGGTTTGGGGTGATCATGCACGTTTCCTTCTCTCCCCCTCGTTCTTTTCTCCATCAGTGCAGGCGCCGTGTGGGTTTTATCCAAAGTGCGGCACCTGCACCACGGAGAGCACAGCTGTCCTTAAAGCAGCGCAAATGGGATTTAAACGACGTGAGTCAGGCACTATGAGGTGCATTTGAGAAGAAGCAAAAAAAAAAGAGAAAACTCCTCATGTCAAATTGCTTTGAATTTCTAAAGCTGCATATGGCGCAGTGAGCGGAGCGCAGGCTACTTCAAAGCGCATCAGTATGTAACATCTCTGAGCTGAACATGTTCTTCCCTGTGACATGAATTCACTCACTTGAATAAACTGGCTGTACAGGTGCAACAGTCCCGAGATTTGAATCATTTGCCATTTGTGCACATGCACCAAGAATCCACCAATGTACTGTAAGTAAACCCACAAACGCTGCGTTTTACCCCCAAAGAGAAATGATTACAGCGGAGCATATGCGACGTGTATAATAAATGGCTGTGGCTTTAATGGTGATTTTATCCAGATGCTGGTCAGCACAATGCGGTTTTTTTGGCTGGCACAACTTCCAGCTCCTCTCCATCCCACACCAGGACGAATACATCTATGATCTCATTGAACACAACAGATATATATATATGTATATAAATCATTTAACAAAACGCCGAGCCAATTCTTTACGTCTATAGCAGCGTCCAAAAAAAGAACACAGTCTTTGCCCTAAATGAAGAGGCAGGAGGAAGAAGAAAAAAACAACATTTTATCTTGTTAGACAGGTCTTGGCCACTACAGCGGAGGATCCAGACCTAAGTTGCACCAATAGGGGTCGTACTTGTATTGTGTTGGTTCTATTGAACGTAATAGGGAGATCCAACTGATTTTACACCCCCGTTTTCAGGACTCAGTCACGTTGTTGAAACGCAGTTTTCCTATCTCAAAGAATCTCTCTCTCTCTCTATAAAGGCGTCAACCACAGCCCATAAAGGGGCAATCCATATTTTGTATGACTGCAACAGGAACATATTAACCCCCCACCCCCATGTAGATTGAGGCCCTAACATTCCCCCCCCCCCCCCCCCCCCCCCGTTTTTAACCAAACAAGACTCTGCATGTGTGTCTTGGTGCATTTATGACAGATAGTGCATTGCTTTTAAGCACTGTTGAATCCGTTATTGCCAATTATACATCAGGGAAAGTAAACAGTAAGAGTTAAGAGGACTCCATCTTTGGGATTGATTTGTTTAACCACAGCTTCATTTACATGTAGATGAAAGTAGCACGAGAAGATCACAGCCTGAAAGTTATTCATTTAAAGGATCCTCCTTTTTTTCCTAAAATTCAAATTGTCATCAGGTACAGAGGAGATTGCTGCTCCGGTGTGTTTTAAATTCATCTGCATTGTTTGTGGCTGAATAAAACCTGAAATCACTTCCAACTTTGGCTGGGCTTCAGAGGAAAGACTCCCCTTTGGGCAAAGACACAAAAAACACTGCAGGTCTGGCAGAAGCCTCACTTTGTTGTCTACTGCTACCAACCCCCCAACCCCCCACCCCCCCTAAAAAACCCCCCCCCCCCCCTAAAAAAAAAAAAAACAACAACAACAAAAAAACAAACAAGTAATTTGTTTTGTAAATAATATACTATTCTATTCACCATCATTACTTCGTACTATGTCTTGGCAACAAAACAGTATTTACATGCCTGCAGAGGAGATTAAAATTCCAAAAGAGAGTCAGCGGTCTGATATGGGCCTCCTGCATGCTAATCATGCAGAAAGAGAGTGATGCACCAAAAGAGGTGAAGACAAAGGAGTGCAGAGAATCTTCCAATGTAACATGGAAGACATGGCTCCAGCCTTCACTCCTCGCATTCTCTCTCACTCAGAGTGGATTTAGGAGGCTAAAGATGTACGTGTAGTAGACAGACAACATGTTGAAGCCTGAGTGGTAACAGACGATTACTTCCACTGGGCTTCTCATGGGCGCTCATGCACAAGTCAGGGCACACACACCAGATGGCATGGGCCAGAGAGAGACAGAGACAGAGACACAGAGAGAGAGAGAGAGAGAGAATGACAGTAGACATGGGGAGTTTAGTTTTTGTGTTTAGGGGATACTCTGGTAAAGTTTGGGGAAATGTGTCAAATCTGAAGCAGCAGAGACAAACATGTCCCAACTTTTTGTCCTTGTGGGTCAAACTTGGCCTGGACAATAATTCAACAACAATATATTGTGATATAATTGTCTTTAATATTAATGTAATATAGTTTCACTCTGTTCTGGCACAGATCTGTAGAATAGATCTGGTTTAAGTTGTAGTCATACAGTCCAGTCCAAATCCAAGCCAAATTAAAGCACTAGGGTTGTTTTCTCACACGGTGGAATTCTCCTTTAGAGCCACTGGGGACATGCAACTGTTACTGTGGGGTGTGTTTAACTCTCCATGACTAATGGCCTGATCTTGCTGTGTAAAATCAGTGGAGTGCCCCTTTAATATAGACAACCACTGTCGACCGACACACTATTTGGTGTAGTGCTTCAGATTGGATTATCTGTGTCACAAATCAGTGTAGGTGTTTGGACCTGGAGATAAATGTATGCTTTTGTAAGTGGCACACTTTTCATTATCGGTTTGGTAAAAATAAATAAATAAATAATTTATTTTTATTTATTTAAAAATAAATAATTTATTAATTATTAATAATTTCCCCCTGCACAGGACGTGATGCATATAGAATGCATCACGTCCTGTGCAGGGGGAAAGAAAAGACCACACAAAGGGTTAAACTATGATACTAACATTTTAAAAGCTTATTTTTACATCAAGCTGATTTTGGGCTGAATTTAAATTATTCTCACCAGTAAAACTCTCCTCTTTTGTTACTTTACAGACAAGTCCTAACATCAGTGGAACATATTTGTATATGATATTCTCAAAATTCTCTTTTCTTGATATCTGTCTGGAATCAGATTTAAAAAAGGTGATGCATGAAAGAGATGAATGGCGAAACACAGCTCACTTATTTTCGCATTTAGTTGGGTTTTGTACATAGACTTTGTATAACTGGCCAGACACTGACTAAACTGTAGGAGCAGGAAGACGAAGAGTTGTGATTACGTGTGCAAGTAGCAGTGGAGCAAATTGTCACCTACGTGTTGTCAAAGTCTGCCGAGGGAAGGAGGAACAGCTGACAACGTGAAGATGAGAGAAGTGTAGAAGGAAATAATTGTTTGGACTTGCTGATGCAGAGATACAGACCTGAGAGTGATGCTTGGAGATGGGATTATGTAAGGGGAAAAAAAAAAACAAACCACAGGGCTTCAGCATTTCTGTGGCCATGGGGAGAGAGAGCGGGACTAGAAACATGGCTACAGTCAGCACCGCTGTGAAGCTGCTTGTTGGGTCTTTTGTTATCGTTGCTTACCAGGTGTACAGTTAAGAGCCTCTCTTTATCCTCATCACTTTTCCTCATGAGACATGGCTCAGAGAACAAAACCCGCTGCTGATGAAATGGCTACACCAAGCTAAAGGAAATACAGATTTCATTTTTGCCAATGGCGTCAGAATTTGCTGGACTCGTGGTGTGATTGTGAACTGCTACGTCAGTATTATTTATTAGAATTTCATATCATTGAATTTCGTTTTCTAAATTCAGCAGCCGGTGGAGGAAAGATAGAAGGATGGACAAACGAGTGAGGAGATGAATGAAAGGTACATGAATACCTAAAGGAGGAGCCAGTGTGATACGGAAGCATACATACAATATTAAGGGGAAGTATTCTACAAACAGGCAAATACACGCGTGTGTTCCCTGGACCATGGCATAGTAAAAGACACACATGAGAAGCGTGTGTCTCAGTAGCAACCTGACTTTGTGAATAAGTCATGTTCCAAGAGTGTGTACAGTATGTGAATCTAATTTTAATGCCGTTTAGGCGGATAGAGGGAAGAATAAATGTGACTGCAGCAGTAAATGCAATCATATTAATCATCATGCAAAGATAATGCGGCTGCATTATTGATGCACGTGAAACCTAGTTGTGTGTGGACCAGGCTCATGGGCCATTGTGGTAATGGTTAAAGCAAGAGAGATTTGACTGCTCATCTTCTTTGTCTTGGTCTTCATGTGAAGTCCAAACAAACTTAGGTCCCCACAACTTGAGAACACACATTTTTGGGAGCTTAATCTGTTAATGCAGTGACATTATGGGGACTTGACTACCTTTTTTTTTTTTTTTTTTCTTTTTGTTTAGATGAAAAGCAATGTTTGAGGTAGTTACAAACACTTGCAAGTCACTGTAATGTCCTCTGAAGTTATGGAAACATATGCATGTACAGAATGTTTGTATGATGTATTTTGGACTTCAATTTGTTGTTCACTGAGCGTAGTTACATATGCGAGGAGTTTCTGTTTTGTGCTTCACGTGAAGCATGAGGAAATTTGAGGCTGTGTGTGTGTGAAAGATAGCCAGTTGTATGGCTGTGCCTGCCAAACATCCTTTACTGTTGTGTTGCCAGAAAACATTAGCCTTTGTGTGACGACAAACTGCCCCAGTCCAATTTGGCTGGAGATGATCTCTGTCTTCCTCTCTGTACCCCCCCTTTTTCCCCCCCTCCGTGTTTTGTCCCCTTTATTTTTTATTCTTTTAATGTCTACGTTGCTTTTTAAGATATTACTTTCTTCTCTTCATGTCTCTGTTGTTCTGCTCCTCTGTACAGTTTTTCATCACCCTTCTCTTCCTAAAATCCACCTGTGAAGAAATTTCCATCCACCTCATTTCAACTGAAAGATAATCTTTTCAATAGTAGATGGGTCTGTTACTATAAATACCGTAAAATGCCAAAAGTGGTACTAGTTTGTGAGGTGAGTACAGCATGTCCTGAAATAAAGCAGTAGCTTTCTGTCACCCTTGTTTTTAGTATTCTTGGGAACAGGATTATGCAACATAGAGAAACATTCCCCTGGGTTCCTGTGTGGACAGTGTGTGAGGAAGGAGTTTTGTCCACCACAATTGTTACATCTTGGAACATTTATTTCTCACCCCTCTGCCTTGATTTTCCCAAAATCCAATGTAATGTAAAACTGTAAATCTACAACCTTCAGAAAATGCCAATGAAAAGCAATTAAAGAAAAAGCAAGTAATGATGAGACTGCCAAGTAATCAATTAACCTGTCAATTATTTTCTTGATTAGTACTTGTTTGGTGTGTAAAATGTCAGAAAGTGTCAAAAAATGATGATCGGTGTTTACTAAACCTGGAATGGATGATGTTCTCAAATGTCTTGTTTTGCCCACAAAACAAAATGATTCAGTTTTAATGATTTATGGCTGCCATAGAAACACGATGGTGCAAGGTAGCAGCCTCTATTAAGCAAGGCCCTTGTCTGAAGTACACATAAAAGGCTTAGAAAATATATGAATAATAATAAATCCTCTTAAATGAGAATCTGAAATGCATCATAGAACATAATAGCAGCAGCGTTGGTAAAGACCAGTAGTTATGTTGGATCTTCAACTGGATACCTTGCATTAAATGTCCTCTGAAAAGAGTTGCCCTGTTTTGTGCACTTGGGCAAGATCTTGAATGGAACCAGCACCATTTCTGCGGTTCTCTGTTTAAGTGATTAACTAGAGCTAGAGATAAAATCCCCTCACCAGTGTCTAGATGTTGAGGCTGTTGTTATACTCAGAGAATCACAGAAAATAGATACATACTGTACTGTATTTTTATTTACAAAGCTATTTTAATAAAAATCAAGTATTCCATTGTTCCACTGAGAAATAGATATTAAATGATGTAGAATTAAATGATTCATTGGCCGTCAGATCAATCCCTTGTGTAATCCTGCAGCTTTTTGGGAAAAGGAAGATGTGGACTTGTTGACGGAGACAATTGGAGTCCAATAGGCATCAGTGCTCTCTCTGCAGTGAACGGACTGAGATCTGAATGATTCATTCACAGGTCCAATGCTCCATGCAGAGCAGTCCTTTGCTCACTTTAAATGCGGTATGACACGTTGAGCGCTCATGCATTAATCTGCCCACAATAGAGTGTTTCGCAGGAGTCTCACTTTCATTACAGACACACAAGTTATTACAAATACTACTGAAGATGTTCCTAAATATCATCGTGCTTATGAACAGGCAATCCAGCTACAGTTTAGTCTTTTCTGAGAGTGCTGTGGAAATAATGGCAAATTTTGCAGTACTCACCAAAGCTTTCTGATGAGGATCCTTTATAAGGTTTTCAGTTTATAACTCAGCATCTTATAAGCAAGATTAAAACACCTAGTTAGTAGAAGGGGCTGACACAAAATTTTCTTTTAAAAAATAAATTGCTTATTTAAGTACTTGTTTCTTTTTTAATAAACTGTATATCCTTATAAACGGGCAAGAGGTTAACATGAAAAAATATAGAGGTGCAGTAATATGTAAGATGCAGTGCTTGTATACTTGTATTAGAGGCATCCATCCATTGTCTACCTCTTTGTCCTCCACATGAGGGTCATGGGTCACTGGAACCAGTCCCAGCTTACACAGGGTAAAAGGTGTCGTGCACTCTGGAGAGTTTGCCAGTCCATTGCAGGGCAGAGCCAACACACAGAGACAAGCAACCATTTGCTCTCACATTCACACCTACAGGCAACTTAGGGTGCAACCACTGAATGTTTTTGGACTGTGGGAGGAAACCGGAGAACACCCAGGGAGACCATGCAAACTCCATGCAGGAATACAATTGTCATTCAAATATAAGTGCATGTCGTCATAAAAAAAAAAAATAGAAGAAAATCAAAACAGTTCCCCTGGAGTATTTGTTATCTGACCTGCATTCTCACACATCTAGTGTAATTGTACTGGTTGCATGTGACAGTACAAGTTGATATGTTGCTGTTCTGTTTGTAGTGCTCTTTTGTTGATTATGATAATAGATAGGAATGCTTCATAAATTAGACAAGTTTCTTCTTATCTTGTGATGTGGGCTTTTAAACCTGCCCGAGGTCCATCAGTGACATGATAATCAATGGCTCCCGTTTGAATCAATCATCCACCAACAGGCTCTGTGCCGATGCAAACAAAACACAAAAAACATGTGGCCCCGTCCCTGAATCCATAAATCTTTAATGTGCACATGGACACATTATGTGACCATATGCTTTATGGCCTTCTGGTTGCGTTCACGCTCTGCTGTTGAGCACACCTGCTCATGTGTCTTATACTATGATGATAAATGTAGACACATACTCACTCCATGTTTCATGCTCTCTGGGCATTGGGTTGAGAGGCCAGTGAGGATTTTCTCTGTGGGGGCGCGGGGTCTTTGGTACAGAATAAGCACTGTCACTCACTTACCTGATTATCACTCTCACTATTTAGACTTGTCATTCTCAAGTCACATTCAAATACACAAAAGCAAACATTCTTTCTATTAAGTATCCCTCCAGTCCTCATTCAATTCCCAGAACATCTGCCTCTCTGTCTGTGCCAGAAGTGCTACTTCAAAAAGACAGTGGTCTAGCATTGCACCCTAATTTATATAAATCTTTTCTTTTCAGCATTTATGTAATGTACCAGGAAATAAACTGAACTGGGACAGATTTATCGACAGCCAGTGGATAGAATCAATTGTATAGTAATTTAATAAATGTGGACAGAAATATCTGAAGTATTTATTATTTTTTCTGTTATTCATTTTTGTTTTCCTGTTGCATCTTATTTTCCCCTGTGGCTGAGCAGAGACTCCCCAACTTCAACAGCCCTGTTGTGTTTACAGTATGTATCCCCCATATCAGGCATTTAAAGTCTTTGTAGTGGTATTTACTAATTTAGTGGTATTTACTAATACCACTACAGTGCAGTCTCAACCTATTTTCATACATTTAATGCAGTGAGAACATAATATCAGAGTCATTTTGTTTGAATCCTGAGTGGTTTGTCCACATTTGAAATACTTATGTATAAGCAAGAGTCTTCTGTCTTTATCCTTGACTCTGTGAGGCTGCATGAAGTCACACCAGCGCTTTAAAGTTAATGCCAATATAATCAATCTGACAGTGACAATAATGTGAGCATTCTGATGTTTAGGCAAGTGCCAGTACGTACTGTCATCCTAGAAGGCTCCTTTATAGCTCCCTGCTGAATGTGAGTGCTAGAATTTATATTTTTATAAATTAGTGCAATGTTACACTTCATTTAATTTCTGTTTGCCTATTGCAAAGCACAGCTTGTTCCTTGAATCATGTGATCTTATGTGTCGTGACAACAAAGTAAAGACTTGTCAGTTTCCTTTTTCCTCTCTCACCCCTCTGCAATGTCCTCTCAAGGCCATCTCCCTCCCCACAAGGTTTATGTGTTTAATATCTTTTCAGAGAAGAAGGTGAATAAAAAAGATGCTACCTGACTTTGTCAGCTGAAGGAGTTGCGCATTAACTATTTATCTCCCTTGTCTCTCTCTCTTTCTTTCTCTCTGCCATCCTCTATATACATTTCTTCTTCCCTCATCTCCCTCATTCTTTTTGATCTCTCTTCATCGTTTCTGTTTTTCCTCATCTTTTCTGCATGCA
Source organism: Brachirus orientalis (assembly GCA_016785285.1). Taxonomy (NCBI): domain Eukaryota; kingdom Metazoa; phylum Chordata; class Actinopteri; order Pleuronectiformes; family Soleidae; genus Brachirus; species Brachirus orientalis. The sequence continues at coordinate 4,097,110 of JAFBJR010000367.1, read as the reverse complement.
GGGGATGAAGTGGTTTGGCAGTATGTCCCTAAGCAGCAAAAGGAGTAAGAGGAGTAGAAGGAGCATCTGGAGCAGCAGCAGTGGCAGTAAGAATGCACTGCTCCCTTTGGCTCTTCTGGTGGTGGTGACCCTGATAGCGGACCCCGTAGTCGCCCAAAAGCGAACTGGCGGCGCCTCAGAAAAAGTTCCGGTCCTGAACATTGCGGTGATCCTGGGACACACACGCTACATCTCAGACCGGGACATCCGAGCACTGTGGAGCAAAGAGGACCCCATTGATGTCAACGTGGTCACACTGCTGATCAATGAGACCGACCCGAAGAGCATCATCACTCACATGTGCGATCTGATGTCTGGGACCAAGATCCACGGTGTGGTGTTTGGGGATGGCACAGACCAGGAGGCCGTTGCCCAGATTTTGGATTTTATTTCCTCGCAGACTCTTATCCCCATCCTTGGCATCCATGGAGGGTCTTCCATGATCATGGCTGATAAGGTATGTAGGAGTGCATGGAGAGGTTTGGGTGGATGGATGACTTTAGGCATTGATGAAAGGATTCATTGAGTTTTCAGCAGCACTTGTCTGCTTGTTGGTGAGCAGCATAACGCTGAAGGACAGTTTTTGATGAAATATTCTCTGGACGATCTGGACAGATCTGCATACATGACTTTTTTTTTAAAGCTATTAACCTTGCAAGATAGAAGAGTGCATTGTATAGGTGGGTGATAGTGGCAAAAAAAAAATTTTTTTTGGATATTGATGTTAATGATGATTAGTTGATATTTTAATAGTTTGAATCATTAATTACTGCTTACAGATTATACCAATGGACACAGTGTTTCAGGAAGTCTAATTTTCTATAAAACTATTTCCAAGTCATTTAAATATTCGATGATGTCAATTTCCATGTCTTTTAAACATAACTTTTATACAACAATCACAATATTATCTTAGACAATATATCTTCACCCACCTCTTGTGAAATGACACTGTAGGAAGGTGAGTTACCTTGTTGGAGATTTGCGCTTCTTGAGTGTTTTTTGTAGTTGTTTGGAATAATTTGCCAAAAGGTCTGGCTTTGTAACTTTACTGAACAGAAAAAAAATCAAGCACACACCCACTTGTCCACATAGACATATTTAGCTGCACCTTTTGCCAACAACCTGTAAAATGATCATATCTTATCGTGCTAAGAGACTGATACAGATACTGTATCAGCAGTACAGCTGGTGTCTAGAGAAAGAAAACGGAAAGACAGCAGGATGGCTTTAGTAGGAAGAGATAATGTGGTGGAGGTAAAGCAGGGTTAGAGGAATACCTGCAGAGTTGTATTGGAGGAATGCAGATGTAGAAGAGGAGATAGATAAGAAGAAGAGGTGAGTAAAGTGAGGAGGAGAGAGCTGGAAATATTAAAGAATTGGTGAACTGACATCTAAGAACCTGTCATTGTGGGGATTCCTTTAAACAAAGTGCACAATTTGAGTTTGTTTTGCACACTTGAATGGGGTATGCCCCTCACCTGTCAATCACTTTGAACTTAAAGTAAGAATAGAGGAACAGCATAAGATAGTGTGGGGCACTTAGCTGCAGAGATTCAGATGCATAGAAGATCAAAACTGTTCACCAGACACTTTGTTAGCCAGATTATAGCCTTAAACATGCTGTGCATATAGCTGTAATACAGTGTTGTAGTGTAAATGAATAAAACCAACATTAGTCGTTCTTTTCTCCTGTGGCATTAGTGGTGTTAGGGCCAGGTCATACCTTCTGTTCCTGAGTGTGCAACGTGACATAAATGTCATCATCTGTCCATTTCCGGCTTGGTCTGCACAAACTCTAAGCAAATGAAGCTCCAGTTCGATTCCACATTCCACTTTATGCACTGACTACCTGTAGCACAACACTTTCCACTTTAGTTTGTGGTGTTGTCTTGTTTTGGCCCATACAAGACAATAACATTGGAAACTTGCTTATGGTTATGGTATGGTCCAGCCCATACTCTTTTTCAAAAGTGCCACCATACTTTCTGTGAAGCTTCTACACACAATTTATTTATCCTAATAATTGTTCATAGTTTTTTTTTCAATAAGCCTTTTCTTTCTGAACTATTTGCCAGTATAAGAAAATATTAATCTCCCTGGTGAATAGCCTCCTTTTTCCTTTTTAATGTCTCAAAGCAAACTTTCTCCTAAGTAATCCTGCAGATTTCCTACCAAATTTTACCCTTTGTGCCACTGTCTGTCAACTTTCAGTGCACGGTTTGGTGTAGACGCTCTGAGTGTTTTATTTCATTTGTTAACAGTGAATGAGCGAAGGTTTGGAAATTTATTGAACCTATTATGCTCCACATGGCACCTTGTGAATAGGGGAAAGGAAGGAAGAAGAGAAGGGGATAGGTGGTGGAGAAACTAAGGAAAAAGGTGAGCATTGGAAATAGAAGATGTGTAATCCTTTTGAGGAGAGGCAAAGAATGAGTGGTGGAGAGTTAGAGAATGCGATTGGCACCTGCCTCACATCCCCACACGCACACAATCACAAGCATCTCATTCCCTCTGTCAGAGAGTGTCATTGAAGCACCAGTGATTCAGCTCCTTGACAGCAGGCATGTTTCCTCTGCAGGAACAGATGAGGAGAAGATAATCCACTTTAAATGGCTCGACCCGCCACTTGGTCTTGTTTTTCACGTTTTATGTCTTACCCCACATCTGTCTTTCTCTGCGAGCTTCAAATCCACAAGCTAAAGCCCATGGGCATCTGCCTCTTACCTTCCACACTAACTCTACAGCTACAGGAACTCTCTCACCTCTCAGGCCTCTCTCAGACGCCAGATGTGTGAAAACTTCTTGTTCCTGTGGAATAAGAGAAGCAAAGCACTTGACACATTTATTGCCATGGTTTGTTTAAACAATCATTTGATGAAATGCTCAAAAGCTTTCTTTTGCAGTGCCCTGCAAAACAAAATCTTGAAATACAGCTGATTATTGTTATTATTGATGTGTTATCAATTATTCTTGACTCACTGGAAATCATCAAACAGGAATCAGAAATCTTTAGATGCACCCTTCTGATGTATTGCATAGCTAATCTCTTGACATTAGATACTACATAGTCATAGTGTTTTTTCGACACGTTCAGAAGATTCAGAGTCTACTGTTTCTGTGCAATACACAAGGCCAAGTATATAAAATATGTCACTGCCTGAAACACAACATGTGTTTCATCATCGTCACAGTGTGTCAACAAAATAAGGATTAGGATTCTTGTGGAGTCTCAAGCGTTGCATCCTCTCCATGTAAAGTTTACATAGCCTTTTTTTTCCTCCTTCCTTTGAAAGTTTACATAACTCTTCACCCTCTGTTGGATAATGTTTATATGCTTCTCCTCTGAAGTGTAAGTACCAGAGTCTCTCTGCCGCCTTGTTCTATGCAGATTTTTCCTAATCCCCATGTGAAATATGAGGAGAAGCTTCCCTCTAATGATAACGCCTTGTAAGACTCTCAGTGTATTTGTCTATTATGCCTTCATGCTTGTGTGTACATGGATGTGTGTGACATTTTCTCCACTTATATAGTATATGTTTAATGCCTTAGCATGCACTATGTGTGTGTTTGTTTCCTTTGCCTGTCGCATGGAGGCTTAATCTCTTGGTACTGATGACTTCCAGTCAAAACCACATCTATGGGAACCTCTAGAGAAAACTATCCAAGAGCCTCCCCATGTAAAAAGAAAGAAGCACTCTTTATGCCTCCTCCTCTTTCTGCTCGTTTCTTCATTTATGTTTCTCTCCTTCCGTCTGGGGTTGTCCTTGGCTTTGTCTTTCCTACTTAATTGTTAATTAGATCAACTTTGCTGTGTTAGTCCCTTCCATACATTTCTTATCCTTTGCTGAATTATGCATCACTCACCTATATCAAAAATAATACATTATTGATTATGGAAAGAAAGAAAGATTTCTCTTTCTGCGTTTTGATGCAGTTCAGCATGATGGTGCCACTTTGGCAGCTGCCTATAGTCTGAGAAATTTGAAACAAAGCTTCATTGCTCATTGTGCTCTGTCATTCCCTCACCTGGTGTAATTGTATGGGCTAGTGTCTGGCCCGGGTTGTTGATTTGCTTCGTGTCATTCTCACGCTAAATGGTTATTGACTTTCTCGGAGGTCAGTACTGGCATCTGGATCATGTTGGTCACAAACACCATTCACTCTGGGCTTCTCAAGTCTGTTTGCACTAACTTACTGCTGCCTATTGACATGTCCTGCCTCATCTGTCCAAGGCGCTCTGCTGCAGCAGATGTTTCTCTTTTTCTTACTTTTCCGTGCTTCATGAATGTAATAATGGTGTGAATGCAATGATGTGTTAACAAAAGCAAGCGGGAGATGTCCCTCTCTGTTTAGTCTCTTGAAGGAAAACAAACCCTTTGCTTTTGAATTAAAAAGAACATTTTGGAAAATTGTTGTGATGCCCTTTAATGTTCATCATCAGTGTAGCAGATCCACGCACACACATGCACACTTCAATTAATTTCCTGGAGACTTATTGTAACATTAATCATAATTACTAGTGCCCTAACCCTAACCTTAAACTAACCCTAACCTCAGCCTAACTTTAAAACATGTCTTCATCTTAAAATGTAGTAATTTACATATTGGGGACTTCATTTTTGTCCCCTATGTGACTGTGTAAACAAATTTAGGTCCCCACAACATAAGGAACACCAGGCACCCTCACAAAATCTACCCCCCCCCTACGATACTTAAAAAACAGTGACACTAATTATCATAATTATTCAGCACTTAAGATAAATGAATGACTACTGTGCCAGATGCTGAGTGCATTCTGTATTGTATATGTACTGATATTGAAACCAAACCCAAATGATAAAATAACAGACGGTTAAGTCCAGTTCATTTTCAGTTAAGTTTGGTGTCCAAAGTCACAACATACATTATCTCAACTTTGACATTATCACTTAGCGGAGAGAGAAAATAACAGGAAGAATCTTCAAGCAGAGCTGTAGTCAGGAGGGGCTGTAAAACAATTTTTAAGATGATGGGGATAAAAAAGCATTGACCTCTTCTTAGTGTTTCCCATCTCATTGTAGTTTTCTGTTGGGTATTTTTCTGAATTTAACTAATTAGCAGACTCATGTTGGGAGCATGGCCCTCCAATTCTTTCTCCTGTTTGAGCTCTGATTGTCAGTTGCCAACCACACACTCCACACACACACACACACACGCACACACACAGGCTTATACACTTTAGTAGGAACATCACTGTGTTCATCAATTCTGTTTGTACAGAATATTAATATTCTGTACAAACATAAATGCGTGTGTATGTGTAAAATGGTGGCTGATTTATTTTTTTATTTTTCTTTAACCAGACACACACAGTGTTGCTGCCAATGTCAATGTAGTAGTTGGAAATGTTTGTGTGTATGTGTATGGTGTTTTTTGATCAAAGAACATGATTTATTCATCCCTGTTGTTGTCTCCCCCAGGCAGTATCATCACACACACACATGCTTAAGTTACGTGTGGTGTTTGTTGTTGCCTGCTTATGTCAAACAACAAATCAGAGTAGAGAGGGAGAAAATAACATGATATCTGTCCTGGATTTGTCCAGTTACAGTGAGGGTTTGTGTGTTTTTGTTATTTTAGCAAGAGCATCTTCAGTTGGTTGAATGTGACATTGTTACACATCTATGTCCAGAAAATATTTTTGTGTGTATGTGCATTTTTTTTTTGTGCGTGTGTACCATATCAATATCATGCCAATAAAGGCAATTGTGCGTGTCTCTGCGTTTGTGGATATGTGCATATTATCACCTGGGTGTTGTCATACATCCTGTTAACTCGGTAAGTTTGTCCTCAGAGAAATTCCCCCGGTGACACTTGTTAGCTGCACTTGCTTTATATGCTTGGAGTGCATAGTGCTCATGTGTGGAAAAGTGCCTGTGTGTATGAAAACATTCATGTGTGCGCTTGTGAGTATTGTTGCGTACGTGTAGATGCAGCCGACTTGCAGATGAGAAATGGCCTCTTACTTCTCAGAGGGAATCGATTTGAATGGATTTGTGGGACCAGAGGAAATAGAGGTGTGAGCTCATTCTAGGAGCATATTTTTTCTCCTTTTTTCTCCATCTCCCCTCTTATGTTTCCAAATGGCAGCCGTTCCAAAGTGTAGGAATGTTTTTGTAATTTTGTAATTTGTACAGGACTGAACACCCCCTGGATGGCACACACACACACACACACGCACACACACACACACACATACACACACCGTCAGCTGGTTCTCCTCCTGATCCTCCAATCAAGTTTGCTTTTTTTCTCAGTCCTTTCTCTCTCTGACGCACAGACAGGGAGAGAGAAGTGCATGTTACACACACGCATCACACAGAAGGAGGGTGCATTTTAACAGTGACAGCTGTTGGCCAGGTAGGCAAGTCGGGTCATAAGCTGTAAAAGCTTCTCTGTTGTAAAACCCAATGATTCTGTTACACTGGCATGGTGAAAATAAAAGTTACGATCCCTACTTTCCAAAGCATCTTTTCAAGATAAGTGACAAAGGTTTGCGATAGCAGGACTAACATTGCAAAATGTCATAGCTTAGTGGGAATTTAAATTGATTGATGCAAGTAGGCGGTTACTTCAGTCTTTAATCTTCTTACGTACTCATATTCATTTTTTCGCTGAAACTCAGTGCTTCCTTTCACCATTGTCTTCTTCCACATTGTCTCGGATCACGCTCCTTTTTGCTGAAGCAGCTTAGTGAGCAATCGATGGGTGACGGCATCAGCAGTGAAATGTGCTACATTAACATCTATACTATTTGTTTGGACCCACTATACCATTATTACTGTACCAGTGGTTTTGTGTGTGTACTCTGCTCTGTGCTGTCGTTACAAGGATAAATAAACAACAGTCTTTGTCTTTTGCACATTTTGTTGTGTATGAGTTATACAGTAATCAGACAAACATGTGAACGTGTATTCGAGTGGGTCTGTCTCTCTGTCTTTATTTGTGTTTCTTGTTGATTATCCCAAGTGTTTCAGCCTTAAATTGAATTTCTGATCTGCACTTGTTTTTTTTTATCAGCCTCCATAAGCTGAAATAAATATCGTGCAATAAATATAACACAAGCCTAGTGACAGAGATACGGAAGAGCCGCATAGAGAATAATACAGCTATCACAGCTTTGGAGCAGAGAATTTTGTCATCTCAGCTTAAGCCTGACTAATATACAGATAACACATGCATGCATTTGCTGGGCTGCAAAAGCCTTTTCATTCCTCCTCTTTGTGTCATGAGGCAATTGCACCAGTGTGAAGCCTTCCAAGACACATTGCTTCATTTTCTGAACGTTGAAGTTGCCTGATTAAATTGTCTGCACTCAGGTTTTAAGCTGCAGAACCTCATTGGATCATAATTCCCTGGTAGACGCTGTGAACTGCTTCATTATGAGTGACAGATTCTTATTAACTGGCAGCTTCTTTCAGGAGGACTTGTCTATCACAGTGAGAGCAGAGGTGGGAGAGGGAAAAGATGTGAGTGAGAGGTTGATTTTTCAGACTGTACTGTCTGTTTCAGACTGGACTGCCATACCCTGGAGATAAGCACAGGTAAATATCAGCTGGCTTTACCTGAGGGATGTAACTAGAGAGCTTATTTGTGTTGCCATTATTTTGCATTTGTAGTCTTATTTTCAAGGCAGGCATGTTGATGTATGTCGGTTTTTGCCCTATTTGTATTTTTATACTGCATAGTTAATGCCAATATTTCTGTCAGCTACAACTGCTTTTATGTTGCTATTGCTGTAAAAACCTTTTTTTTAATCATACACTTGAATGTCCATTCTTTTCTTCATTTATTGGTGTGCAGACTAATCCCCAACACGTTTTGTTGGTGGAAGTGTTCAAATGAAGCCAGGGATAAAAAATTACTTGGTTTTTGTTTTTATATTTTATGAAAATTATATATCTCCCATGCAGGGATCAAACTCTTTTTTCAGGTAGAGTTTAGATGAACAGACTCCTTTGTATTTAAAAAGCTGTGAGAGGGTGTGATTATTTGTTGGTACAAAATTTGTACATCGTTAGAACCTTACATGACGTTTGTGTCCTAATTCGCTTTTGTAAGGTCTTTGCTTTCCCAATAAATCCGCACATTAAATTCTGACGATGCAAATAAAAACTTGGCAAACAAAATGCACCTTTGCCTTAAGTAAAGTGCCACAAATCCACAGACTATTTTTCAAAATGTCTCCAGAGTCAAGACGAGTCAATTTTATTTCTATGGCCCAACACAATTTGCAGTAAAGAGATTTACAGTCTGTACAGCAAGTGGCTCCCTCTATCCTTAGACCATCACACTGAGTGAGGAAAAATTACACAAAACCCTTGTACAGAAGAAAAATGGGAGAAACCTCAGGAAGAGTCACAGAGGAGGGATCCCTCTCAGCAGATTACAAACAAAACATCAAATTTACAGAGAGACGCATATACTACAAAAATGTAAAATGTAGAAAATAGCGGAAATTGTAACAGAAGCTAATAGAGCGGCAGATGGTTACAATACATGTAACATCAGCTGGCATTAATATCACCATCAAGTTAGTATTAATGAAGATGTATGAAGATAAGACTGTGGGTGGTTCACAGTTGCAGGTCCAAATAAGGGAAGAGGAAACAGTGGTGCAAGGCTTGCCAAGTTTTGGTCACATCTGAACAATTTTGCACCCCAAGACACTCCCACATGGAACAAAGGCCCCGACCGCTGTGGAGATCTAGAAGAGGACAGACCACAAGAAAATGAATCCTAAAGAATTTAGGAGATTGCAGAATATTAAGTAATCATAATAGGTGATCAAAGAAGGGATGGGCCTCTGGGTCAAAGATGGAGGAGTCAGAAACTGCATGGCCTCCTTCCCACCTGATGACCCGAGAAAAGAGAGTAGCCCTTTGCAGTTGTTACACAACAGTGAAGCATGCCTTAAAGCAGTTCTTCTCTTAAATGTATGAGTTCGGTTGACATGAAGTTATGACTCTCTTTTTATATAGATGTCTTAAGAGTTTCATCATCCTTCCATTCTTTTCTTTCCATTCCAATCTATTTCTTTTCCAAGGGTTTATGTGTCACCTTGTTTGCCACATACAGTCGTGGTCAGATGAATTGTTTAAGAAATGGTGCATGACAGAATAATTGACTAGAGAGAGTATGTAATGAGTGCATGTAACAACAGCGGAAAAGTGGGAGACCACATCGCCATGGCTTGAGCCTTTGTCACTGTCACTCCTGAGCCAAGCCTCTCGCATGCAAGTGTTAAAGCGATGTGTACATGCGAGTGCAGTGTAATTGAAGGTGTAAGTACTTCACTTTGTGCTAGGTAGTTCATTCAGCTGCTGTGTTTGCAAATTTTGTTGCTGTGCAAGATTTTATTTTATGTTATACAATTTCACTGATAGTTCCACAAACTTCAGGCTGATGTAAATTCAAAATAGCAGCCAAGGGAATGAGGCCAGCTAATCTATTATGGGGCTTGGACCTCAGCATCGGTAATATGAAGGGGAACCTTGGGACCCTTTTAATACAAGAGTTAAGTTATTAACAATCTGTTTGTAAGATATGCTGAGTGGACACATAGACTGCATGTACTCTCACAGTTAACAATGTCTTCTTTCTGTGCAGTAAAGCGTCTTTGTTCTGTTCGTATTGGTGCAGTCAATTTTGGGATTTTAATTAAGACTGCTGGGAAATCAGACAACAATCACAATCGCAGTTTGATCTATTAACTGTAGATAAACCATGGGGGAAAAAAAAATACAGACCAGAATCCCAGTTACAAAGCTAGAGTAAAATTAATAATCATCTTTTGCTGTATATGAAATCACTTTATTTGTATTTAATAGACAGAAAGGTCAAATTAAATTTTAAATGAAGACACTCACTTGCTCATTGTCTACAGCTTTAACCTCAACATGAGGGTCTCAGGGTGGTTGAGCCAATCCCAGCTAACATAGCGTAAAAAGTACAGTACACCTTGGACTGGTCACCAGACCATCGCAGGGCCAACATACAGAGACAAACTTAATAAAAACAAATTTGTTAAAGCATAGTGGAATAATAACAAGGGGCCTATCCGCAAGGAGTTTGCATGTTCTCCCCGTGGTGCGTGGGTTCTCACCGGGTACTCCAGCTTCCTCCCACAGTCCAAAAACATGCAAATTTGGGGATCAGACCAATTGGACACTCTAAATTGCCCGTAGGTATGAATGTGAGAGTGAATGGTTGTTTGTCTCTATGTGGCCCTGTGATGGACTGGCGACCTGTCCAGGGTGTACCCTGCCTCTTGCCCCATGTCAGCTGGAGTTAGGCACCAGCACCCCCCGCGACCCCTAGTGGATAAAGCGGTAGAAAATGAGTGAGTAATGGAATAATATACAAATAATATAAAATACTCCAGGCATATCTTCTTTTATTTTGGGGCTTTAAATGCTGTTTTCAGTGCACGTTGTTCAATTTATATCTTTTTTTAGCAGTGATCTCTTCTATCTTCTCGGATAAGGTCTTTGCATTTCTCTCTCTCTCTCTCCCCTGTCTGCCGTTATCTCCTTCACTCATCCACAAGTCTCCTCTAATCTTGAAAGTCTATCTGTCCCCACCCTCTTCTTCTCTTTCCATCTTGCTTGTTGGTAAGTGTTTGAAGATTGTGGTGAGATACTCCTTCTGCGTCAAAGCCGTGTCGAAAGGCACGCACGCACACATTTACAGGCCATTACAAATCTGAAAAAGTGGAAAACACAGGTATCATACAGATAAGGAATGTACAGACACATTTATTGCAGTGACAATAAAGTGTCGCCTGTCCCCATGCCAAACCTCTGAGCCCAACTGTTATTGTTCACAGACATTTTGGTCCTAAATAGGTTGTAAAGAGACTCTAGACTATATAAAAGTTAACTAACAGCTAAGAGCTTCAAGGGGCATGAAACTGAAAATAATTCTAAGCCTAACACTATAAGCAAGTCTTTACTCTTAAGCAAGTACACACATTCACACACATGTACAGATGGACACACACACAGAGCACATCCACTACTTAAGGTTTCTGGAACAAAGTGATGCATCTCCCCTGTCTTTATATTCACTGCTATTTTAAAATGTTCCTCCATTTCTTTCCCCTCCACTCCATCCATTTCTGACTGTAAAGAGCACACAAGTTTTCAGAGAGTGCGCACACAATCATGCTGAAATGCTGTGGCTGCATTAGTCCAGTGTTTACAGGGACCAAGGACAGTCGTGTTAAAATGGGGCTGCTTGCTTCCCTTGCTACCTGCATCCTGTGTAGTATCCCTCTAGCATAGCAACGGAAGTGATGGACCATAGTTTCTCTCCTAGAATTAGCGTTGTGCAGCTCTACCCAGCACTGAACCATGTTAGGGGCAGTGAGCTGTGCTAAAAGACAGGGAACGGAGTGATGCAGGCGGTGAGAGTGACATGAATTAAATATCCCCACCAACAAGCATCTTCCTTGTTTCACTCGTCTCCCTGTTATGATGGAAAGCCCTCTGGAGCATGAAGTCAACCTTAATTGTTCTGAAGTAGTACAAGGTTGGATGGATGGACTGGTGGAAAATAGGGAATCTTGTAAAAACGTCCCAGTGTGACGAGCAGTGAAGAAGCTGTGAGCACCGTGGGGGCCTCTCAGGAAAATGACTTTATTCATGTTTTATTGGCACACTGTGTTTATTTGTCTCTCTCTCTCTCTCTGTCTGCCTCTCACCCTCACTTTATGTACAGCCAGCACTTTCTCTGAAAACTTCAGCTTTATTATTATTATTATTTTTTTTTTAAAAAAAGGATGCATCCATTAACATGAGCCGAAGACAACTGAAGAGGTTTTGCTGACTCTCACAAATAACAGCCATGTCCTTTTGGTCTCACTGCTTCACAACAAAGCAAACTTTGAACCCTTGAATGTTTCAGAAATTTTCATGGGTATTTTATGTGTTAACTTATGGTATGTAGGTATGAAACATGCACATGAAAAATGTCCATGTTTCATACGTAATTTGCTCAGTGTCAGTGTGACGGCTACATGATTTGCAAGTATTCTGCAAGAAACTGCGCAGCAGCTTATAATGAAGGCTTCATTGGCCATGAAATGTGTTCCTCCCCATTTTCTGTCTTCCCAGTTTAACTTCTGCTGTGAATTACTTTATTATTATTATTATTATTTTTTTTTTTTTAGGAGAGCTATTTTTAGTTTTCAGGTCATTTGCAACTTAGCACTCTCACTGCTTTCAACTGGAGAATCCTTAATATGTAGTCCTTAAAGTGTTTTGTCGCATCACGACTGAGTGCAGTGAGCGCTTCACCGTTAGATTGCAGAATTCGCTTCACTTCAAACATGGAGGGAAGAGAATGGGGACAATGAAAGAGTGACTCAACAGTGTTCTCCTTGAAGAGACAACACCTTGGAAGAAAGAGAGATGGGAAGAGCTCAATGCAGAGAGTTAGTAGAGTAAGAAGTACAGTGAAAACCTGGGAGAGGTTGAGGGGCTTTTTAAAGAAGCAGCTTTTAATTAAGGTGATAGTGTGTGGTTATTAGTGATGTTTTTTTCCTGGGAAAAGTCTGTTTGCATCATATTAAATCCCAACCCCCGTACTGTAATTACTGTAGGCACCTTCTTTTAATGCCTACACTGACCCTCCAATCAACCTGCTACTCTAAGTGATGCAGCTTCTTCCAAAAATGTATAAATAAATAACCACTTTGCTGCATCAGCTTTTACTTTTTTTAGTCACTGTGTTCTTTCTTGTTTTCACCGGGTACTCCGGCTTCCTCCCACAGTCCAAAAATCATGCAGATTTGAGGGTTAGGTTAATTGGACACTCAAAATTGCCCGTAGGTATGAATGTGAGAGTGAGTGGCTGTCTGTCTCTATGTGGCCCTGTGATGGACTGGCGACCTGTTCAGGGTGTACCCTGCCTCTCGCCCTATGTCAGCTGGAGATAGGCACCAGCACCCCCCGCGACCCTCAGTGGATAAAGCGGTAGAAAATGAGTGAGAATGAGAGAGTGTTCTTTCTTGTAAAGTAAAGCCCCTATGTAGTGAACCTATTTAAGCAATTGTCTAATTCCTCCAAATTGCAACAATCATCTAGTAAAACTCTACCAACTCTGCTCATAAGGTATCAGCTGACTTTATTCAAAATAACCCCCATTTTCTAGTGCAACTGAGTTGAATCCTTTTCCCTACTGTGGCTAAAATCTAAAATAATGAAAGGAAAAAAAAGGAGGATGCTAAAGTTTTCCATAAAACAGGGCAAATGCGGAGTCAGATGAAAATTCTCTGAGGGGTTTTAAGCAACACCTTTTCTTATGGCATATTTATTTGCGTCTATATGGAATATGGAACATGCAGACTTGTGAACCCTGAAATTATTTAATTAAAAAAGTAAAAGTTCCAAAAGTGCAGTATTTGCCAGGTTGGTGTTTTTACATTCCTCCAGCTTAAGCTTCAGTCTTATTCTATTTCTCTCTATCTTTTAGTCTGTCCTTCTCCCTTTTCCTCCCCTTTTCTGTCCACTTTGTCCAGCCTTTGGTGCCTTTATAGCCTTTTTGGGAGGATGGGCATACAGCAAGGCATGTGGGGAGGGTTTAAAAATAGCAGAATCACCAGAGAAAGAGAGAATGGGGAAAGGAGAGAAACATGTAGGGGATGGAGAAAGAGAAAGAGAGTATTTCAGGGTCAACGTTGACAAATGGGTCCGTGGAGTTAGCCGGGGCTCCGGGGAGCACCAGCAGTTAGGTCAGTGCTCCCCAAGGGTAACAAGGAAATGGGGTTTTTACCTGCTGAAAGACCTGAGAGAGAGAAAAAGTGGAAGAATGAAACAAAAGAGAGGGATGTTGACAGAAAAACAGAGAAACTGTCCATACTGTAGTGTTTTTGGTGGGAATGGGGTATTTTAGAATCATTTCATTTAAAAGTTTCAAGGGTTCCAGAGTAGCAGACTCATTTTGTGCAGAGGCACAGCAGCTGACAGCGCGGTAACTTTACTTTCTTTAACATTTGTTAGGGGATTTGTTTTCTGACACAGCAGTGAATTTGATTGATATTTGATATTATGTAGACAATCATTTTGCCCAGGGCCATTGTTAAATACAAATAAATGGAGCCACATGATGATGGAGGCCAATGTTATTGCCTGTTGGTCCTTTAACCTTAAATATTTCTGTTGCTTATGAATTTTATCAGGGGCAGCATGAAGTAGAAAAAAGCAACAGACTTTTATGTTGGGAAGTACTGTAAATCTCAAAAAGGAGAAGAGTTAATCTTTCATGAAAATGTTCCAAATAATTTAAAATCACTTAATACTTGCTTTTGGGACTAGACTTTATGTGGGGTGTGACACCTCAGTATTTCTACAATCCTGGATTTAGCACTGTGCTACAGTTATTTAAAACACAGCGTCACTTTAATGAAAACCTTTAGGCACTGACATATTTCGATACTTTTCTCTTCCACTTATCATCATTGTCTTGTGTTCTGTGAATTCATTTTTTCTTAAATACATTTTAATGCACTGTACACTAGATTCTTTTTGATTTCAGCCAGTTATCCAACTCTGACTTTTGATAACGTAGGTCATTAAATGTTATATACAGGCAGTGATGTACCAAATCAAGTTGAATTAAATATCCATATCTTGTCATATATAACGTTTTGTATTTCAGAATTACAGTTACATACTGTACCTTTGTAACCACTTATGCATTGAAAGATATAAAGTCCTTATAAAATATTTTTTTTTACAAAACTTCCTGAACAATCCAACTTCTTCCTCTCAGCTTCATTTCTAGGTAACCATCTTAGCTGTCCTTGATAAAAGCAACCCTTTATTCTCTTAACTGCAATAAACCCACGCTCTGCCTGGTCGACCCTGACTTTCTGTGCTTGAATACTGAAGCTGCTGAATGAAAAGAGATTGAGGTTTGTCATAAAGCAATTTGAATTAATCAACAGCTTTTCAACACCTCATGTCGAAGGTTGATGAGGTGGCGTTTTGTGTGTTTGGCGCGGCGTGTGTGTGTGTGTGTCCGTTTAAAATGTTGGTACAGTGCAACCTTGACAAGGAAGTTAGGGCATTGTTAGTGCAGATCTGCTGAGAAATTTCTGTTGACAGGGAGAGTGAGAGACATGCACTTACATAAATGTACTAAAACTTGCACAGAGAATAAAAGTGTATAACAATTTCACTCTGTATTTGCAATAATATGTCTCATTACTCTGTAAGAATGTGCTTGCATGTGTTAGATGTGCACGTTACACACATACACACACACACAAACTGTTTAGCATCTTTAGCTATTGATGAAGACTAAAAGGTTCCTTTTTGAACTATGGTCTCCCAAGAGTATTTTTGTTTAAATATATTACTGCAGACACACACACACAGATTTGCACAGCACTTTGGGATTAAATAATACTTGTCCCCGCCTGCCTCAGCTCTGCAGCAGTATACACACAAACGCTCCCTCAGTCAGGTCTGACAGCATTGCTTAACAGAACCTGTTTTCAGAGGAGGGGGAGCAACATAAAAAATAATGTCCCATTCTCTTCATGAAGACCAAACAGAGGCAGAATATTATCAACAACAACTACAGTCACCAGAATGTATTCACTGTTGCACATGAAAGTGAAACACTGTCACAGTCTGCGGAAAAAAACAAACATTTATTTTACCCAAAATGGGTCACTTGTCATGTATCACCACAAATAACGTTGTCCTTAATCATCATGGTCTGGCAAACTTAAGATTTCTGAAATTTCTTTTGTCATGTGTTCTTATATTCTCCCTGCTTTGCTACAGAAAATAAAACTAGTGTATTAATATTTGTCAGGAAAACACTGACTGCCTTTTTTGCTCATGTTTAAAATTGTGAATGCCAGTGTGTGCTGCTGCATGTCACATAATATCTGTCAGATTGTCCATATATTCTGTTTTACATTTTTCCCTCTTTGTTATAAGCTTAGCAAAATCTTGCCTTGTCATTTCTGTTTATTGGAGCCTTTTATAGTCTCTCTTTTATGCAGGAAATCAAGACAAAAGAGATGAGAGCTTAAGGTCTCGACAACACACTTATCCTGAGGAGGAAATTGGTCATTAATTCATAAAATAGTGTCGTGACTGTATTAGACAAAACACAGGTTGGAGACACACACGCACTCGCCAGCTGGAGACTTTCTCAGCACTTAATTAGCAACATTGGACCTGTCAGCAACTGACAAATAATCAGAGGAGGTGCATCTCCTGTACAATCACAACAGTAATTGTTTTCTCTGTTAGTGCTTTATCTCATAAAATAAGTAAACCTTGCAAATGAGAATTTAATGATTTACTGCAAAACTTAGAGTAATAGCTGCTCATCTTATCTCTAGAATTCATTTAAAAAAGATTAAGAGCGCCCCCTACAGGGACACTAAGCTGAACCATCACAACTAATCACCTGCCTTTAATCTAAGTTTAACCTGAAAACAATGTTTAACTCTCATAAAGCTGTTTAACTTGTGAATGTCTCAGTTTTATCCTCACACATGTCCTCGATCATGGATTTAATTCTGTTAATGTCCTCACTGCGGTATGAAGACAGTCACTCCCACAACACACGCTGGATCAAAAAGAATATTTGACAGCATGCAGAGAAAGACCGAACTTTGAAAACCTTCACCATACTCACCCACATACAAAACTGTTTGTGAGAAGACACACTCATAGAGAGAGAAAGTGAATGCTGCTGCAGATGCTGCAGTAGGAAGGAATGAAAGGGATATTAGGAAGTGTAAAGTGTGGATGAGAACGAGGGAGTAGATACTATTCCATCATAAATGTACAGTTAGGGCCATATGCAGTACTGTGCATAAGTCTTGGGCTACCATTAGATTTGTTGTTTTAGCAATGCTATAATGACCATCCTGTACAATTATTTCTCAGTCACTTTATTGGAACACATCCTGAAAATATGGAGAAACACATATGTTTGAAAATAACTTTTTTCCGAAACAACAAACAACAAAAAAGCTTCTATAATATCAAATATTTAGTGTGACCTACATTTACACTTGAACAATAACACAACCATGGCTCTTCATGGAACCCTAATGTTATCGGTAAAACCTGTGTTTCTCCTACTATTTCATGCCAACAAATAGCTGCTGTGAAAAAGGTCTATTATACCTGGTTTACTCAAGACATGTTGGAGCATTGCATACACATGTTGCACAAGTTCAACTCATTGACAGGTTGATCATATAGTATAAGACTGACCTTTAGTCACATCTTTTCAATCTAAACGCCAATGATCACAAAACTGACATAAAAACAACAAAGCTGGTGGTGTCCTAAGACTTAAGCACAGTACTGTATGTTTGGACAAAGGGACACATTTTTTTATTTTGCCTCTGTACAGCCTACTATTTCATGCCAACAAATAGCTGCTGTGAAAAAGGTCTATTATACCTGGTTTACTCAAGACATGTTGGAGCATTGCATACACATGTTGCACAAGTTCAACTCATTGACAGGTTGATCATATAGTATAAGACTGACCTTTAGTCACATCTTTTCAATCTAAACGCCAACGATCACAAAACTGACATAAAAACAACAAAGCTGGTGGTGTCCTAAGACTTAAGCACAGTACTGTATGTTTGGACAAAGGGACACATTTTATTATTTTGCCTCTGTACAGTGTACACCACCACCACAATGAATTGGAAATGAAACAATCAAGATGTGGACTCTCAGCTTTCATTTGAGGGACTGTGCAATATAAATTGCTTTCACCTTTGAGATAAGCATTTTTTTTACATTGTTGTCGAAATGACTAGATGGTTGACTAACAAAACAGTTTCATGACCAGGTGTGGCCTGTTACCTCACTGTTCCCAAGCAGATAAATGTCTGCAGCTGGTTGCAAGTGTTGAATTTAGAGCTTGCTGGCTTTTCACAGAATTTTTCAAAATGAGGTCCAGAGAGTTGTCAATGTAAGTAGCCTAAGACCTGCCCTAACTATAGATATGTACAGCTAGATTCATTTGTTCAGTCATTACGTTCCTTTTGAGGTAAAAAAGAGGAGATGATGAAAGGCCAAGAGGACCCACTCTGATCCCATCAGGCTACTTTATCACCACAGCGCCTGCAGTCATTTAGCAATCACAAAACTGTCCAAGTTAGACTATGCCGTGTGTGTGTGTGTGTGTGAGAGAGAGAGAGCTGTGAGGTATTCTTGTCTCTGTGGTAAAATCATGTGTCTGCTCCTCCGCAGATGTCATTAGGAGCATTCTAAACAGGTCTCCTCCCTGTGGACATTTCTGTCCCCATCTCTCTCCGAAAATACTCATATTGCTGTCCTTAAACTCTCTGTCAAACATATCACCCACATCTGTACTGTGTGTGTGTGTGTGTGTGTGTGCATATACCTAAGAGTTCTTTGTACAAATGTGCCACCACCAGTTTTCAGCCATGAGCCACTTGAATTGTTTGCAGCATGACGACTTAGTAAATGAATTCATTTAAAATGATTGTTAAAACAATAATTGAGAAGGATCCTGTACTACAGTATGTGCACTTTTTTTCCCCCTCAGTTACACGGATTTGATTACCTCCAGCTTGAGGAAAAAAAAAAAATCTCATTAAACCACACAAATATAGCAATATGCAACAGGGCTGAACAGTTTTGAATAAATATCTAATTGCGATTGTTTTTGACCGAAATTGCGAGTGCCATATGATTCACAATATGAGAGGGTATGGTCTTTTTTTGTTTAAAATGATTACGATGATATTCTCGCAAAACTGTGAGACACAAAGATTGTTTTCTTCAGTCTGTAGAATATAATGTGTATATTTAATCTAAAATGGTCATTTGACAAACATTTTAGCTTATTATGTATTACATATCTCTGTATTGTGATTTTGACAAAATTGGATTAATTGTTCAGCCCTAATATGCAGGCATTTGGAACACTGCACACTGTGGGTTTTCTTCAAATAATCTTCTGTTTCACATCAAACAAAACACACAAAAAAAGTAAATAAAGAGTAGATAAAGGACAAATAGTAAAAAAAAAAAAAAATTCTTATATGGTTTTGTACAACTACATTATTTTCTTGAAGCCATGGCTTATATTCCACATGGTGCCTCAGCGTCATAAGAGCTATATATCATGCATGTGCTACACTGGTGACTCTCCTGACCAATGCTTTATAATTTTGCATCGGCTGTTCCACGGGGATGGAGATCAATTCCACAGCATTGCTGGCTGTGGGGATAATGAGGCTTTTCCATTGATTAGAATTTAATTGAGAGCCATCGCGGCTGAGGAGGGAGGAAAGGCTATTGAAGTTACTGAATACTTTGAGCCCCCTCTCCTCTATTCTTCTTTCTTTTCGCTGTGTCTCCTGCTCCCTGTGTCCCTCGTCTACTCCTGTCTCCTGCTGCACCTCCTTCTCCTCCTCCTCTCTCTCTCTCATGATGATGAGGGTGTATGGACACAACAGAATTACTTGTCACAATATGTCTGAGTGAGGCTGCTGGAGACGATGCAGCTGAATGATAACCAAGTCTCAAAGCCCCCAGCGCAATCATTGCTCTTCCAGTTTACAACTTAATTCAGCTCAGTTTGCTCTCAAACACTTGGAATGACACACGCACATGCAATCAGACAAAAGGCAATAGAAGTTTCTCGCACACATCTCCACAAACTGTGGCAACTTGGTGAACTGCACACAGACATCATCCATCTCTTACTTCTCCCATCTTGTTTTTGTTTGTCTTCCTCTCTCTGCATCTCTCTCTCTCTCTCTGTTTTGTTCTCTCTCTCTTGTCTGTCTTTACCTCAGTACTCCGAGCAACACTTTATCATTCTAATATGAAAACATCTTGTCTTGTACAACAGTAGTTGTAATAGATCCTTTTCTCTTGGGTTTTTATTTTCTTCAGCTATCTTTCAGGAAACTGACGAGAGAGAGACACACACATTTTGACAGGCTGTTGTCTGTCTATTTGCTGTCTGTGCGTGTACTTTTATTTGTTACCGCTTTAGACACATAAACACTGACCGTTTCAGGACCGGTGGTCCTCATGGAGACCAAAACCTGATCCTATGCAGAACCTCATTTCTGAGACACTAGTTACATTAAGGCATAAGATGTGAATTGTGGTTAGGTTAATGGTATGCTTAGGCATTAATTGCTTATTGTTTAGGGATAATGTTTTGTTTAGGCTGTGTCCCAAGAAAAATTGCAAGAATGGCTCTGCAAACCTGTGTGTGTATTGTATGTGGGCATTTGAATCACTTTCAGATTTAAATTCTTTATATACATATATATATATATATATATATATATATATTTTTTTTTTTTTACGTGGAAGGCATTACAAGTCTGATGCATAACACATTTTCACGTTTTTACATATGCGGTTGTTTTCCCCTGTTTCTTCTTCATGTTAAAGTTCAGCTGAAAGGATCTTCATTCACACCTTTCATAGTTATTGTGTGATGCTGCTTAAAAGTTGATTTGCCTGAAGCAGAAACGAACGACTTGAATGGTCTCAAGGACGTAGAAAATCTTAGGAGCCGTCCACAGGCTGTGAGGACAGAATGCACTCCCTTGCATTTTTTTTTTGTCATTTTAATGAAACTACCGTAAATACCTGGCCCTAACATGAGCCTAAGCATAATCATACAATTATTTATAAAATATCTGAATGCTCAAAAAGACCTTTTAAATTTGCCCTTGCAGCCTCTCTCCCTTTCTGTCGTACATAAATATACTTGCAGCACATTTTTTTCCCACTTTAATGTAGTTAGAGACAAAGAGGAGTAGAGCGATGGTGATATTTGTGTCTTTTATTATTATTACATTTCAGGAATGTAATGTCAGTTTTAATTGTTTTTTTAATGCATTTTGACATAGGCTGAGCCGGAAGAGTCAGAGAAAGGTGGAGGATGGCCAAAAAGAGGGAGAACCAGAAGAGGGGAGTAAAAAAAGAGAGAATTTCAGGAGACATCAGCTAAAATCTCTGCTTTTCTTAGTATAGATTAAACTGCTACTTATACCATAATCCATATTGCCCCATCTCTCTCTCTGACCTGTAAGGGTCACACACCCTTAGGTAATGGCTCCATTAGGAAGACAAAGAGCTGCCCCCTTGGCTCAAACATGATCACTCTCTCTATTTCTGTTTCTCTTCCATCTTTTTATTTTCTTCATACTCCAATCACTCACATCCCTTGCTCTCTCTCATATGACTCAGAGGCTGAGAAAGACAAGAGGTAAAGCTTCAGTCGGCTCATCAATTTATCATGAGCAATTTCATCAAGCTATTTGCTGACCTGTGTGTGTGTGTGTGTGTGTTTGGACACTCACAAACAAGAGCAATCTCACTGGCCTTGTGTTGGCGACAGTCATTAACCCTTTTACCCTCTTCTCATTATCTTTCCCACCCCTCATCTTCTTTTTCTGACTCAGAGTGTGTGTATTTGTGTGTGTTTTGTGTGTGTGTGTGTGAACATTCACGTAAGTAAATCAATGTTCAGTCTTCAATCTGAAAAAGATTGGTTTCGGATTTTTGAACCTATGGCACATCAAGTATGATTAGCGCAGGCCTTTTAACCAATTGTGTCTGTTCAGTGACCCAGAATGAGTGTGTGGGGAAATTAAAAACTAAAGTGGTGTCCATGCTGTGTTGTAAATGGTCTTTAAGTTCATCTTCAATCATATTGTACAGTAGTATATTATAAACTTTCTGATATTTTCTAAATAATCTATGACATGAAACTGAAGTCAGATTTGGTGATGACATTTGTTTTATTGCTGCAAATATACTAACTGATGAATTAACTTTTCTCCCAAGTAGGAATAAACATTACAGTGTGAGGGAGTCAAAATAATTATTTAAAGAAAATTTCACATATACACTGTACAGACGATGTACATCCAGTTGTATATACTGTATATGCCACGTTTACTTAAAAGTACTGTGTATTAGTCAATATACTACACAGTATATTGCTGAACGATATGGCCAAAAACTTTGATTAAGCATTGTCGACTCAGTCTATCCCAATAATGATCATTGTAAATGTCACCCAATAGAAGAGAGTTAGTGAAAGTTGAAATTACAAAACAAACCTGTATATTGTGCTTTTTTTTATTGTCTTCCCCTTACTGTGTGAAGTTGCCTTGAGATAATGCACTGTATGTTATGAATTAGCCCTATACAATTAAAATTGAATTGTTTTTCTTCCTGTTTGAAGTGAAAACAACAAACACTTAAAAAAAAACATAAAACATTTCACACATCTAAGGTCAAAGTGATTTAATATTTACACCAATGCGTAAACATTTGATTAGTATATACTTAACCTTTGTTGTATTGAGATCATAGAAAGTAAATTCATTGGTATTTCATTATTGCACAACTCTGCTATATATACTGTATGTTAAGGGTAAAATGTCATGCCATGCCATGGTTGGTGTAGTGGTTGGCACTCTTGCCTCTGCAAGAAGAGGCAGAACAAGGGCATGGAGTTTGCATGTTCTCCCTGTAAGGTTTTCTCCGGCTTCTCCACTTTCCTACCACAGTCCAAAAACATGCAGATTTGGGGATTAGACCAATTGGACACACTTAATTGACATGAGGTGTGAATGTGAGGATGGATGGCTGTTTGTCTCTATGTGGACCTGTGATGGACTGGCGACTTATCCAGGGTGAACCCGCCTTTCACCCTATGTCAGCTGGGATTGGCACCAGTGAACCCCCCCCCCCCCCCCCCCGACCCTCATGAGCATGTGGAGGATAAAGCAGTAGAAATGATGAGTATATTTATTTGGTGATATGTAAAATGTAACAGTGAAATGCTTTAACAACAATAACAATTTTATTGCCATGACATACTGTATGTGTGCATATGAATATACTTTATTTAAAGATATGAAGGCAGAAAACTTGCATCCTCATAAAGCAACTTCAATACTGTTTGCCTTATTGGACCATTGTTTTCTGCTGCATATTCATTTCCTGTACATGAATCAGTATTGTTTTGTCTGAGGCGCCTCTCCCTTCTGCTGTAGAACATTAGCAGAAATATGAACTTGCATCAAATCTTTGTTTTCCACTTGATGATGTTTTTGTACATTTGTGCCTCCCTGTGTGGCAGATTCCATTGAGATAAACTAATGTAATACTGTAAAGAGCAGCGTCAGTCGTTATGTCTGTTCACGCTTCATTCACATGTTGTGTAACCAGAACAACAGCTTCATCAATCATCAATATTTCCTGCACTACAGGCTGTACCTTCACACTGCTGGTTACTGTATAATATGTCAATGAGCCAACAGATCTGGGAAAACAAGGTTAAACTGCAGAATTGAGTGGTGAGTTATTCTGCCTTGTGCTTTTGTACGTAGCATTCAAGTACAATGTGAACAATGCTGAACAAATAATACATGGCAAAGCTGTTATTTTTATTTATTTATTAAAATAGTATTTTAAGGGTGTCATTTGGTAATGGGCTGTCAAATTTTAAGTTTTTAAATTTTTATAGTTTTATAGTTTCATTGTAATTCAAGGTATAATTAAACTGAACCTTGACTTGAAAAGAATTGCTTTCATAAATATTACAATTAAATTATTTGCTCAAGTTGTTCAGCCCTAAACGTAAAACACTTAATGGCTCACATGTACAGGAATGATCTTTTAGTGTCAAAGAGTAATGGTGTGAGAGGCAGGGAGGAAGAAACAGAGGAAGAGATGGAGGCGACTGTGCTCTGACCGGCGAGTGTGCTTGTGCACACAGTATGTACGTCATCTTCCACATAACCCCCGCATGCCAGCTTAGACTTTTCTGCTGACTCACCATTCTAAATACAATTACTTGAAGGAGAGCAAAGTGTGTGTGTGTATGTGTCAGAATGAAAGAAAAAAAGTCTTCTAATCCCACTGTGTATGTGTGTATAAGGATTTATGCTGCTGCTGCATGCTCTAAGCCTGTGTGAGGGTGTGTGTGATGTCATATGGCAACACTCCTGTTTACTGGTTGTACCCCTTTGTCACAAATCTGTGCAAAGAAAAGCATGTACTGTATAGAGGGCAACAGAAATGAAACCATGAGTAGAAAATAGAGGGGGCAATGAGATCCCTCTTTTGTTTGAGGGAGATTTAACCTCCTGCTGTCAGCAGCAAGCAGCTAAATTTGACAGTATGTGTGTGCTTTTTAATGCAATTCTTAGTATTTTAAGGCTGGACTTGCACACTATTATTTTCCTCTCTATTGAAAAGGAAAAATTCTGCTGCAGTCTGAATAAGGGATTGGTACTGCAGCAGAAAATTCAAATGTTGAGGATGTATGTCTTGTAGGAGATATGGCCTAAAAATAACATCTCTTTTTTTACATCAAACTTTTTACTGCTGGGGGTTGGGGGGGGGGGATTTGTGATTGCATTTACACAAAGTTTGCTGTAGACAGTGGTTTGGTCCATGTTTGACCCTGTAAAACTAAACCAGTTCCATGCTGCTTAGACACACAATCTCACTGAGGAAATGCCAGGGAGATGGGCTACAGTCTTGCACCAATATGAAGAGGAAATAATTCAAAACCTTTAATTGGAATTCTTATGTGTTTTCCTCACCAAGATCCTGGCACAAGGGGAACAAAACAAAACAAAACAAAAAAACCCAAATGTGAACGATAACTTCTGAAAATCACCAGTTAATCATTTATTCCTTTCATAACATTACTTAACAGAGCATATATGAAAAATGACTTAGTGTTTTCTTCCTCATCCTTTAAGGTCCAGTGTGTAAGATTTAAGTGAATCAGCTGAATTTATTTGTTGTTTTCATCACTACAGAATGAGCCATTCACATGTACATAAGGAGCAAGTCTTTTCTCCAGGGGCCACCATCTTGGTCCACCATATTCATAGTAGACAAAATAAGCACTATATGAGTGTAAGGATGAGGCGAGACATGTTCAGCTCCAACATGCAACTTCATCAATAGATTATTGCTAAATTTTACACACTGTACCTCAATACCTTAGTGCGTTGTCTTAAAAATCACCTTTTTCAATGTGCATGATGAACACAGGTTGAGGTGCATTGTGAAGCTTATTTTGATCACAAATTTTGCAAAGACAAACTTCACAAATACATTTTTTTCAGTTTTCATGTTCTTATTTGCTAATTATGTAACACAATACCAAAGCTTTTTCATGATTACATCATGCTAGTATCTTTTCCCTTCTGTTAATAAAAGTTTTGGGTTTTGTTTGATAAATGCCAGGAACTAAAATCTGAATTGCACAACACAGTAACATAAGGCTGTGTTATTGTCAGTTAATGGCTACCGTTTTAAAGATTGCCATAGAAATAACAGTGGGTCTGTAAAACACCACAATGCCAGTGTAATTATTATTTTTGCCAACTGGCACATGCAAGATTATATTTTTCGTAGTGTTTTCCACCAATTCCTGCAGCGTATTTTTTGGTGAGCTGCTGCTCATGACTTGGAGCGGGGTGAGCTAGACCATGAAGAGTGTGTGTGTGCCAACAAACCAAAGCAATAAAGTGAATGCTGCATAGAGTTGTGAGTGCTTTGAAGAAGAATATAGAGTTTAACTGAGAGAATGAAAGTGTTGTGAAAGAGATGGGATGTCAATAATATTCCATTTGTTGTGTGGTATACAAGTAATCATGTGGTTATTGAGTCAGCTGACACAGCAGGTCAGTATCAGCCCGTGGACTCACCTCAGGACACACAAGCACACACACACATAGTGTACACATAGCTAAATGACTGACTCACCATGTCATGACACAAACATACAAGGCAAACATGATTTTTCTGTCTTGTTTAAGTTCCCTCACCTTCTATTATAGCCACTTTCCTAAACCCCAACTCAATTCTTAATGGCCACAGCAAATTAAAGTGTAAATGTAATTTATGTAGTGCACAAACAAAATCAATCAGTACAACACATTCATATTAGCTATATGCCCAAGTGAAGGCCTTGGAGAATATGTACATTTTAATTTTACTCAAAATATGAAGACTGTTTGTTCCACAGTGAAAGACCATAATAACTAAAGGCCTCCTTGCTTACTATTGACCTACAAACTGAATGGTATCTCTTGACTGTAAAATACCCCCCCCCCCCCCAATAACAGACACACCCACTTGCCCACTGTATTTACACCGATCTCTGTAATTTATGCAAACAGCACAGTGTGAGGTCGGAAAAGCAGCTGTAGGTGTTATAGCTGACACAGAACACAAAGGAAAGATGGGTAGAGGTCAGGCAGAGTTTTAGGAAAACCACAAAGATAGAGAGTTGCTACTCATACAGAAATATGTTTATCACAGTTCTTTGTAGTTTCCCTTTCGTCATTATTTTCTGCATCCAGGTAGTCAATTAACACCCCTCTGGTGTTTCTGCAATCAAATAGCAATTTTGGTGCAATGTGTTATCTTTTTTTTTTGCGGGCTGTATTTAGCCTCATTGTGGTGAGCTGAAAACAGAACAGTAAATGCACAGAATGTGGTGATTTTTTAGACTCCATTCTCTGTCAAATGAAATAAACAGCAATTACAGTCAACAGGTCAAGCTGCCTGTTTTACCTGTTGGACCGCTGTGTTGTCAGGCCAAGAAACAACTGCTTTGTCAGAAGAAAAAAAACCCCAGGGAGAAGAGGTGACGGATGACATTTTCACACATGATATCTTCCAAAGGTCTCCTTTCACATTCAGTTTACAGCTCTGTAGCATCTGCCACACAATTGTCCAGGAGTTCACAATCCTTTCTTAGAGTGCTGCTCTCCTCAACTATGCTATATTTATGTACAGGATGAAACTTTGAATCAGTGTTAGTTTGATACTTACAGTATGTTCTCACCCATTTTGACATGTCAGTCGCTTGTTATATTGAAATCCATGTTTGTGAATATTGGGTAGAATAAAATGAATACTTTAAAGGTAAACAGTGAAGAAAAATGTATGTTTCTTCACTGCCAAGTCTGTTTTACATACACAGAAATTTGACATTTACATTTAACTCATCAGCATGCTCAGAGGAGTGGACAGCTACAGCTGTAGAGCCTGGAGAGCAGTTGGAGTTTAGGTGTCTGTCTCATGGGCATTCTAGTTATGGTTATTAAAAGAACTAAATGCTGTGTATTCACTCCCCCCGTAGCAGAAAAACATGCAGACGCAACTACTTCTACACCTTAGGCCCTCAACAGATCAGGTCAAATGAAGGTTGGCTAACGTCCATTGAATAAGCATTTATCAGTTTAAACCTGGGTCGTGAGAAAGTGCATTCTGTGGCGCTCTCCGTGGTCCTGAAGGCAAGTATCCATTGGCAGCTCCCAAGTCAGATGCAGTGGAGCTGTCTCTGGTACTGAATCTGTCTCTTGTTCCTTCCAGCTTGGAAGACTGGCCAGTCTAACAACTTAATAAAATGTTTCTTTTTGGCTTCATTTACTCTGTGCTGGGTTTTCCGATTAAATCTTATGTATATCTCTTCAGTTGGACCTTTTTTTTTACCAGCTTTTTAAAGCGACACAATCTAGTTTTTGCTCTCAGGATCCCCCTAAAGTTGGAAAACAGTACTGTGTGTCGCAACTGTCATTAAAAAATACGCCATGGTAACATGTGCATTGTGACAAACCAACGATACTGAGAACTCTAGCCGTGTCTTCAACAAGCATGTTAGCCATACCTAGCAGCTAGGGGAAAAACACTCCACTGTGTGAGTAATTTTAAATTCCGAAAAATGATCGGGAAATGACATGACTTTAATAACACCACCTGACACACAGCAAGCTCCAGCTTAATTTGTAAGTGACCAATGTCTACTTACTAGTCCAACAGTAACAGAGCCAGGTCTCCATCACTCCAATATCCCTCGGCGAGTGACAGAACCAATATTCACCCTTGTCCGACATCTTATCCTCTCACTCTCCCACTTTTTCTTTGACTCCTCTGACAAATTTGGTATCTTTTTGGTAACTTTTTGGTATCTCAGCTTTCTCTTCCATTTCCAGTGAAAGAACAACTCCTGTATAACTTTCACCCCCAAACTTACGTATGTATGCAGAAAGCAGCTGAAGCGTATTTATGCAGAAAGCAGCTGAAGCAGTAGAAGTGTGTTTCACTTTGGTTCTTGGAGTGACATGAAATAAAGTTACATAGTGCCAGTACAGGTGATGAAGACCTTCTCAGGCTCTGATGAGGGCACGATTCAAACTGGTATAAGTAGACAATAAGTTCAAAATATATTTTGAGACATTATTTGGAAGTTGAAATACTACTACTAATATGATGTTGCTTTAAATCAAAATTATTTTCTTGTCTAGTTACAGTATGATTGTTTTCTCTAGATATTTTTTAATCAAGCTAATACTTTGCATCAAATAATTGCTTCTAAACATTTCAGACTCAGCTTGCATTTGTTATTTTTGCCATGTTTGGTGCTTGAAGATAAGAATAATAGTTTGTATAATGTTTGCAAGACCACCTTTTAAAAGAGCTTGTTACTTCATTTGACATAAAACAACCAGTTTAGTAGTCACAATATTTTTATTCCCAAAATGTGATGTTGTCGGATGTTGTCAATGTGCTTCTCTCAGGTGGAAATTATAAATTAATAACCAAAAAGCTGCATCTTGCATTGTTTGAATATTGATATATTCAAACAATGACTATGTTACTTCACTAGACAGATGGTCAGTGCAGTGCGCACACAGACACTCACTCGCTCACTCTCTCACACACACACACACTGCAGGCTAATTTATATCAGTGCAGAGATGAAGGCTACTTAATTCATTCCTCAGTTTACCTAAGCCAGAGGTCCAGGTGTCATCCTAAATATTGGCATATGGTGAATTTAAGGTGTATTGGAGTCAGCTCTCCTCTCATCTTGGCCTTATGCATTAACACACATAATGCTAAATCAACAGCTCTCTCTGAGCTGCTTGGTCTGCTAACCCCATGAAGACAGAAAGAAAGAGAACAGGAGAATGAGAAAAGTGAAAAAAGCTTCACATGTGACACACACTTCCACATTTAACATGAACATTTTTAAGTGCAAGATGTCAGGTAAGGTCACTGTAAATGTAAAAAAAAGGCATTATATTTAGAAGTCCTGACAACCTAAGAGGAGGGGTAGAGTAGTGCAGGGTGGAGTTTCACGTTTCCTGCAATAAACCCTTTTTCTCTCAGTTTTTTCCTCATAATTCTTGTCTTTATCATCCCTTGTTTAATTTAGAGCAGGGGAAGTGAGGCCTCAACGTCATATCATTGTGCACGAGCCTAATGGCTAATCATCCCAGGCTGGAACAATAATGGCCAAAGATTGTCCTGGGACTCGCCTCAGCTCTGGGCTCTTAAGGCCATGAAGCCATGGGAATCGTTACAGATCATAAAGACAGACACTACTGGCAAAAAAGCATAGACAATTCTCATAATCTGAGTTATTCTGTATGTCTGTCAAGGTTAAGCTTCTACATGGGTATAAACTATCAGATCATACTAAATGAATATATAATTGTATAGTTGCTTAAAATATAAATATTAAACAGTCAAACTACATTCAGATATACAATTATGTAAATAATTAATTGAAGGATGTAAATATGCCTACTTTTTAGCTGATGTCAGATATTTAGCTTTTTTTTATCTGACCAACCTTCTAAATTAGCTGGGCTGTCAACATAACGGGGCTGATAATTATATGTTCGTCCTTGCAATCCCACAAAGTTCCACTGTTGTGCATGAACTGAGCTTGTAAGTGTAACAATACTAATTAACAATGATATTCTGTGCATTCAGCAAGTACATGAGGTTGTTTAATTTGGTTGGTGGTTCAGCAGAATCGCATTAAGGCTCTTATGACTGTAACACCAGTTTGGGTGGATAAGCTCAATGAAACAAATTACCAAATGAACAGGAGACTACAGCTCTTCATTTCAAGGTGACAGGTGATCTTCTTACAAAAAGAAGCTTGAATTTACAACTACATACATGAAAAAAATAAAAAATAAAATAAAAATTAACATTTACATCAGTTTGTCCCAGCATTGTTCTTTTTACTTTAGTTTTATGTTTAACTTGCACGTAAGAGAAACAGTTTAAAGTCGTGAAATGTTGGTGCTGCCCGTGCTTGACTCTTTGGGCTTGCGTGTGTTAAACAACTGATGTAATGGTGTGTTTTTATGGTTTATGTCTGTGTGTGCTTTTGTGTGTGTGGTGATGTTATAGTGGGTGCTAATGGATTCACTGAGATAAACACTGCTGGCCATGATGTCAGCAGGGGTGTGAAGGCAATGGTAGGACAATGTGTGTGTGCGTGTGATTGTGTGCATATAAGGGTGTGAATTGTTGTGTCTGGGGAACACCTACAGCGATGTGAACACTTTCATCAGTTTAGACCATCAGGAGTGTGAAAGAGACAAGGGAACGATTATAAGGGGCGGGCCAGAGGGTTGGGTTGCGTGTTGAGAAAATATGGGCCACATTGATAGAAAGTAACCAAAAAAAAAATAAAAAAAAATAAAAGAGAAACAGGAGACAGTAGAAGAGAACAGATACCAGCCTATAGAGAATTGAGAGATACAGGCTGATTGAATGCACAAAACATGCCGGAGGGAAATCAAGAGCAGGAGAAAGAAGAGAGAAACAGGTTACCACTACATGGAGAGGTAATTAGATAGAGTTACAGTGAAAATAATTACTGTATCAATATAAAATCATAGAACAGTTCCATGGCTTGCTAAGCCTTCCAGAAAAACAATGTTGAATGTTTATTTGAGTGAGGCTGAGGAATGAGATAAGGGGATGGTGAAATAAATGTTAAGAGTGATTGCAAATGATGCTCAGGAGGACTCATTTTCTGTTGTGTAACTTAAACAGCTCTCATAGGTACAACGGAAGGAGACATGATGTCAAAAAGAGAGAAAGCTGTCGAAGGGAACCGTAGGCTCCGATTAGATTGCGTTAGGACAGGGATATAATAAGTTCTTCTATAATTTCTTAGTCAAAATCTAGAAGGCAATTTCAAGTATTTAGCAGCGCATTGTGTCCATTGAAATATTCCTGTAAGCAACAATTAATGAGTTATAACCAAGACAATTAAAATGAAATTTTCGTTATTGTCTGAGGAATCCTTTCACAAAGCATCACATGCACATACTGTATAAAACAAGAGAGAGACAAATGGAAAAAAAAATCTATCCAACACCAAGTTATGTGTTTAGGCAGCTATGAGACTATTGCATGCCAGTGGTTACACAAATGTGCTTTTATACATACTGTATATTTCACAAGTTGTCTTTTTCATATGAGCCCAAATAAATAATAAAAGTGAGACATACTGCATCCAGGGAGCATAGATGAGAGAAGCCCACCAGCTCATGAGACATGATCAGCTGGTGATAAAATGGTTTATATTATATTATTATTGTATTATTAAGCTGTGTTGTTAAAGCATAAGTACTCATACAACCAGTGCTCTAATATTCACCAAATGAAGTAGAAATTAAATGTTCTTATGATTCTTCTGCCAACAGATACTTCATGTTATTGTGTTTATCAAAGCATTTGGCTGTCATGCTGAGCTGGCTAAGTACAGAGCAAGAGTGTATGTAGTGAAAACCATGAATCACCGACTGCTGTTGCATGGACCCGTCTTTTCCCACAGATGTAATCAGCCTCATTGACAAATCCCATGGAAGTATTTACATGAGTGCTGAGTAAAATGATCAGATCTGGTGTCTTGTGGTTGAGCTCCACAGCAAGCGATCAGAATTAGCAGCTCTAACAAGTGCCATATGCTGAATATGACTCTACTGCATAGGGCTAAAGTGAAAGGACCACTGCGAGTTTGGCCCTATTACAGGCTTTCTGCTGTGCCTTAACTGAAGCAGCAATTTCATCAGAATAGCCCATAACTAATGTCTTACACAACAAATTAACATACAGTATGAGTCTACCTACAACATGAAAAGTTAACAAATAGGTTTTAAAATTTGGAATTAAAACTAGGATATAGTGTCTTAATCTTGGTTTCACATTTTCCTCAACCCTGCCATTTTTCTTTCCCTCTTCCTTCTCCCTTCTTCATTTTATTAAATTTACAACCTTGACCCACCTGCCTTTATTGGCTTCATTTTTATTATGCTGTCAACAATCACATCCTCCCTTCCCGTTCCTCTTCCTCCTCTTCACGTCTTTGTTTAGCACAGTTGATTTACACTGAAGACTTTTCCATACAGTGCTGAATTTAGCAAATGCTACAATCCAAAAGTTGTCATTTTTCTGCAGCATTTTGAAAGGATGAATTAAAAAAGAACATTTTAGTTCATTAGGCTGCATTGTGTTTTGCAATCGTGTTATGTTGTCAGAACATCTAGTATATTGTATATTTCTCATCTGCTCAATCTGTGACTCAAGAGCCTCAATCTAAATAAGATAAAAATAATCAGTTGTCATTGTGTTGTGCATAATGGGAGCAACCTGAGCTGAACTGGGCCAAACTGGGCTATTTACAGCTGAGCTGTACTGAGCAGAGCTGTTTTGAGATGTAGAATACAGGTTAACTACGGCAAACGTTGCCAAACTAGGCCATGCTGTGCTGTGATGAAATGAAAATGGAAGTACGCCACTGTGGTAACACCCTAGAGGACGTCCAAGGTGACAGTGATATATGCATCTGTGGCTTTAATGCAATAGTTAACAAATCCTATGCACTAATTGAGTAGTTTGCATCAAATGAATTTGCATACATTAAAATGACAAGTGAAAGAACACAAAAAAGGCCACAAAGTAGTGGTGCTTACTTGGAAAGTTGTCATAGCAACCACCGAAAATACAGCTGGTGCTACAGGAGTGATCGGCAAACTTTGAATTTGCTCAGCTCAAACTACATGCTTATAATTTATATATCTTTTACTCTGTGCCAGTGTGTGGTTTACTTGGCTGAGGCCAAGTGATGAAGCGATGGTCTGTTACTTTACAACTTGTAGCCAATTTGAAGTGAGGGAATGAGACCTCCTCTTTATTTATTCAGCATCTTTTTAAGGTTGAGTTGCATGAGTTGGCTTTACCCATTTTGTCTGCGTAAGAGAGTTTGTCTGCCAGCCAATCAGGAGAAAATTCCATTGCCATTCCAACCCCATTGCTATAAAGGAAGAACCCAGTTGATGTTGTAGGGAGCTGTATTGCAGCAGTGACTGAGATTTTACATGCTGCGCTCTTTCATCAAAAGAGACTGAACACAAATGATGCGACCCAGTGAGCTTGTTCAACTCAAGCTGCATTTCAGTGTCCATAAGACACGCCTTGCGTACACCCACCCTCTCGATTTGGCGGGCGATTTAGGCTGCAATACTTTCCCATCTCTTCCTCTGCCCGTCAGTGCTACTGCTGCCCTGTACTGATGTTGCTGCTCATTCATGAAGCCAGCATCCACCTGCAGGCTCGACAGGGGGTTTAAGATGTTTGCTCATCATCACACACGTTACACTGACGTATCTGTGGGGAGGGACTAAAACAAAGCCTGGACACCAAACCTAACCGTTTGTATTCTGATGCAATAAACATTAAAATGTGACTTGTCTGACTGAAATGTGTCTTTTCTTTGTGAGACGTGTGTGCACCATCTAGCACCACAATGACTGTTTGAGTCTCAGCAAAATGCACGAGTCAGTTACAACCATTGCAGAAGCCTTTGTAGCTCAGTGTATCAAGAATAGAAGTAATATACAACCTGTTCTACTGCAGCTGCATTACCCAAGCTTCTTTTTATGTGAATGATAGTGAACATAGTCAGGTGGTATAGATGGTAATCCCGGATAGTTTTATCAGTGTGCATTTATCATTTAACACGGGTGGGACTGTGCATGATTTGCCATGCTGCACTGTGCTGTTGATCTATTTAGTGCAATGCTCGGCCTTTTTCGAACATGTGCTACTCTGCTGCTCCAGTGTAATGTGTGGTGTGTGGCTCTGAGTCTATAATTCATAGACATATGCACTCTTCCCTTTGAAATCTATCCATAATTGATTCTGTCAGTACACTGTAGAGATGGTTAGGGGGCTATCTATCTCTGTGACTCACAACGGAGCACGTGCATGTGTGTGAGTGTATGTGCTTTTGAGCATCTGGGTGTGTATGCTCGAGAAAAGGAGACTTGAAAGAGGCTGGAGAAAGACTCATAAGAGTGGAGAGCGGAGCATGGCGCAGTGCAGTGTAAAGCGTGGCTCTTTTCTCTCTCTCTCTCTCTCTCTCTCTCTCTCTCTCTCTCTCTCTCTCTCTCTCTCTCTCTCTCTCTCTCTCTCTCTCTCTGCCTGTCTCCCTCTCTCTTTTTTTCAAATACTTACCTCACGGGTTTCCGAGGGAAACAAAGGAGCTTTACTCCTCTCTCTCCCTCACTCATTTGCTCCCCTCCCATTCTCCTCTCTCCCTCTCTTTATTTGTCGGACTGTTGTTCTGTCATTTTCTATTCTTTTTACTCTCCCTTGTTCCCTGTCTCCCTATCTTCTCTTGCTCCCTAGCTGTTTTGCTGTGTAGCTACAGTAAAATGGGTCCTCAGTCAGTGGCTCTGGAACCATTAAATTGCTCTGAATGGCCTCACCAATATGCTCATTTGATTTATCCTTTTTTTTTTTTTTTTTTTTGCATTACACCAGGCGATGAACAAAGCAGCGGTACTGTAATGCTATGGTACTTTTGGTAACATCGACTGCCTTTAGGCCTGTGTCATGAATGCTACTCTGTCTATGATGCAACTTGCAGTAACTCGCTCGAGGTTGGTCATGTAATAAGTGTCAAGAGTGAGTAAGGAAGTTTTAGGGAACAAGG
The DNA here is from genome assembly GCA_016785285.1 of Brachirus orientalis. Classification (NCBI taxonomy): domain Eukaryota; kingdom Metazoa; phylum Chordata; class Actinopteri; order Pleuronectiformes; family Soleidae; genus Brachirus; species Brachirus orientalis. Next base: position 4,062,175 of record JAFBJR010000367.1, on the reverse strand, counting down.
AATTCATACTTAAGGTCTTTGACCCGCTTCTTGTTGATTTCCACAAAAGCATAAGCTTATTTCTGAAATACAATGAAATTCACATCAAGCTATAACAGGACGATGTTTTGCTTCCTGCAAAGAATACTAGGCTGTAGCCATATCAGAAAATGAATGATATTAGTATAAGTATCATCACATGATCAGATTAAGTGTGTTTGGAAATGTGGGAAATAACATTGACATAGGACTCATGTTTTGGTGGATGTGGATATTAGGTGAGGTAAATCCAGAGGTGAAATGCTGAGGTGGACTTGGGCATGGGCACACACACAACCTGGCATGAAGAAGCTGCTGCTGCAGTGTTTCTGCACAGATTTTCTTTATGTTGATTTTTATTGTTGACCATTGTCAAACATTTATATTATCTAATTTTATATTTTCTTTTAATATGACTTGAAGTTACTTCATAGTAATCATAAAATGAATGTATGGTAAAGTAAGCCTTCTGGGAACTATTATTTTATTATGCCTTTTTCATATATTTCATTTTCCAGCCTTTGGGTTCCCCTGTTGCTGCTGTACCTGCCTCACACACACAGACACAAACACAGGTTTGCACATCTATTCTTCTTAGACACTGCACTGATTTCCAACCCATACCTAAACAACCTAAACAAAGTTTTATCCAGACTCTGAACCAAGCCAGTTAAACCGTATCCTTATCTTGTTATTGCAAAAAAGCTCCTAAAGAGGTAACAAATACAAGTACACAAATACACACGCATACAGCAGGCAGAGGCCATGCAGTTTTCTGCTGACTTTGCTATTATTGCAACATCTCTACTGTTGAATAATTCACTCCCACACACACATACACACACATACATATGCGTAGTACATTTCCATTCATTGGCACATGTGTTACTTATGCCCACACAATCTCTCAGTCTGACACAACACACACAAGTGGAACTGCAATGTTTTCCATTTCCCTTTGCACAATGGGACAATGGGGAGATTTCATTACCCTGTGTAATACGCATGACATTTTAACAGTCTCTCCATGCATCGATCCTTTCATCCACCCTCCTCTCCCCTGCCACCTTTCGAATCACCTGTTTATCATCATTGCAAGTTAATTACTCCATGGAGTCGCTCATTTCCACATGTGGGGATCTGTTTGTAGCTGTGTGTTTTTTTTTTTTGCTTTTTTTTACTTGTTGCAGTTTTTGCAAATACTGAATCTTCTGTCATACATTTGCAGTTATAGGTGCAATATTAAAATGCTTCATCACTTATTAACAAGGAACTGGGGAGGTAATGGGTTGTACCCATTCCTCTCCCTTCAGTTTCTTTCTGCACAAACTCGCCATCAAGATAATTTTAATTATCTCAGAAAATGTTACCAATTGAAAATTCATATAAGATTAACAACACAGCCATTCTATGCACTGTTTCCTTTGTTGTAATGTCTTGGTGATCACCTTTCATTTCAGTTGCTGCTCTGTTTCTCGCTTCCTCTCTTTATCTGTCATTCTTGAGCATCAGTCTGTCTCCGTCTCCCTCACACCCTTCCTCTGTAACTGTGGTTGAAGCCTCTGCAAGACCCTGAATGCGTTCCAAATGAAATTGCCGAAGCAGCAGCATAAGATATCTATCAAGGCTCACCAGCATCGCAGGAGTAAAGAGAGCTTCTTATTAAATCACATTAGCTACATTGATTTCACTGTTGGCTTGCTCGACTTTTTGTCTCTTTCACCAAATGAGCTTTTAACTCCTGGCTGGCCACAGCATTACTTACTTATATTACTGGAGACGGACATTAATGGTATTGTACTGTAAAGCAACACGGCAGCTGAAGTCACAGTAAAGCCTGTACTTCTTCTGTCTGTTGAATTGATTTGTTTTTCAAAAGATTAAATGTTATTGAAGTCACAGGTACCGAGTGGGGACCTGTAGAGTTTTTATATTGTTCATCTGGAATTGAATCTTGAGTACTTTGATAAAGCACCTATCACACAGCAGCCTCTTTTCTAGCTGCAGCATCTCAATAGCAACAAACACACACATACAAAGCTGTGTCAAGGGATCAGAGCTTAACGCCCTGTGTGATAGTTGAGTGGATTATAGATGGTATAAAGTTGATGTTTGGGTGAAATGAGGGTTTGATTCGGTATTTAGTGCTGAGTTGGTTCGTTGCAGAGCGGCTGTGCTGATTAATTTTTCTTTGTAAACTTGTAGATTAATATTTTTCCAATCTTGAGTATTGGACCTGAGCCAATCTTTGCATTTTTTAACTGATTAGAAACCATCAATCATCCCAATCACCACACCCAGATCATTTACACTAGTGGAAATTATTTTTCCTTACCTATCAAAATATAATTGGTTGTATTTTAATACAATACCTCATTTTGATCTGCTTTGGTTCACTCTGTCCTCTCTGCCTTGAGTGATGTGGTGCACACACACACACATTTGCGCTTCTATCAGAGTAAGGACCCTCATAGACATAATGCATTCCCTAGCCCCTTACCCTAACCGAAACCCAATTCAAACCTCACCCTAAAACCAAGTCTTAACCTTGAAAAGGCCCTTTTAAGGGGTAAAAAAAAGTGAGGACCAGCCAAAATGTCCTCACTTTGTCAAAATGTCCTCACTTTATAGGGTTTATCCGATTTTTGGTCCTCACTCTGCAGCAAGTACAAGAATACACACACACACACAGGCTGTGTAACAGTTCAGTGAATGACAGATGTACAAATCTTGTTGTATTGTCAGGCACATCACTGAGCAACCTGGCTGCGCTATTTCCAATGATGTAGAAGTCGATTCGAGTGTAATCGATAGGCGTTCTGTATTGACAAACCAGCCAGGCCAGCAGTCCCAAGCTGACCTTGTAAACCAATGTGAATGGGATGAGGCAACATGGTTATCAGACACACTGTACTGTATGTTACTTATTAGATGATATAAGAACTCTTTTTTTACCACAGACATAATGGAGAACTATTATTCTCATCTTCTCACTGTCAAGACCTTGGATCTGTTTCAGAAATAGATTTAATTAATCATTACAAATAAAGGTGCCCTTGTTTATGTAGTTAATCTCTGGGCCCATTCTCTATTCATGCTGCTTTGTTCAAATATCCTGAACAGGAAAAAAAAAAGCCAGCCTACAGTGTATGATAAGTATTATAATCTTACATTATTCTCCTTTGGTTTATTGAGCCCCTGAAAGTGTTTGAGTTATCCTCAACTGTTGTGTAATCATGCTGAAATGACTGCCATATGTGAACTAGGGCTAAAACTAATGATTGTTTTCATAATTGATTTACTGGGGATTCATTTATCGATTAATCAACTAGTTCATCCAAATGTTGATGGTGTTTCCCACACCTTGAAATTATGATGTTCTCTGAAGTCTTGTTTTGTTCATAAACCTAAAGTATTCAGTGTTAATGATTTCTTTGACATATGTAGCAAAGGTGCCAAAAAAAGTTTTTTTCAGCATTTATGAAGCTGAAAAATCTGAGAACTTGTTTTAATTATGTTAACTAAACACTCATACCAATTAGCTGATTATCAAAATAGTGGATGAGTAATTTAAAATAATAATCATTCAACAGCATTTTTTTAAATGTGATATGCAGAATTATGAGTTTAAATTTATGGAAGCCAAGGCAACATGGTAGGCATTAGTGCTTTACATATGCATATATGCAGATATGCTCATGCCATCATGTTAAGTTTAAGAATCATGTGCATTCAGTGAAATGTTACAGACTGCAGATGCATAGATGTGGGTTTGAACATTTGGTAGTGATGGGTGATGCTCATGTGTACATACACGCCTGAGTAGCTCCATCCCATTCGCGGACACTGTTAGATAGGCAAACTTAACTGCCCTACACTAGACCTTTTCTTTATTCCGTTTCTTTATTCTCACACAGAACATATGCACGATTCCTATATTGAGACATATCTAACGGGAGCAGTATAGACCCCAGTTCTTATATGATATCTCCTTATGGTAAGAAGCTTTGCTCTTGCACTGACATCCCCTCCCCCATTGCTGCTTCCTGCTCCCCAGCCATCACCATCCACCCCCAGTCATTAACTTTCCTTTTTTCCCTCCACTGCTTTCTTGTTCCCCTTTTTCTTTCTTCAACCCCCCCATCCAAACTATTGTGATCCCCGCCCCCCCCCCCCACCTGTTCCCCTATCCCACTGTACCTCCCCTAGCCACTGCCTTTCCACCTCATTTTACATGACCTCCCATCTGCCTCAACCTCTTGGAGGCTGGAGTTGGGGGACGATAGTAGGAAAAAAAACAGAATGAGAAGTAACGAGAGAGAGAGAGACAGAGAGCGCAGTAGGGATGGACCAGACTTGCTAAGAAGGTGGAGAATGTAGGTCTCCAGTTGTGTCTTCATTAATTATGCACTTGTCATACAACATGCCAGAGGATGTTTTTGCTGATGGGTAGATTTACATGGATTTATATGGTTCATATAACATGGCCGATATCCAGTTACATATCCATGATGCTGGTTTTGAAAAATAATATCTGTGAACTGTATGAAATATGGAAATAATTTTGACATGTAAAACTATCTGAGTTATCCTAGTTATCCAGCTTATCTTAATTAGTCAGTTTAAGGCGACTGGACCTGCTTGAGTCAAGTTGAAGACATTTCACCTTTTGTCCAAGAGGCTGTTTCAGTTCAGACTGACCAGTGGAAAAATACGGTATTCGGTCTCTCTTGGCTGAATACCTGTATCAAGAGTCATTACAGTGTGTCAAACAAAGCAGGTCATTCAACCACATGACCTGTTTTTGATGTGAAATGGGGTCACCTTCATGGGAACTGCACCCAGCCACAGGTCCAGATATGTGGATGACACCTGGGTGATGAGGCAACAGAAGCCTCACATTGAAATATACAATATAAACCAACACACACAGACCAATAACTGCTGTTTGACTCCCACCGTCCCCTGGAGCACAAACCTCCCATCATCAGAACCTTGCAGTTTACCTCAGAAAGTGCAGTTTGGGTAGAAAACTGGGCCCTCATTAAAACCCGAAGAAGACCATCAAGCAGGGAAGAAAAGCAATAAATGGAACAACACTGTGATTCAGTACATTGGTGGAGTCTCTAAGAAACTTAGATGTTCCACATCCCTGTACACTTAAAACCCTGCAACAGATTGAAACAGAAACTCTGAGTCAAAAACAGAGCAGTATGGTTTTTGCAGTGCAATGAAATGAGGAGTTTACAAAACTTTACATTGGGGAAACCAAGTGACTACTGCTTAAACTCATGACACTCATGAGAGGAGGTGGACTAAGACATCAGCTTTCAGCCACCAACAATGCTGTCATGAACTCTCTTCCAAAATTGAGCCACACGCAGACACATAACACTCACACAATACCAGACTTTGACCCTAATGACCCTCTTTCACACCTTGACTCAGGAAAAAAAGTAACAACCTGAAACTGAGTCATGGGGTAAACAACTGTCTAGACAGGTTTCCAGCCAACAGAGGCTAAGTACCTGGATTTTTCCACCAGTTAGTCAAAAGTGAGGTGTCTAACTGGAGCATCTCCCAAAGATCTAAAACTAGAGAGGTAAAAGTAAAAAAAAAAAGAAAATCCATTTACAGTAGACTAGAAAATAAGTGGTATGACCAAAGAATGTGCTGTATTTTTCGAAATTTCAACGGTTTCACGATATACAAGAGTATTTTCTCTGCATAAGTGAGTGAGAGCGAGAGAGGCACAGTTGAGCGTGTGTGTGCTCCTACTGAGCGAGAGAGGGAGCAGCAGAGTTGAGTGTGTGTGTATGTGTGCGTGTATTTGTGGTCGACAGAGAGAAGGAGTGGTGCAGTTCTGGGTGACTGTTAACGTAACTGCATACGCTCTAACTCATCTTTTTTGCTAAGGTGAAGTAAAGTGCTCATGGCTGCAGTTACTACCAATGTTACTTCTTCAGCAAAGACCTTGGCATGTGTGATGCAGCAGTGAAAAGGGTCCCCCACTCATAGTGTTTAGTTGCACCACATTATGTTTTACATATACTGGTTTTTGGTATGAACCAGTATACCATTACAACCAGGCCTAGGGATAAACCTGATCGCAACAAGGGTGTGGAGACTCCGTCTTTCCAACTCCCAACAAAACCACCAGTAACACACTAAAGGAACTATTTTAAAGGTTTATTAAAAACAAGCACACAACTGTCTGCTGGCAGTCTGGCTGAGAGTGGTTGAAGGGAAGTCCCCTGCAGCTGAGATGATTAGGCCTCTTAAACTGGAACCTCCTGTGCAGGACCAATCAGCTCTCAGGATCCACCTAGACACTCACACACATGTCATTTAATCACACATGCACACCTGCAACCCATCACACTCACATACAGACTCACATGAGTAAAAAGGAACCCACAACCCTGGGGTTGTAACAACTGCCCAGCACTACATGAAGCATAGTGTACACTACATTATTGTCCTTTGATTATCTCATAGCAGTAAAAACAGGGTTAAGAAACATTTGGAGTTGCAAGTAAAAATAGTTGTGATCTGCCAGAAACAACTGGGTTGCCTCCCAGTCGCTGAACATGCTCACTTGTCATCCAGCTGCATGATATTGCCTCCAGAGTCTTCAAACTAAGTGAACAAGCTTGGCGCAGCATTTCTCATCATCAGGTGAGACCCTCACCTGATGCACTGATGCTCTGCAACTGTTTTGTTTATACACACTCAGATAGAATCACAAGTTTATCTCATATTACTCTTGACACTTCATATCATGATAGAAGTAGGAGGATGTACTTTTCTTTTTTCTTAATTTCAGTAGGTGGGTGATGCTGTAGTGCAGCCAGCAGACAGTGACACCTCACAGGAGTAATGTGTCAGAACCAAAGCGGCAGGATGATGCTCTTTGATTTTGGCTCATATTTGGACATTTACAACTACACTATCTTTTTAACACTGTAATGTTGCATGATGAGAAAGTGCACAATTTGCATGCATACATACACATCTTTACTGCATATCTTCAGGTGTCAAGTGTATCCTATATTTGTGTGTTTGCGTGTTATTGCTAATAAAATCTAAACTGAGGCAGAAGTGCTGTGGGTGTTACAGTTCTAAAGAAACTGAGAACTCAACTAACTAGGTCATCTTTTCTTCACGCACACGTGCGCACACACACACATGCAAACAGGCACCTTTAATACTGCAGGATAAAGCAGATTTAGGCTCTCTCAGCCTCCTCCTTTATTTAGCCGTCTCTGGGCACTTCTCTTCTCTTTTTGAAGATGGAAGAGCAACTAAAATGAAGCCTCTACTCCACCAGACTCATCATTATTATAAAAGGCCGTCGTACTAAAGTGGGCAAAATGGCCTTGTGTGTGTATAAGGTTTGCACTGGTTTGGCAGCAGCTTCACTTGGTGAATGCATGAAAGCAAGGACATGGAGCAGGTTATTTAAAGAAATGACTTGATCTGGAGCAGCACCAATAACCACTGGTGTGAGAACATGAATGATCTATTTGATATCGTTTGTGTCGGTTCACCTGAGAATTTTATCCTTTCCACAGGAGACATTTTGATTAATGATGTAACACAAAATAACTGTTTTTTTTTTAAACTACACAGCTGAGAACACACTATGAGAGTAGGACTGCACACAAACTGTATGTACATCTGGATAATCATGTTTTTCTGTTCTCATCATTTAAAAATCCAAGGGGTGTAGTTACCCTATTGACCACTGGAGGCGCACATTTGCTGCACACTGTGTTACTTGCATCACCCTGCTGATGCAGTTTAGTCAAGAAGTAGTTCATGGTCTTTTTTAAGCCTCAAGTCTGTCATCTTGACCCTGATTTAATTTCCATAGTTGATTCTTAGTTTTACACAGTGCCTCATAAAAGAGAGTGCAAACAAGATGAATCAAACAGATTTGCACAGTTCATGCATGACATTAGATTTTGACAGTGGTACATGATAGTACCCCAGGTGACGGAATCAGGTAATCACTTTAATCCTTAAGCAAAGCAGCACATCAAACAATATCTATATTTTGAATTTTACCAAAATAAATCTGTGTAAATATACCTGCATTTTCCAGTAACATTTCTGTTTCCTCCTTGTGAGTTTTTTGATCTATAGGGAATCAAATAAATCACATTGTTTCACATCAGAGTGAAGTAGATACAGACACAGAATTTCTGCTGAAATTAATGCCAAATGGAAAAAAGTTTACATTTTTGTTCAGTTAGTGACAATTTTTTTTGAATTAGACAAACTGCTGTCTGACAAGCATTTTTGTTGCAAATTGTAACTGGGACTTGATGAGAGTCAGATAATCTGATCATACATGTAGCAATTGCTAGAAAATAGATAGTTTGATGAACTTTTCTGTGTTTTTTGATACAGTACTGTCTCTGGACTTCATTCCAGGTTTCCAGATTTCGACTTAATCTCATGCTAATTTTAATAACCCTACTGGAGTTGTTCCATTACTCATATTTTTGCTCTTACTAGGATCCTATTCTTTGTCTTTAGTTTTTTAGTGAGGGGCCATTAAAAAACCTATAATACATAAGTAAAAACACAGGAGAAAAATACTGGTGGATTTTTTTTGCAGGAGGGCACATCTATAAAATAAATATTAGTGATCATATAATGATTCCCTCCAGCTGTGCAGTAGCACAGATTATTATCTTTGTTTTGTTCTTTTCCTTTAACCATTTCGATTAAATTATTTTGGATTGGAAATGATCTGCATTGTGCTTTGGATCAGTGGCAATCCAACACTAAGATAATGAATCCCAAACAGCACATTAAAGTAAAAAAGAGGCTGAGATGCAGCTTGATTTCAGGGAGCATCCACATTCTATGACCTGCTTAGGGACAACTTAAATTCTTATCAGTTGCCATCTGTGTATTGTCTATGTTTTGATTGTTTGTGTGTGTTTGTCAGGGTTGATTATGCAAACGAACGATTTGTGCTTTTCATCACATTAACTACAGCTTAATTCTGGGTGTGTTTTATGAGATTTTGTCTGATGCATGATTGTCCTGACAGCGCTGAGTGTTTGAGGCTTGGTGTGGGTTATGAATGTCTCCATCTTTCATATATTTTCGTGTCTATGAGTGTGTGTGCATGTGTGTGTGAGAGAGAGATTGTGGGTGCCTGTGTGTTCGATGTGCTGCTCTTTGTGTCGCTGTGCTCAGAATGCTGATGTGTCACGCTGCAGCACTCCTCCACTTAAACAGCTAACCTCTCTTCCTTTCCCTCCTTATACTCTTTCTAACCCTTCCTTCTTCCTTTGTTCCCTTTCTTCTTCCATCCCCCATTGTTTATGTCTTTATTTTTCTGCCTACTTCATATCCCTTCTCCCTTAAATTCATCTTGCTTTTTCTGCCTCGTTTGTTTTCTTTTGAACTGCGCAGTAACACCGACTATGTTTCCTCTCATTGTCTTTCAACAGTCAAATCTTTTACACATTTTGTGTTTTTGCATCTCTTTGTGTGTGTGCTCATGTTTTTATGTGTGAGAGGAAGTGAAGGTATGTGTTGGTTAAGTGCGGTGCCACTGCCAGTATACAGAAGTCCATTCATATGGGCAGCCAAAACAAAACATCATCCCTCACCTTAACCATCACCAGTTAGTGCCTAACCACGATTCAAAACTTAACCAGTTCCCCAAAGATGAGGGTCTGCCTCATTAAGGCCAGGTTTTGGTCTTCCTGAGGACTTCTGGTTCTGACAATGTTATTGTTTCTGCCAGAAAAAAGAAGTAAGAAAGACAAGTACACAAACACACACAGAGCTCACGAAACGGCTCCATTTTTATCATCCAATCACATCAACGCCATCCACTCGCATCAGCTTGCTCTACGAAGAGCTACAGCCTGTGACAGCCACAGCCCCCGGCAACCCACATATGTCCATGCCAGAAAGCGGAGGCTAACGCTGCAAAGCTGTCTCTGTGTTGGCAGCATCTGTCCCTATGCCAGATCCTTGATAATGAAATCTGACCACAGTATCGCGAGATGTAAATGCAGAATATAATACACTAATGAAGATTTTCCCTGCAATGCCTATGATTTGTGATGAAATTTTGTCAGCGAACATCTGCCTTTGGTCACATGGATCCATGGCTGTGAGATAATGAATTAATTAGACAGGATAATGAGTCGTGATCGACTAGAAGATGAATAAGACTGTTCATGCATAAGACATGTAGCTGAGATTAAGATTGGGGGTTACTTAAGTTGAACTTTAAGTCACAGTTACTTGTAGTTAGACTTTAGTCTCATTATATAATATAAAACTTAATATCATGCATTTATAGTTCTTAATGAGCATTGTGTTGTGGCCTTGGAGCTGTGTTGTTTCCATTTTCTGTATTAAGTACTCTTCATAGCAAATATAACTCTAGCTGCTTTTAATTCAGCAGTGGTACTGGTTAGTGATGGTAACAGGAAGATTGGACAAGCAACTTTTTGTTATAAGACCAATCCATCATGTTTTTCTACATGCATCAGTAGCCCAGCCATGTACCCCAGCTCCTCCGGGCCAGATGAGATATGGAGCCAGTGTGTTATGCCTGCTCTGGGGTTGCTTTCCAATTGGACGTGTACATGATGCCTCCACTGGGATGAGTCCTGTTGGGTGCTACTCCCGTCTTTTGTGAAACTTGCACACAAATCTTCATAGCAACAGATTTCCCTTTTGTCTTCATGGTTCAAGAGACCTGGGCTTTGGCACAAAACTGTAAAGATGTATTTGGTACAGACAAATGGGTTCCTGTCAGCTGTACAGATGCCATATTTGGAACAGGAACTTGGAATTCTCAGCTTTCCTGTGGAGTAAGGAACGGCTGTTTTAACTTTTCAGTGGTGTGTGTGTGTAAGATGCTTATCACCAAACAAAGTAAATTGTGTTTTATTTCAGGCAACATCACAGCAACATTCTACTAATAGTGACAAAGTTGCTTGAGCGCCTCAAGGCTGCGTTACTGATATAGCTGTTAAGATAAGTGTGTTAGATATGCCTTTGTTTGTGTGTGTGCATGTGTGTGTGTGTATTCCTCATGTTGTGGGGACCTAAATCTGTTTTCACAGTCACATTATGGGGACTTGTCTTCCTTATGGGGAAAAAAAAATCAAGTTCCCATATGTGGTGTGCACTACATGTATGTTGAAGCTGTACTTGAACATGGGGTGATTGTAAGAACATCTGAAGTTGAAAACACCCCCCCCCCCCACACACACACACACACACACATTCTTGCTCCTCTGTTGTGATGTTTATTAGTGGCAAAAGCACCATGATGGTGTTTGGTATCAACCAGGGAGAGATGTGTAATCCACTCCAGGAGAGTGCATTTGTGAAGATAATGCCTGTTGTGTTTTTTTGTGTGTCCTGTGGTTGCTTCTCGAGTGATTGTGAGTGATGTGTTAAGTAATTCAGACAATAAATGCTCACTCTTTTGTTTTCCCATGCTGTTTTTACACACACATGCACACACACATTTTTTTGTGTTTGTGACCGGTCTTCATTTTTACAAAGACAGTGATGATGGGTTCCTTGATAATATAGCTGTTGACACTACAATACCACAGTCTTTGCAAAATTATAGATTTTTCTGATGAGTAGGATCAATTGTACAATGGCTCACTCCTCTGTAGTTTGTGGAATAAGAAACAAAAAATAACTCTACATGTTCTGCTACTATACCACAATAATATGACCAGTTACTGTAAGACACAGCCTTAACAACGCATTCAACAACTTCATCTACAAAATGGGCTTTCAATGGGAGAAATGTGATGGTTCTGTTAGGATATACAGTATGTGAACTCTGTCTCTCCTAACTAGTTTGATAAGTTGATATCATGTCTCACTGATTAAATCTAACTTTGAGACTGGAACTGTATTTGTTGATCCTCTGTATTTCAAGGCCATGCAACTGAAACAAGCGAAAGCCCCACTATATCTTCACACCCTTTTTCACCAGTGAATGTAGCATGAAATATGGTAAATACCAGGTATTAGGGATGGAAAATCATATAGCATAGTGTGTGATAGTGAAGGGACAGAGAGAGAGTGTGTGTGTGTGTGTGTGTGTGTGTTGGGGGGGGGGGGGGGGGGGGGGGAGCAAACAAAAACAAGAGAGGAAAGACTGTAAGAACAGCAGCAAGATGAGGAAAGTGGATTCAGAAGGCATGATAGCAAAAACACAGAAAAGGAATATTCCTGTGCATCCATGTGTAGTGACCAAACTTCATGAGAGACAGGCACACATTTTACCCCCGGCACAATAACATATGCATATTATCAGAGTCCATCTCGTTTGTCTCTTTAGGTCTTTTCTGTTTCGTTCATGGTTTCCCCATCTCCTTTCTTTCCCTCCTCTCCGTCCACCATTCTCTCAGTCTATCTGCACCATCTCTGTCTCTTTGGAGGATGGATGTAGTGGGTCGTCAGGATTCGATAACACTAACCTTTATCTCCTCCATCCGCATTAGTGACAGTCTCTTCACCCTCGCCATCTCCCCCTCCTCCTGCCCCAGGGTCCCCTCTGCCGACAGACAATCAGCCTGTTGCAGTTTAAGACAATATTGTGTTTGTTTGTGTGTGTGAGATGTGTAACGAGCATGAAATAAGCTTCAGTCATCCAGCCGATCTGCTCCGTCAGAAGAAGAGGAGAGGGCGGCGATGTAACCCAAAGGGGGAGATGGAAGAAATGCCTGAATGGGCTCAGCTGGAATGATCAATAGTTTGGATGACTCCTCAAACATTTATGACAAGGGGTAACTTTTGATATTCAGCCAAAGATGCAAACAATACTGGTTCTGTTGTTTTACAAGATCAGGAATCTACTTTTAATGCAAACATGTGAACATAATAGCTACCTTACCTATTCTGTGTCTGTTTGGTGAGTCAGATGGGGAAACTTTAAATAATTAATGCAAAACATCTGCAAGATGCAAAACTGACACAAACAGTTGGGGAAGTGCAGAGGCAATAAAGCCATGGTGCCAGTGTTGCCGATTTATGGGGCTCACATATGAACTTAATAGTTTTAATCACTTCTTGTACAGTTGTAAAGTTACCACCACCAAGTTGAAGCTTTCAGTCTCTCAGTCATGGATGTATTGTCAGAACTGAATTGGACACCTCCCCTCTGGTGCTGTTTATTCCTATGAAGCTGCTCACCCAGCACATACAAATTTTCTAACTTACAGGTTTATTTCTGGGTTATGCGGCCCAAACGTTTTGCACAGTACTGTTACTCCCATAGTAAGACTATGGGGGTCACATAGTCTTACTATGGGAGTAGTTATGTGGTGTTCTCACGAGTGGAATACTCCAGTAACATGCTGAGTACACGTGTATTGCACAATAAGCGAATTTGACCAGGATTTTGGTAACCAGCTACTACACTATATATCTATCTAATCCCTTTTATTGCTTATCACAGCAATGTACAGCGTTGAGTTTGATTATCACTTTGCAAAGTTTGTGAGCTAGTGCAATATGGTGAGCAAAGCACTTTCTTTTATAATTTACAATTAGCTTCAATGGGACAGGAAGAACATGGAATGTATTTTATAATGAAATCAGATATGACATCCCTCCGGAATTTGGAGGCTTAGCTTATGGGATAAAGCAGGTGCATTTGGTGTTGTTCAGCAACCAAAGCAGTATTTGTAGGTTTCCTGGAAACTATTGGAGGAATAAAAGAGGCAAAAAGGACAACACAAAAAGAGGAAAAAATAAGGTTGAACCTCAAATGGGTTGTGTCTCAGTAGAGAAAAGCAATCAAGTATTTGTGGCAGTGGCAGAAACTGCAGCACCAATATGGTACCAGATGCTTTTGGGGCATAGGTTGAGAGTGTACTGAATGTTGGATTAAAGTGGTGTTTTGATACAAATGCCTCTTCAAAGGCTGAGCTACATATTTTGTTAACTGTATATAATATATTGATTGCATTGTGCAGATACAGCAGTGAGGGAGAGAGAGAGAGAGAGAGAGAGAGAGAGAGAGAGAGAGAGGTGTGGTTTGCTGCAGGTTCCCCAGCCATCCCTCAGCTGCAAGTGACTGAAAGAGAAATGGAGAGAGGGATGCTGAAGAAAAGGGGAATGGGAGGAAGTAATGTGCTCCACTGCTTTCAATATGACTCCAACACTAACCTACCCCTTTGTGGCCCAGCTCTGTTCAAGTGGATTTATAGCTCCTCTACTTTTAATTTACCTTCTTTGACTTCCTCTTGACCTTCTTTTTCCAACTTGGTGCTGTTTAAACTACCTGATCAAAAATATTATACCATATATCATCTCTAATACTTTGTAGACTTTTGTGATTTTATGTGAATGTGAAAAAAAATTCTCTTAAAAGTGACAGTAAGAGCACATGTGAGCTGTTGGAGTTACATTTTTATTTATGTTTTCGGAACTTTGCAAGTTGAAAACCATTGGATTCTCACTCTTGGGTTTTTGATGATTCACAGAGATTTTATTTTTCATATTATTGCAAGTCTTAAATCTTTGACTTGTTGAAACTGATGCAGTATTTCTCCATTTTAAGCAATTTCCTCTTCTCATTACTGTTGACTGTCAGGTGTGAGAATTCCTTTAGGTTGTGAACAATGTAAAAATGAATGAGTGGGTTCTAAGTTTTATGTGCAAAATGAAGTGAAAATCTTCATGTAATTGCCACCGACATATGCAATTAAAACACTATATACAGGCCTATATACTCTTTCTTTCAGTGTGTGTGTTTATATGGACTGTATATTTAACTTATACTTTCAGCCAACAATGCTGGGGACTGGTTCAATCCTCTACTTTAGCTGCTGCACCTTGAAAAGTAAAATAATAAACTCTCGCATCATCAGAATATGTAACTTCAGTGTCATTACTCCAAGGGGATGAGCTTCTTTTCTCTGCTGACCTCCCCCAGAGAGTTTAACCATTCAGCCATAAGGTGGAAAAAATGAGCGGGGGGGAATAAATGTCCCTGACACAGACAGAATTAGTGCCATACATGTCTGCTGCAGTCAAGGATTGTCCCCCTTTTCCACTTCTCACACTTTTTTTAGTGCTGTCATCTCCAGAAGAAGACACAACTCTAACAAAAGGCAGAGAGAGAGGGAGAGAGAGAGAGATCGCAAGGAGGGTGAAGGAGAAAACCTCATTAGTGAAAGAGTTTAAGTTGGATGATGAGAACAGGCTGGGGGGAAGGACAACATGAGATAAGACAGGGTTGAGAGAGACATGAGATAGAAGGATGGCAGAGGTGTCACTTTTAACATTCTTCACTGGGGGAGCTAGAAATATCATCCGAAACTTGATCATGGTGTATGATGCATGCAGATGAAAAATGTCCTTAAATAACATACTTTTATTCATCATTCAAATAATTGCAGTGAATGCTTCACTTGACATGTGAAGCAACTACATGTGCAGTACTTACCAAAATGAAAACAAGTATTAGCTAAAATGAATAGAGACAAACTTTTTTACTTAACCATTTGGCATTTTGTCCTCACCACATGACTTTACCATTAGGTTCTAAATGATGTATTGAGGGTCCAAATTAAGTCAACGATGTCCTGACCCAGATAATTTTCTCTTGATCTCTATTTTTTGCATACACACACGCGCGCACACTGGTTTCCATGATTTCAGAGGACATTGCATTGACTTACATTAATTCCTGGGAGACTTACTCTAATCTCAGCCAGAACTACTGGCCTAGTCCTGACACTAACCCCATCCTATCTGTCAACATGTCTTTACCTTTAGATATAATGTAATAATTTACATTACTTGCTTTTTGTCCCCAAAGAATGCATGCTGGCATTGCATTGTTTGTATGGACACTTGTAGACATAATGCATTCCCCCACTCCTAACCTTAACCATCACAACTATATGCCTAACCCTAACCTAAACCTAACCCTAACCCTAACAACAGGTCTTTATCCTCAAAAACACCTGCCAAAATGTCCTCAGATAGGTTTGCTTGACAATTGGACCACACAGCCCATTTAAGACATGTACACACACACACACCTAGTCCCTTGTGAGTCTGCTTCCCAAAGACTTCCTGAAATACACTGCGTTTATCCTCCCATGGGCCTTTGGAAGCATAGTGATGTGATTTTCTCAGCTTACTCCCACCTTGTGTCACTTTAACACACACATGCACCAACACATGGGTGGGCAGACAGGATGAAAGGAGCATCAACATCCCTCTTGCCATCAAATGTGTGTATGGGTGTGTACAGCGTCCTCAGACTCAGTGCTTCAGGCTGTCTGGAATCAAGGCTGGAGGGAATCAATCATGATTCTTTTTTATTTAATAATGTTTCAAGGAATGTTCACACGTTTGTGTCTGTGTTCCAATTTGTTGCCTGTATCTATGTTGCTATTTTTTTTTATTTCCCCCGCCGCTTCTCTCACCCACTGATGGGTAATGTGTATATTAATTCACATTCAGCAAACATTCTGTGTATATACATTTATAAAGACCCTCTTTGCCAGTTAGTTTTCCACTTCCTTAGAAGACATCATCGTGTCTGCCATGTATCACAATCACACTACTTTCTGCTGTATGCCTGAGGGGCTTGTTTGCCAAACACAGATGTAACTGTCATTAAAATCCCACATTCTTACACTCACGCTTCCCTGCTGCCTCTGCTGCGGCTGTGTGTGTTTATGCGTCAGATTTGTGCTGGCGGTGAGCTTCAGTGCAGTGGTGCTCCTAAGGATCCCTCGTTTTCTTTCTTTCACTGTGATTGAAAGGCTTGGCGTGTAGTTTTACCATCATTATGATGACTCCTGAATAATACTTTTATGTCTAGGGTCATTTCAGGCCAGATTAGATCGAAAGGAGCATACTGACCATAATTTGATCATTATGAACTGGCTTTTGTTAATATATTGAAATATTTAAGAGCTTTCCTTGAAAAAATATCTGAAAAAATATCTATGTAGGTGTTGATTTTCACCACTATCTGTTAAGACCCTTCTTAAGAATCAGGGGATGTGATATATTCTGAATTTATGCTTTATTCATAATTATTGAAGAAGATGTTCAAAAGAAGTGCCCATATATATTTATGTCCAGATATATATCTGAGTCACACATAAATCTCCTATAAAGTATTTCTTGTAATATTTACAATTTAATTTTTTTAAATACTTTTTAAATACTTTCTTTTTTCTTTCTTTTTTTTTAAAAAAAGGCCAAGCTGTGGGGAGTGATGTCCCAGATGACCTCATCAAAAGGTTGTGTGTCAGGACAAGCTGTGGTTACCATGGCAACAACTGGTGCAGTTTAGGGTTTACAATGAATGCAGTCATTTAGTACTTGGATCCTCAACAATATATCTGCTAAGTTTAAATGTTTTGTACTGCAGTGTGGTCCCAACCCCATGTTGTAAATAGCATTTGACAACTAATTTAAATTATAATGCATTGTTGTAGTATTGCCTTAATGGAGTTCAATGTTCTGTTGCAGTACATTCACTTTATTGTGTTTCATAGATAAAAAGAAATCAAGACAGATTACATTGACAAAAACAGGAGGTTGAGGAAAGAGAAAATGGAGAGGATTTGAGCTGAGAGTTGTTTAGGATGCTGCAGATATAAGAAAGCTTTGAGGAATTTTTTTTTTCTTTTTTTGCTGCAGAACAGTCCCCCCTCCCTCATTCATTTCCTGCTTTCACAAACACTTGAAAGAGTCTCGCAGGCACACATTCCCACAGTTACAGTCACAGCTTCACTGACGCAAAGCTGCTTAATCGCAGAGTGATGAGGGTGAATTGGCTTATGTAGTGGAGGGAGGGAGAGAAGACATAATGGTGTCAATCTGTCTGCTTCACGAATGTCTCCGCAACTTCAGTCTCTTTTCTAAAAGCAGCTGTTGTCAATTTCTGTGGTTTTCAACTGTTTTTGCTTGTAAGTTGTTCTATAGTTATTGGTCTTGGCCTTCATCAGTTCTTGGCATGCAGTTCTGGGCATCATGCTTTGCATACTGGTTTGTTGTTGGCATCTGTGTGAGGCTTTAGAAAATGAACCCAGTGCAGCGTCAGCAAATCTTTATTTTGCAAAATTAGACTCTCCTTAAATGAACAGTGACAGCATTGGTTGTCCATTTAAATGTTGCCCTTTGTTTACCTTTACCTGACCTTCTTTAGCCTTGCAAATTATTCCAGTTGTCTAGTCCACTCTCCCAGAGGCAAAGGCAGAGGTCGGATGATGTTGGACTCAAGAGGGAGCGTGGCTTGTTTTGTCTTTCAACTAAGTTTTCTTTAAGAGATGCCTGCAGTCACTCCCTGAGATTTTTTGCCTAAACCAACAACCGTCAATTCTGAACACTGCAATACTCGCAGAGTTGTTTTGCAATCAGTGATGTTTCTAGAGAATGGCCTATTAGGAGAAAGTACTATGATAGAAGGAGAGAGAAAAGTGCAAGTGCGTGATAATGATGAGATGGGAGGAAAGAGATGGAAGAGGAGAAAATGACAGTTAGTAAGGTAAAGAGAGGACAAGAGGGAGTGTGCAGCTTAGTAAAAAGCTGTACTCATCCTTTGAATGGAGGGTGTGATGGTGATACTCTGATAGGATACAGAACGGTTAGATAAGATAAAGATCAGCTCTTGCTTTCTCCCCGGGAGCATTCCAGTCTGCCATCAGGTCCCCCATGCAGGTCAAATAAAAGCTGTGCTTTATTCAGAACCCTTCTCATCAGCAGGGTCTGGCTCTACTTCTCTGCTAAGCTGCTCAGCACCTGACAAGCACCTGACAAGGACAGTGTCAATGAATTTTCAGATCTGGAGTACCTGTCTATCTGAAAAAGCAAAACAAAACAAAACCATAATAATAATAATAATAATAATTTAGATATACATATTATGATATTTATCATATGATTATGATGTATCTGCCAGAAAACAAGGCTAAACAAGCATAGAAGTGTGAATATCTTGACAAACCTTTCTATTCTCAGCTTCACTCACTAAAATGTGTGAATGTAATTTTTAAAGGTCTTTGCAACCATGAATTAATGCACAAAACATACTAACTATGCAAAGACATGCATTATTTAGATTGCAAAGGCCATTAACGAACTGCAGTTTGCAAGTTTCAGTTTCGGTGTGGCTGAGGAATCGTAAACCAGTGAAATTAATGAAAGCGTGAGTGTACAGTCATGTCTCTGACCGCACCACTGACTTCGAAAGTAAAGTGTTAAATCATCTGATTCTCCACCGCCTTAATTAAAAAGACTGCAAACATGATGTGCCACCTTTTAGACTGTTGAGACTGTCATCCCTGTCCGTGCAAGCAGCTTATTATGGACCATAATGGCTTTTTAATGTTTGGCATCTTCTAGTGGTTGGATTAATTATGACCTAAGCAAAGAAGTGAGACAGTTGATGTGGTATAAAGAGCAACAAATTATACATTGTGAGAAGGTTGGGGGGAATGGACTGACAAAATATAGGATACTGATGCAGGAAATGCTGTATATCTCTTGTGTCAAACCAGTAATCATTGTTTCTTTTATCCCTGACCTTTTCACAACTTTAGCTTTGTGTTTATTATCATTCCCAAGTTGATGAATCTACAGTGTGCCTGGCATTGATATGTTGTTATGAGGCATATTCACAGGTAATGACAAACAATCTGTATAGTCATGCAGGTTGTAGGAATCATCAAAATCTTAAAGTTGTCTTCAGCAGCAGTTAACAGTCTCTTCTACATGCATTTTTTGTTGTTAATTCAAATTTCTGCTGCCCATTGGCCATGTTCTTATCCCCTTGCCTGAAGCGTGATATTGCTTCTAGGCCTTTTCTAAAAATATCACTGGTTACTCTTAACGTCTATGGAGAAAAAAGTAGACAATTATTTTGAAAGCTTATTCTAAACCATTACTTTTGGCAGCAACACAAAAGCAGTCCGCTGTGGTTGACATCAGCAAAGAGCTGGTGAACAGATAAACAGTTAGCATTCATCTGTCATAGACATACAGGCGCATGCATGCTGCAGAACAAAGATTAAAGTGCATAAGGAAAAAAAAACTGTCCATGAAAGGACAAATTGAAGCAAGAAAAAGCAAAACTCATATGATGGGTGGGAAAATGTATTCATTGTCAAATTAACTGCTGAAAGCAAAAGAGGAAGCTAGGGTTAGGGAGGGAGAACTGTAATGGTCATGAGGAGTTGGGTGCTAAATAATGTATTCTGCCAGTTTTCATTGTGTCTACGACTGAAACTGCTCCACAGAAGCAAGGAAGCTGTAATAGGATAAAGACTTCACTGCAGACATAATGGGAAAGGGACAAAGTATATATGACAGAGAAGATGGGGCGGCAGGCGTGCAGTTCACATTGAGAGGGACGGACATGCATGAACACAGTCAGGAATCAATTAGTAGTTGTGTAACCAGGTTTTAACACTCCACTGATTGCTGATGTTGGGTTTGCCACTTCACTACCCTGTCCTAACTTCAGAATGGTGAGTCTGTTGCTTCCTACTGCTATACAAAAGCTTTTAACACCATTTTTCTATGCAATCCTGCATGTTTAATTTACATTGGAGCTATTTGTGAAGAGGGTTTAAAATACAGTTTGATCTGATGTCAAAGAAGAGAAGACGGCTTAATGTGTGAGGTTGATGAAGGGGACAGTACTCTCTAATACAGTGTGATGGAAAAGAGACCACGGCTTAAAAAGTGGAGGAGATGCTCATGTGTGTTCCAAAGGGAATGGCGAGGTCACAGTTGATGTACACGCTGCTGTCAGCACTAGGGTTGGTCGTGTCCACAACCGGGGTGGATTTTTATTCTCACTCTGATGTATCTTATCAGACAGCACAACAACAAACCTCTTGGCCGCATGCTGCAGCAGCAGGTAGGATGTTTCCTCAGCAGAGAACAGTGAATGCCGCGTGATTTCCAGCACACACCTGGACTGTAAGAAGCAAAAACAATAACAGATTCAGAGATTATCAGCTGTTATGATGGGCTTGCATGTCTTGTTTTGTTCACAAACAAAAATAATTATTCAGTTTCTTTGTTATATGAAGCTTGGATACCAGAAAACATTCTTAATTTAAAAAAAAAATATATATATACATAAAAGAAATCCTCAAACTCATTAATCGGATAAGAAAATAGTTTAGTAGGCGTTTAATTAAATCATTGCAGCCATAGCATTGCATTTAAGTAAAGACTTAGGTTAGTTACTTTTTGCTTCCTCTGTTGGTTTTATGTTCTTGATTTTGTCAAATCCAGTAGTTGCTATTGAATAACCATTATGCATAGAGCAAATCTAACCTTCTAACTTAATTTCATGAGCACTGGCAAATATCTGGCAGCATAAGTAAACAACCCAACAACAGCTTGACTGTGATTACAGTTCCTCTGTTGTTAAATTATGACTGGTGTCAAATCACTCTGTATCACTCTGAAGTGAATATAAACCAAACCGAAGTTTAAGAGTAGCAAGTGCCAACTATGTTTCATTGCAGGCACATGTTAGAATAAATAAGCTGCATGATGCAGGCATAAAAAAACAAGAAAATTCATTCTTTCTTTATTCCAGGTTTGCTGGGATGTACATGTGTACATCATGTGTGTTCATGTCTTCAATAAAATCACTGCAGTCTACGGGGGTGTAATGAGAAGAGGAACGCTTCCTAAACACCTCTGTCTTAATCTATTATCCGGCCCAGACAATCATCATGCTGATTATATCAACAAAATGCACAGACAGAGAGGGGGTGGGTGCAATGAGTGGGAGAAAGGAATAAAAGGAACAAAGTAGAAGAGTAAAGAAATAAGGATGAAGAAAATGAAGATAAGCAAAGATAAAAGGAGAGACAAATGAGAAAGAGGGTTTTTCGCGACTAAAATAGACCAAACCACATCTATCACTGGTGCTCGTTTGTGTTTGCCGTGACGTAAAGAGCTAATGCGTTGCTAAATAAAAGCACTTCGCAATTACACGTGTCTTTAGAAAGTGTAGTTTGAGTGTTTTGTGTCTCTCTTTAAAGAGAATTTGAAAGTTGGAGAGCTACAGGGTGGGTTGGTGTTATTGTCTCCTCTCCTTTTGAAGGACTAGTCATTGAAGCACCTATAATTGTCAAAATGTTTTCTATTACAGAATACATGATGGGCTCGCAACAAAGTCTTGAAATTCAGTGTGCAAAAAAAAAAAAAATCCATGTATGCTGTTTACAACACACTCTTGCTCCAGTCTTGCTGTACAAATGTGTTTGTGACCCAGATGAGTCTTTTTCCCCCCTCTGTTGTGCGAGTAGTAATCCACAGATGCTCCTCCTCGCTCACGACTCAAGTCAAATATTATTACTGCTCCCACAGAAGGGCTGCACGAGGACGACCCTGATCCTCCGAGATGTTTGTCAGCCTCTAACCAGCGTCACAGATGACTCATTTTTGTTTTTCTGTCACAGCTCAGTACGTGACTGTTTGCTGCACATTTAAGTAAATGGTTGCTTCTTTTATTCTGTATTCATTTCTCTTCTCCATATCAACAGGCAACATGCATCCCCATACTGACAAGCCACTTGAGTAGCTCCAGTGGACAAATGTGTACTCATATGTGGTTTGAGTTGCAAGAAAAGTAGTCAAAAATAGCCATTTCATTTATCATAGTCATAAGTTCAAGCTCACCAAAATTAGTTTCCAAGACTACATTGGATAGTAAATGGACCAGGTGTATCCCCTGCTGAGTATAGAACCACTGCAACTAATACATTATGAATGAATCTGACACTTTAGACTTTTGTCCACAGTCTTATATCCATGTATATGTCTATATATTGGTAAACTCTTAGTTACCCATTTGCACGAATCATACTCATAGACTGGTATAAGTGTTGTGTCTTTGCTTTCACTAAATCTACACTACACTAGCAGTCAAAAGTGTGGGTACACTTTCTCATTGAATTTAAATGAGAAAGTGTACCCACTTGTCGGGCCCCGTGGCCCTTGTCGGGCCCCGTGACCCTCAATGAATGAATGAATGAATGTTGGTGTAATCTCTATTAACAGTATTGTAACCCATTCACAAATACGTCAGATTCAGAAATATCTTTCTGAGTGCTTTCTCACTTATCATATTTCAATGTCTTTTTTGATCCTCTCTCTCTCTCTCTCTCTCTCTCTCTCTCTCTCTCTCTCTCTCTCTCTCTCATCACTCTTATGCCCAAAATGTTAAGTGACCCATCTGTGATACCAAAAGGTACGTTAGGCATTAGGGAGTTCCCCTCCAGTCCTTGTGTGTGTGTGTGTAAATTTGTGCATCTGTGCATGTTGTTAACAGACCTCATCTGATGGATTCCTCCCAGTAGTTTTGTGGCCAATGAAATGCAGCCAATTGCTCTGCAGGCCTCGCTGGCAGCCAATCAAAAAAGAAATGGGAAAAAGGCTTAGTTATTAGATTTTATTACTGAACAGTTCTGTAGTCAGTACACACTTGCTGGACAGTGTAGCTTTACAGCAATTATTCAACATGTTGGAAAATCTACTACAGGTGCTTTTTGCTATGATTGAAATTATTATTATTATTCTTTTACAAAATATCTGCGCGGCTGGAGTTGTTATCTCGATTATCGGTTCATTTTTCTTCCAAATTCAATTTTTTATTATTTTTAATTAGTTTTTTTCCATTACATTCTTTTTTAAAATATTTGACATTTTTGTTTCAGACAAAGGGTGTCTTAAAATGTGATTGAATAAAAGCCAAGTAATAAAAATAACATTGCACTATTTTATCATTTGCTTTAATACTAAATTATATCAGACAAAATATTTCAGAGGTTGAAGAAAATCTTTTTAATGAAAAGAAAAAAGCTTGTCTAATACATCTGTATGTCATCTGTTTTTCCAGTCTGCCCTCACCTCTTTATCTTCCTTACCCTTTTCATTTTTTGCTTGCTCTTGCCCGCCTTCTCCTCATCTGTCTTCCCACCACTCAGTCCATCCATCCCTCCCGCTTGCCCTACTTTGTTTCATCCTCTTCAAAGTGGGTCTCTTGTTGTCAATGTCTGTCTGTCAGTGGCAGTGGTGATGAATTACTGATACTGCCAGTGTAGTTAGTGAAGACCGTAACAGCTGACTGATGCATCTCTATGGGGGAAACGATCAGCACATTATGCAGTATTGATTTGCCCTCGCATACTTGTATGTCAGAGTCGGAGCGGTGGGTAATATGATGGCATTTGGTGTGTTTTGTTCCGTTATGTGTTACCTAATGGTCTCATACTCAAACTGTACTTTTTAAAAATTAAGAACTGACTGTTCAGTTACAGTATGTCAATGACATACTGTAGTGGATTCGGATTTCATTAAACCCTGTCCGTGTGACTTAAAATGACAGTAAACACACATATTACGGACAATAATAACTAACCTTTTCCCATTTAGGGAATTACAGATTTCTACAGATTAAAGTGACACACAGTGTTTAGTGATATTCTAGCGATGGACAGATTTAAGCAGCAGCCCAAATGCACACACACAAGGTGCACTGTGATATGATGAGATAGACATTATTCACATTAAACAAATATATTTGAAAACAGTGTTGTTTTGTTATCAGAGACACAATTTAAGTCACCTTTTAGTGAACTATAGGTGAAAAAAAGTCTTTTATTTTGGAACAAATGCTCAACATCAGCTCAGACAATCTGAAGTGTTTGCACTGGTGTTGACCCATATTGTTCAATACTAATTGTTTTTTTTCCTGATGTTTCAGTGACTTCCCATAGTAATGACATTGTGATAGATTATGTCACTGAATTTCTTATTCTGTTGCAATTCTTATTCAAACAATGTACACAACACTTGCTCTCTTACTTTATTAAAAATGTTGGGGATGGTCATCTTAGTGAAATATGTTTGGCTGGGCACTTCGGATGGGTGATCGAGCGTGTGAAATGGTGTCATACCTTTGATAGGGTAGCGGATCACGGCAGTGATCGTTCCAACATGCGGTGTTTGGTTTAAATTTATTGGACTTGGCAAATGCTCCTATAATTGTCGGCAGGTGATGACTGGTGGTGGTGCTGATGTCAGCTTCCTTCGGTCAAGTTGAGGAAACTGTGCTGGCTGATGGATTTTGAGGTGAGACCGCATTTTGCGGAAAAAGTTTAAATACTTCTCTCCAGTTTCTTCAGCTTTAAAGTCAACATACAGCTTTTTGAACCGTGACACTCGGTGTTTGGAACGAGAAGCTCGTGGTGCGTGAGATGAACTAGTTGTTCAGTGTGTCAAATGCAGGCCCTTTCATCAAAATGAATAAAGTGAAATGGACTTAGTTTTAGCTGATATTAAACAGTGAAAGACTAAAATATATGTTTTTTTTTCCATGTTTTTGCTGGGACACTGGAATGATGGTGTGTCGTTAGTTGAGCCAGGCTGTCTGGGTTTTGGCTGATGTTAATTCACCAATGTGATGATTGTCCCAACCTAATTTCCCATGTCCCACTTGCTCGTATGGGCTCACTCTGTGTTCTGGGCTTTGCTTTATGACTCTATAAATGCAGGTCGAGGTGTTTTGTTCTGAGTAAATCTGGCCTTTGAGGCCTTTGATTTCCTTGTTTTGTTCTGGCCAGTGGGTGTTCTTGCATTTTGTTTGAGTGGAGGTTTATATTATGTTGTTTGTCTTTGCAATGAACTCAGCATGATGCAAAGCCCTCTTGCACACACACACACACACACACAATACCTTTCATTTTTAGCAGTTTTTGTTTATGTATATGGGTTAATTGTGTCTTGATGTTTGGCTCACTGTGTTTGTGCGCCTCTTTTCCTGTGTGTTATCTCCTGATAAACAGTTGCTTAGATTAGGTTCATGGTTTCATCTCTCTGTATTCTGTTAACTTGCACTGAACTCTCTTATCGCAAGAGCTTCAATTGTGTAAAACTGTGTACATGAAGTGTCTCCATACAGGATTCATTCACTACATGTTCTAATGAGGAATCCTATCAAAGGGCTTTTATGTTGAAATAATGCTTATGGATTCAGTAAAACAATCGCCATATTGAGGATCAGACTGTGCAGCAACATCTAATTCCAATTTTCTCTTGTGATTAGCAGCTCATCTAGTGGGATTTTTCTGACCAAAAGGCAGATGACTGTATGGTAAAAGAAGGCCTTAAGTATAAAGTAGAACTGGAATTAGCAAATCCTGATAGGCAGGAATGCTGAGATCCTATGAATAATCATGATGGTTATGGCTGTTGACGACAACAATATTGACAGTAATGATAATTTTCATAATAAAGACTGTGTTATGACTGCGGAGGCTGTCATGATGCCAAGCTTCTGTGCATGTGACTGGTGGGAAATGTACCTCATGTGGACGTGTGGTGTGGGCAGCCATTATAATGCAACGACAAATAACAAGCAGGGCTCTGGAGGGAGAGTTAAGCAATCAGATAATGTGATTTAAAGAGAACTAACAACTTCACCTTTTTGTGACCCCTTAAAATGAAGCAATTTGTGACATGTGACTACATGTTTAAAACAAAGCGGACAAAGAGAATTGAGGCATGACTTTGTGAGGCTGAAATCTCTTGACCCCCGCCCCCCCCCCCAGTTTATTTTTTCATCCCTTTTGGGGTCCTGACCCTTAGGTAGTTTTCAAAGAGAGTTAAGTATGTTGCGTCACTGCATCAATTGAATAATCAAATTTTAGCTGTTCATTTTATTATTGTGATTTCTTTAGAGATAAGTTGTTAGTTATACTCTCAGCACAGATAACAGCTGTTCCTGTTAGGTGTAAGGTTAGGTCCCAAAGGAATGTAGCAGAATATTGGTCTTATTAGAAGAGATAGCAAGTGGGTGGGAGAGGACAAGATGGATAGAGCGAGGCGGTAAAAGACAGAGCCCCTGGATAGAAAGTTAACAAAAAGAAAGCAAGATACTGAGAGAAAGATGCTTGACTTATTAGAGAAGAGAGCGAGTGGGAGAAGAGGGCAAACGCAGAGAGACAATGAGGGGGGGGAGAGAGAGAGGGATGATGTTATTTTGTCAGTGTTTCCCCCGTGGGGGCTCGGCTGCTTGTTAAAAAGTCCTGACAGTGGAAACACACACTTACTCACATGAACACAGACACTGCTCCTGATAAACTTAGGTCTCCTTCTGCCTTTCTGTGTGTTATCTGATATGGACTACATTCAGGCCAGAAATATTCTTCGATGACGTCAAGTGCTGCTTTCTTTGATCACCATTGTGTGTGTGTGTGTGTGTCACCGTATGTGTGTGTCCGTGGCTGATTCTGCGGCTGAAAGCTACAGTTGCCCTATAATTATCCAACACCCAAAAAAGCACATACTATGCTCCCCTCTCTGTTCACACCAAGTAGTTTAATGACTTCATTTTTTAATGTTTAAAGACACTTCAAAAACAGACACTCATGTTCACAAATTTTCCATGAGATGTTTTCAAGTCTAACATATTAGGAACAAATAAGCTTTACACTTTCATTACACTCTGACAGAGCAATTTATAGAGCCATAAATAAAGGACAATCCTAGAGTAATTTTGTTTGTAGGAGGATATTTTTCTCTGGCCGTTTTCAATTAAAGAGAAGAGGAAAAATCTCTCGTTGTCATTTTAGGGTCTTGGGGAGAGCTGCAGCTAATCTCAAGTGACAGTGGGCGACAGGCAGACAGTTTGCCAGCCTATCAAAGGGCCCATATTCAGAGGCAAACAACCAGTCACACTCGTATCCACGCGTATATTTAAGTGATGAGCACAGACACACAAGGAGAGCTTGCAAACTCCACTAAGAAAGGCTCAGGTAGAACTAGGATTCAAACTGGGGACTTTCATGCTGTGTGGCACCGGTGCTGCCACCCATCTCTATTTTTTGATCATGTCTTTCCCATACAATTATAGCAGGATGTAATTTTCACTTTTTGAAGGTGCCATGCATCTGGTCACCATAGTGGTGGGTGGGAGATAAAGTCGTCTTTACTGTGATGTTAAATTGAGGTCGACAAAGTGATGTGATTGTTGCTGATGCTCATCTTTACAAATCTCACTCACTCGTTCATTTTGTACCGCTTTATCCTCCACATGAGGGCCGCAGGAGGCGCTGGTGCCTAAATCCAGCTGACATAGGGCGAGAGGAGGGGTACACCCAGGTTGTCAGTACTTTATATGTATATATGTGTATATATATATATATATACATATAAAGTTTGCCTCACATTAGCCCATATTGGTGTGGCTTGATGACACCAGGCTGCTATTATTTAGGTGGATTTAAAGTGGAACATAAACCTGTGGTTTCAGATAGTTTTCTCTGTCCACTGAGAAATATAGACTTCTTTAGCTGGAGAGAAAATAAAAAGAATATGTTCCTATGAATGCAGCAGGAAGATGTTTGACTTGAGTCTGTACATGTGCGCATCTGTCTGTTTATGTTGCTGTTAATGTGTTTTGATCGTCGGATGGTTCACACGTCAGTGAGCTGTTTACAAATATTGTTTAATGACTTTCACTGCAGTGTGCTGCTGCCTGCAGACCCTTATTCTTTATTCATCACAATGTTCATACTAAGACAAACCTTGCAGCAGAGTGGTTTCTGGTCTTCACAATCTTGAGATGTTAGTTTTGTGCAATTTTACATAAACATTTATGTCAGTAGACCAGGTGAGCAACCTATTATATATGGAAGTCTTCTTGACTCATCTTTGTCTCCATTATAGTTTCTCCATTATAGAGTTTTATGGATGGTTATCACATGGTTGCTCTCTTTAATAAAGTTCATAATAATGAAATTAAGTTCATTAATCATAAGCTTACATTTTTTTCATGTAAAATTTAATTGAGGATTTAAGTCTAACTCACTTTCATCAGCGTTCTATATTCTTCATGAGCTCAGCATATTTAAGAATAACTTTCTAAATATTACTTGTACATCTTCCCTTGTTGGATGTAACTCTTGTTCTCTGTGCCAACCGTGGGCTGTGTTCACTTTTGTTTAATATATTTTATGTTACCACCTCCTCCTGCTGAAAGTTGTCATTTTAATGATGTCTTGCTTATTTGGCACAGATATACAGCATTCCTTGGAAAAGACACAAGTATGGCTCATTTCTTCAATTTGGTATACATTCAACTCACCAAGCAGCACTTGCTTCAGCAAGGTTTCAACTTCCCTGTAATTGGACTGCTTGTTATTCTTTATTCCCTCTTTTATATACACAGGGGGAGGTAGAAGTGAGTTGTGCCAGACTATACTCTGACACGTGATGCACATTTGGAGTTTGTGTACATTTCCCTACACTCACCAGATCTGTTTGGAACTTGTCTTTCTGATTTTGTATCAGGGCCAAACAAGCCCACAGACACAGACCTATTCAAAAAATGGAAAATGTCTACTATAGATTGTCAACACCTCTATTTGATATTTTACAGAAAAGCCGCAACTCAAAGCTCGACTCATTACACAGTATAGTATGTCCGGTATGTATTATTGCTTTTTTCTCCACAGGGAAACTCAAGATTTTTGTCATCACAATTGACAGAAAATATATTCATGAAGCTAAATTTCATAATATATACATTTTTTTTATTTTCTGTCAGCCACAAACTTCAATAACACTTGAAGAAAAATACTGTTGTTGGTAAGTTCTGCTACTGTCACTTAATGATTTCCTATCAGAACATCATTTTGGCACGACTTGGAGCCTTTGTTTTAATGGTTTGTTTTATCATTAATTATCTGACAGAATTCTGTTTTTGTTTTGTTGTTTGTTTCTTTTTTGGTTGTAGTATCATTTCTGTTCTCTTTACATGGTTAATGCTGTGTGCTTGGCATTTTGATTAGTTTCCACAGGCATCTCCCTCTCTCTTGTTTTTTCTCGCTGCTATTTTCATTCCTGTCTGCTTGTACTGTATTTAGTAACTGGCCACCAAGGATTTTTTGTCATATCTCTGTTTCTCCTCCAGTGGACACTGTGGAGCCATCAGATGCAGCACATAGCAGAGTGTCTTTGGCAGACTGAACTGATATGTAGATGAATATAATGTCCATGTGTGACAAATAAGCAGGTTTTACCATTTATGTGTGTGTATGTAGGTGTGCATGTGTTTGTATCATCAGACCAGACAGTACATGATGTTATCAGCAGCAGAGGATATGAGGATTGCTATTTATAACTCCCCTCTATCTCAACTTAGACACATTGTCCTCCCCGTGTGTGTGTGTGTGTGTGTGTGTGTGTGTGTGTGTGTGTGTGTGTGTGTGTGAGGATTGTAGGCAGCAGAGTGCAAAGTTTGAGACTGGAAGACTGAACGTGATAGACGGTGCTAGAGGGAAAGAGATGTGAATGAGAGACTTTGTGCATGTGAGTGTCTTTGTTTGTATGTGTGGATGCTGTTAGCCGAGGGTGTGAGTGGAACGCAGAGACATGTCACACTTGATGAGGGTGAAATGAGAGGATATGATTGGCTGTTTTTTGATGTCACGGATAGTGAGTCGTCCCAATTAGAAACAATCACACGCTGCTTTGTCACCCTTAGTCTTGTCTTCACTAAAACCATCACTACACGTTGCTCTTTCTCTGTCTACACACACACACACACACACACACACACATATATATATATATATATATATGTCCTGCATCCAAATTCCCTCATGCATGTACATTCTTTTTATTTTTCATCTCTTTTTGCCATAGCACCAACACCCTCTATCATTAGAAATTAAAAAAGAGAAAAATATTTTGGCAATGGGAACATCTCTGTTTTTGGTCTTAAGGAATATGGCATCCTCCCCTGAAATGCCTGGAACTTGAGGTGAATGCACACTCTTACACATTAAATACAAGCGAAAGTTGACCGAAACGGAATACTTTTGTGAATGGATTCTCTGCAATCAATTACAGTATCAGAAATACTGCCACACAAATGGCTTTAATGTGTTGGGCACATCCTCTAACCTACAGGACTGGAGTGTGGAGGGTAAGAAAAACAAATAAATAAATAAATAAAATAAAATCATGTACAACAGATTTTTTTTACAGATTTTGTTCCACGAGATCTCATCACACTCTAAGACCCCTCAAATGTATCAGACCCTGCAATGCATCTGATTCAGAAATTAGGTTATTTTTCAATTAAACCGAAAGGATTCTCAAATGCGGTGAACTAGGTTGTCTGGTGGTGACAGTAAATGGCTTAAGTCAATATGGCTCTTAGCAGTACAGTTTAGAGCAGATGTTAAACATAAATATATGACTAGAATCCAGCTTATTTGGTGTATTCATGACTGCTCAGTGCTCTCTTTGGCCTCGTGCTGGTCACAGTCCTCTTTATTTTCAGCTGCTGCTGTGATGACGACAGGAAATGACATGTCTTATAGCATGGCCTGCCTACTGTCCCACCATGCTGAAGCATTGCTGCATTTTGTTACCCATTAGAACACACACACACACACACACACACACACACACATCTCTTGAGTCAGACTATCAAACCCGCCATCCTCACATTTCAATGCAGTGCCATTAAAGAGCACTCAAAAGTCTAACACACTTATTTACCCACAAATAATGCAAACAGTGAAGACCCGCATTATTCTGAGGCTATCAACTGAGTGGAAAAGAAAATGCTAGGTCATGCGTGTAGTGATGGAATTACATACAGCACTGATACAGTTTGAATATCATCATCTTCGACATTCAGTCCCTGCTTTTTACTCTCTATTTTCATTCTCCCAACACCCTCTTCACTCAGTGGTTTGCCATACTTTGGAATTACGTAATGGAAATCTGCTTATAGGAAAAGATATGCAGTATAATAGTAGCAGACCTGCAGAGCAATATGTAGTAGTATGTACATTGATCAACAAAAAAACACTACAATAATTATTTAACCCAGTAATTTAACTGCAAATGTTTCATGTACTTGTATGTACAGTTCTAGAATACACAGCTGCTGACATTTTCTTGTCTTTACTGACTCACTGAATGCCAGTGTAGCGTGCTTTCTAAATTAATGTAATTTTAATATGAGCAGAAATATTTCAGACAAAACTGACTACTTAAAAAAAGTGTGTGCTGTATTGTATGCTGGTGTATGTCCAAGAGCAGGCGTCTTCTGACAAGCTGACATCAGGGCAGAATCTTCATTTGTCTCTGATCTCCACTCTCAACGTTTTTGTTCTGTCTCTCTCTTAGCCCCCATTTTTTTGCTGTCAACTTTGTTCCAACTTTGCATACACTTACAAAGAGACACAGAGTGAGGACATATTCACAGGCCAGCCTTCAAGTCTACAATACTTATAGTGTAGAGGACAACTGATGTTAAGATATACCATGTGTGAACTTTCTGTCATTTCTAGGTGAATTGTGCAATAAACAAAGCCAATCTTTATCACTCTGCACATTTTGGGGCTCTTAATGCCTTTTTTCTTCCATCTGTTTTTGTCTCATCTCATTTCATTCAATAACCCATGCTATAACGAGTCATTTAAAACAAATTAGCCAACACAAATGAAAAGAGTTAATTTGTCCACCTGTAATAGCACTTGTCTGCTCTGTCCAAGCCAATGTCTCGGTTTGCCTGAATTAAGTAGCAAGTGATTCTCAGTCAGGTTTAATGAAGTGGATATGAGTAACTCAGAGTGAATGAAACCTCCGTTCCCCCAGAACCAGGCCCACAGAGTTCTGTAGCCCGCCTGTACTGCACCAATCCAATTTGGGCTTAATTGAATTGTTCCGAGCCCCTCATCCATATATTTCATCCACAAGAAGCTTATTACTCTCAGTCTGTGATATGTATGTCTCTCCGAGTGTGTCTGCCTACTTACGATCACCAAATCTATCATTGCTGATGGTGGAGATGCTGCTGGTGGAAAATGTGTCAATAAAATCCAAATAAATCCTTAACTAAGTCTCTACTTTTCCTCTGTTTTCACCCTCTCTCCACTCCTCTTCCCTGTTCTCTATTCTCAGGATGTTAAGTCGACATTCTTCCAGTTTGGTGCCTCCATTCAGCAGGAAGCTCTGCTGATGCTGAACATTATGGAGGAGTACGACTGGCACATCTTCTCCATTGTCACGTCAAAGTTCCCGGGTTACCAAGAGTTCATCAACATCCTTAAAACTACCGTGGACAACAGGTAGGATCAATCACTTGGAACCATTCTCCACATTCCTGCCTTCTTATTTGTAAAAGCTTGATCCTCTTTAAAATGCAATAGAGAAGCCAACAAGATGATGTGTTAGCCATGTGGTCAAGGTCAACTTTTTTATTTGGTGGAGCTCAATGTAGAGAATAAAACGAGTTGGATCAACAAATTCAGATAAACTTGAATTTCCTCAGAAGAAAAACTAAATAAAAGGTTTAAAGTCAGTAATGGACATTTATTTCTGACTGGATGAAGGCACTAAGAGAAAGTAAAAGGGTAACTCTCTCTCACTCATTTTCTACCGCTTTATCCACCGGGGGTCGCGGGGGGCGCTGGTGCCTATCTCCAGCTAACATAGGGCGAGAGGCAGGGTACACCCTGGACAGGTCGCCAGTCCATCACAGGGCCACATAGAGACAGACAACCATTCACTCTCACATTCATACCTACGGGCAATTTAGAATGTCCAATTAACCTAGTCCCCAAATCTGCATGTTTTTGGACTGTGAGAGGAAGCCGGAGTACCCGGTGAGAACCCACGCACTAAAAGGGTAACTATATGTGCCAAATTTCACAACCATCAAATATGTTAAGTTTAGTTTATTAGGATAAAGAATTAGAATTAGGGGTTGAGATATTTACTTATAGCAGGAAAAAAAATGAAGAATGTGGATGAATTAATTGTGTATTCACATATATGATGAGCAAGGCAGGAGATGCATTTTCAACAGCAGAGACTCTCCAGAGGATCAGCGCATGTGCACAGGAAGCAGGACGCTCACCCATTCACTCACCGTGGCTCACTCAGATTAGACTTGGGTGCTGTCATGAGAATGGACCAACTTCTGCAGATATTTGCTTTCACACATAAGCCCGTCTGCACACTCTCCAGAGAATCTCTGGAGTTTACTGCATATCTGAAAGCAGCTATGCTGTGATAAAAAAAAAAAGTACATTTGAGGAATATAAGTGAAGTGGAAACAATTTAAACACATTTTAGCCATAACTGAGGAACTCTGGAGAACACTTATAGTGGGCGGACTATCACCTTTCAAAGCCAACAGTTTGCAGAAACAAAAACTGAAGATAACGGGAACTGTAGGTAGGTTTTATTAGGAGTTATATTAAGGGCATTTCTTCAAGACAGTTTTTCTCCCTGTCTGTAATCTTCTCCATTATCACTGCAAATTTCCCCAGAGAATTCGCAAGTTTACTTTTTCAGAAAAGTTACTGAATGCAGGGTTTCTGACCCTGTATATTTTTTTTCTCCTCCACTCATACAGTGGACACTTCAAACACAGAAAGCTTGAAAGGATTTCATCAGCATAGTTAAAATTCTTTTGGATGACAGGCGACTTTACTACACAGGCAGTTCAGCTGCCTGCCGCAACATTAGGTCATTTTGACTGATGCCTCAGCTCTCTGCAGAGAGAGGAAGAGACAATAAAACCTACAGAAGAGAACAGCAAGCCATAACTTTTGGCAAAAAAAAAAAAAAGAAAAAAACAATAATGTCAAATGAATGATACATGTACGGCCGTGTTGAGATGTTGGCAAGGGCTGGCGCCTGCACTCGTGATATACAGAAGCCCAGTTAATGAAGGTCTTTTCTATTAGCAGTTCGTCTTCATGTCAAACACAGCAGTGCTGTTAAACCTCACAACACTCAAATTAGTATTAATTACAAAGTTGTAGTAGTAAGTAAGTAGAGTGTCAACAGATTGTTGAATGAATAATTAAATATAAATGTTTCCTCTATTATTAGAAGAAAACTAGAGTGTGGTTTATTTAAAAAAAGTCAAGACCCCTTATCTCTTTAATCTACTTTCATATTTTATAAGATGATCTTACATACAAGTTAATATACTCATTTGCACACTGAAGTGCGTAATGTCTGAGATATTGGTCACTGGAAAGAAGAATTTACTCACACTGCGCGCTTTTTCCTGCCTTGCCTGCTCAGTCATGATATAAAATGCATAAAGTCATTCTTGCCAAAGACATAAAAACAAAGCAACTGCTATGCTGAAAAGCACAGAATCACGTGGAGCTGATAAGGTTTACCAGGAATGCGTGCACTTATTTTAACAATGTTCAACAAACATTTGTTCATATTTAAAAGTTAGAAATTGCAGCCTTAACTTTATTCCAGACACACTTATTTTCCCATAATTGTTAACTCTCTGATTGTCACAGTAGAAATGTCTGTGTGTATCATCGTCTCTCCCTACTACAAGTGGTTATGCCACCTGGGACTTGTAGACCATAATCACTTTCGACAGCAAAATGAGGACAGCGAGTCCCCGATCACTCTCATGTTACATTATCTGTCCATTGTTGGATTCTTTCATGATGGTTAACTGCTCCCACATTTTCCCCCTAGTGCTAATTGTACCATGTAAGACACCAATGTGTACGTGATCCTTCTTTGTCCCTCACTCTGGCAGTTCCCCCCTCATGAAGGACCTGAGCTTCTCACACCACAGCACACTACCAGTTTATGATGCATTGTCTTTTTAAATTACTAACATAATTGCACTTTCCTCTTGCTATTTATCCTTGTGTATTTGCTGCTGCTGAAAATGATCGCTCTGGACATTGTGAAAAAGAGCAGTCATTCCCAGTGGATGAACAAAAAAAAAAAAAAGAACTACTTGACAAAATGCTTTATCTTTTTAATGAGCTCTCGATACTTCTGTCTGTGTCCTAATCTGTTTCCCCGTGCATTTGCTTTGAGCATCGCAGTTTCAACGTCAAGCTTAATCTAGCTGTTCATAATGTCCACAGTCACATGCTCGTCCAGATGAAAAACAGAATTCTCATGAGCCTATTTTGGAAAAAAAGGTGTCACAGAAGCTCACATTTGTTGGCGCCCATGCACATGACAGAGAAACTTTTCTCACATCAATTAACCCACTGACCACAGGCATTGCATTGGTTCTCACATATTAACTTAGCACTGTTGGATTTTTTTGCTGCAACCTGTGGAGCATCATTATACAGGAGCGGCATCAGCATTTTCATTCCATTTAACCTTAATGTGTTTCCCCTGACAATAAGCACTTTACACTTAACAGAATTCACATCGCACTTAACAATGATATTAATTGTAGCAGATAATTATGTGCTCTTGTCAGGAACTGAGCAGTGTTAATAGTTGATTAATTAAATATGAACTCTATTTCTTGTCCTCTATCTTCAGTTTTGTGGGATGGGACCTGCAGAATATCATCACTTTGGATGCAGTGGAGGAGGACAGTCGGTCTCAGATCATGCTCAAGAAGGTCCAATCTCCAGTGATCCTTCTGTACTGCTCCAAGGATGAGGCAGTCTACATCCTTGAAGAGGCACGTTCTCTGGGCCTCACTGGATTTGGATACATATGGATCGTGCCGTCGCTCACCACTGGGAACCCGGAAATAACACCCAGCGAGTTTCCATCAGGAATGATTTCAGTGTCCTACGATGACTGGGACTACCCACTAGAGGCGCGCGTTCGTGATGGTCTGGGTATCATAACGTCAGCGGCAGCAGCCATGTTGGAGGAGTACGGTGACATCCCTGAGGCCAAAACCTCCTGTTATGGCCAGATGGAAAAAACAAACAAGCTCCCGCCCAGTGCACTACACAAGTAAGTGAAGAAAATGTGTGTGAATGTGTCTGACATATTATGCATGTCCATAATGACGAGTCGCTTTGTGTTACTGTCTGTGTCTTTGTTTTCAGTGTTTGGAGACTTCCTCCAAGTTTGGGTTAAGGATTGCGTTAGAAGAACGATGCAATTAGTGGATGAAAGACGAGTGGGTTGAGTTAGAGCTAAAAGGAGTAGAGGAAGTGTTAGAGTCAGAGAAAGAGAGGGGCGAAAGATACGAATGGGAGCTATAGAGGAAGTTTGTGATTTAGGCACTATAGGAAGACGAAAGGGAAGAAATTTTGACTTGGTTAACAGTGGGGAGCTGCTACAAATGAATGCTCTCCAAAATTGAAGAACTCCTTGATGAGTCCTTCTGTTCTGTTCCTCATTTATTCCTCCATCTCTCTTTCACTCTCCCCTGCTCTCCTTCTCATCGAGAGCTCGCTCCCCAGCAGCCAGTGGGGATGATGCTGGTCTTGCCAGCTCTGTCTTGCCTTCCATCTGGCAGAGAAGGGAGAGAGAGACATATACAACCGGTGTTTACATCCCTGCATCTTATTTTAATAGTGATGCATGAAATTAGAATTCTTCAGTTTTTATGAGAAACATTCTGATTCCAAATTTCATTTCCAAAACATTTTGCAATATCCACAAACGCTGTCTCTACAGTGGTATGTAGAGAAAATGACGAGATGAAGAATGAAGAGATGGAGCAGCCCGAGTTATCAAAATGGTCTCCACAACATTTTGGCAAAAATTGTACATCCATGTTATTGTTATATTGGAATTAATCTTTGTGATATCTTTCTTAAGATTGTTTCAAACTTTGATTACAGCTTGATTTATAACAAGAAAAATTCAATTAAATATGTTTTATCTATCTTGTTTAGAAAGTTTGCAAAGCCTAATTTAAAAGACACTAACTCAGAAGATGCTGCAAGGCGGAGTGCAAACGACAGAGGAACAGACAGGGGGTAATTAACAATGAAAAACAGGAACACTTAGAGTGTTTTAGCATAAGTGTAACAATTAAAATTTTAGACCACATTAGTGCCAGCTATTTCCTCTGCTAAATTAATACCATTCTAACAATTCAAGCGAGTCT
Source organism: Brachirus orientalis (assembly GCA_016785285.1). Lineage (NCBI taxonomy): Eukaryota > Metazoa > Chordata > Actinopteri > Pleuronectiformes > Soleidae > Brachirus > Brachirus orientalis. The sequence continues at coordinate 4,024,236 of JAFBJR010000367.1, read as the reverse complement.
TCTAACATTTTCCTCTGCGGTCAGCGACTGTCTCCAAAAAGTTAAAGGCCCAATAAATTTTCATGTAAATAAATCAAAACTCTTTTGGCCTATGTGTTGATCATTATATATCTACTTATCATTGCTATATGGTCTACTTTGCGTCAATATCGTAGATGTTTTTGTTTTGAAACTCCTTCCGGCATTTGATTGATTATGATTTTGATTTTGCAGAAACAGAACAAAATGCTCTGTGCACTAACTGCATGTGTAGTGAAAGTATCCTGGGAGATTCCAGCATTTTACTGCAAGAATGAGGCTTGTCTTCTGCTGTCTCTTTAGAGATCTTAAAATTGCAGTAGAGACTCCAGGGACTGAACAGCATTTTTCTGCAACATTTACAGGCTAAATTATTCATATTGTTGAAAGAGGCAGCAGAAATTTGACTGATTGAACTTTCAAATTATTCAGAGGAATTTATCAGTCAGTCCCACACGAGTGTATCTCTTATTTTTTCAGTTAACACACATTAAACATGGAGGATTACCAAATATCCAGAGACAGCTGACTTAGTTCCAAGCATGCTCTGCTGCCTCAGGTTGTTACCCAGGTGATGAGTAGCCACAGATGGTTGTTTTGTGGGTGAGAGAGCTCAGCTCGAGAAACATGATTGGTCAAGGCTAGGTCACAGCGAGTGTGGGTTGTCAGATGATCGACGGCTGTCAGGGTAGACGGGTGAACATGGCAAGTGTATCTGTATACAGGACCAGTGTGACATGTTGCATTACTTAATGTGTAAGTAATGCAGCATGTCATTATATGTTACATTAGCCTTTTCTACTGCTGTGGACCTACTGTCTTACAGCATCCTCTTATAAGCACTCGCTTTCACTCGGTGTGAAGTGTTTATTTGTTTGCCTGAATTCTTTTTAGACTCAACTGTGTTAGGGGACAATATTTTGATTTGCTGTGGATGCTGCTTTCTCCTTTTAGTAAGCCCAAAATATGTCACAGTGGAACAACAATTGTTTTCATCAGAATAATATTAATAGTCTGTGCTGAAATGGCATGAAAGTGTGTAGTACCATGCAGCATGGGCTTTTACTTAGGTTTTACCTCAGTCACTTTGTCTGTGACAGCTGTGATTATAAATCCACTGTGACAAGTCCAAGATAAATGTGTTTTGCAGAGTAATAGGAAAATAAGATTAAATAAAAACTGGAGACAAATGGCCAACTAAGAGCACTGGCCAGTGCAGCAGTCGGACCAAATGACAAGTTGTGCTCCATATAAAATATGGTATGTGTGTTTGTGTGTGTGTGCATGTGTGTGTGCATGCTAGAGAGATATCTCCCCCCTTAAGAGAATGTTCTGTCATGACCGATTTACAGTGTACCTCTCACCTCAGTGTGTCTTAAAAGACTAAAGCACTTATTTATCTCTCTCTGTCTTTCTTTGTGTGTGTGTGTGTGTGCACGCGCATGCGTGTGTCTGTGTGTGTGGTTTCACTGACAGGTAATTTCAGGATCTGTAGCCCTGATATATGAGGGTCAGAACCACATGTGCATGCACACACACACACACACACACACAGTCATATGTGCTGTGTCCTGGAGCAGCTGACATGTGAGCCGTGATATGTATTGCACGCTACACACTGCAACGCAGAATTTAAGACATATGTGGACACAGTTTGTTAAAACTAAGTAATTAAATTTGAAAACCTGAGCTGTATTTATCTGTTTTGCAAAACTGCATGTTGTACCAGTTGCTCATAAATATTACAATACTACGTGACTACTTCTTAACTATAGCTGTTTATTTACATTGTATTATTCTGAAATGTACATTTCTGTCAGCTGTAAATGTGACTTGTCTTTATTTGATACAAGTAATTTTATAATATTTACAATGCTACTTATAAAGGTTTTGCACATTGAAGCCTGACTAAGCATATAGCTCTAATTTTCTTGACACATTCCAATTTCAGTTTTAACTCTGACTTAACTCTGACTTGCCAATATTAATTTTTGATATTCCAATTTTATTTCTTAGAACTGTAATTAACAGCACATACAAAAAATACTTAGAATACTTAAAAAAAAATATATATACTCTATAGCAGAAAATTGTATTTCCGTTATACATGAAATCATTAAACTTTAGTCATAGTTTGTTTACGTACAGTAGGTGTGTATGTAACATGGATCTGTTCCTCATTTAATAATCAATAATAAACATATCCACCCGGGAGAACCCCAGTATAAATTTAATGTGACTTTCTAATGTATTTTTAATATATGACCCCACTTCCTCCCTTGCTACCATTATATTTACAGCCACTACAGATCTCCTTCCAAAATATTGCCACTATCTTTAAGTAAACTTATTTTTGAAAATAGTGGGTTTGTCACTGTATGTAACCATCCCTGAGTGTGTTTACTCCCATCATATGGACATTGTGTTAAAGAAGGCACGGCAAAGCCTGCACGTGCTGAGGAAACGCAGAAGCTTTAATGTCAGGCAGGATATTTTAACATCTGTGTACAAATCACTTATAGAATCTATTCTCACATTTAACATCACATCCTGGTTCGCCAGAGTTTCCCTCGAAAATTACTCCTAGCTTTCCTGGGTAATCAATCAAGCAAGCAAAATTATTTCCAAAACTGAAACCAAACTATCAGCCTTACACCACAACAGTCTCAAAGGAAAGCTGCCCTCGTCACAAAGGATCCCACCCAACCAAAACACGAGTCCTTTGAGCTCGTACTTTCAGGCCGCCACTATAGAGTCCCTCTAGCCAATAGAAAGACCTTCAAGAAATCATTCATCCCCACTGCAATAAACATCTTAAAGAACAACTTAGCAAGAATAAATTCCGATGCATTATGCCACTTTATACATATTATACTTTTTTATTCTGGTTGTACTCTTGTTTTATGAATATGCACCCACTGTGTGTCTTTAGGAACTGGACTGAATGTCTTTTAGTTCGTTTTTTTTTTTTTTTTAAACGTGTGTCATGTCAGACAACAGACAATTAAGTTTTCTGATTGTGATTGTGATTCAGAGCTAATACAACACTCAGTATCAGAATAGGTTCAGTATTGGTCTAAATCAATCAAATGTATACCCTAAAAACACATACTTCACAAAGCACAGGCTATAAAGAGACAGATACGGGAATGCTTCATCTGCCATGCCGCAGTGACGATGTCCCTTCACATGGAATTATTCTTATGACCATGTATAGGAGGATATTGAAAAACTAGGTCTATCATGTTCTGATATGAACACCATGTCCCACATAAAACCAAATTTAGGCCTTTTTGTGAGGCTCTAACGCACTCACTGCGTTGAAACTAATCCCTGTAAAAGCAAGGATAAAAGGAAACAAATTTTAAAATTCTGAAGACACTATGTTATTGTTCCAAACAGGAACAGAAAGTGACAAGAAGGACAAAGAAACCACTCATAAGAGGAGTGAGAGTTGCTGAAAGGCTACGTAGGAGGTTCTCTGTTAATTCATTTTACCCCCTCTCTTCATATTAGTATAAGGTTTCAATATTTTGTTTAACAGGCTGATTCTTTTTTAATTCTAAGCGTTGACAATGTATCTCCAAATTTTGTTGCATCAAAACTTATTTCACTTGCTGGAAAAAAAAAGGTCAAATGACTACATACGTGTTTGAGGCAGTGTTTGAGCATTACATATGTCTAAGGTATGTTCAATTTTGAAGCATAAAGAAAACCTCAAAGACTGGTTTTCATTATAGTCCGGAACAGTTGTCCTGTCTATCAGGAAAAGAATGCGACAGCTCATGTACAACATCTCAAACAGATGCTTTTGGTTAAAATGAGACTGGAAAGAGGGGGAGACGGAAGCGAATTTAGTCAGTAGAAATGTGAACATACTGCAAATCCCATGTCACAAGATGATTATAAATTTTTCATCACAGGGACGGGTACCAAATATAAGGTGCTCCTCTGTGGTGCTAGGATGTTTTCATTCTGCTTTTGGATTTGCATATTGAAGAAAAACAGACGCTATTCGAACTGAGCTGCAGTATGAACGGTCCCGAGCCAGTACAAGCTCAAATCGTATTTTGTGCAACAACAGAAATATTGCTGAGGACGCTGTGTGAACATGTGCAGCATTTTATGATGCAATAGCAACCTTGATAAAGACCATATGTAATGGTTGGCATTAATCTCGTGCTGCCGAAAGCCAAACAAAAACCGCACACACATATACACAAACACACACAGGCCAGAGACACTGCTAAGCTTAAATCTACTTCACCTTGTACTATCATCATTCATGCCACACTGAATGATGCCACCTGAGGCTTAGTGTGCATTTCAAGTGACTGGGCTCCGTTCGTTCCAAAGAAAGCTAATTCAGCACTGATAACAACCCCCTTCTTTTTTTTAGACTCATTCCCTCTTTTCTCTCACACAATTGCAGATTTTGTGTGCACCTAATAGATCCACGAGTGCTGTGACACTACATCGTTGTTTTGACTTGTCCTTGTCTGGATAAAGGACTGGATCACACTGAATTATAGCTCCATTTTCACATCTATGTGGAGACCATTTTCCCTGCAGTGAAGCCTCCTCACATAAAATGCAGATTTCATATCACAAAGTGAGACCACTGTAATCACTGTGAGAGCCAGGGCAACTTAGGGTAAGTAAGCACTTGAGATGTTATATCTTTTGTGTCAAGAGCATTTTGACAGGGCAGGACGCGGTGCTTCTCGCGGAGGAGGCGGCTGTGGTCAAAGTCTGGTCCGTGTAAAATAAAACGAGCAAGTGTGTTTTAAAAAGTCGTTTACTTTTATTATAAGGGGTCATTAATGTTCTGTCACTGCTCGCCAGAGAAATTAAGACGGCGGCACAAATAAGGAGCAACTGGCACTTGGCTGCTGCTGTGATGCAGTGTGCTGTATGTGTGTTTGCTCTTACTTGCGTGCTGCAGTGAACGTGCAGTGCTGCTCGACTCTGGTGCAGTGCCTCCCCCCCTCCCATTGCAACCCCCTTTACCCAAAAATAAGAGGAGGTAAGAGAAAAAAATAACACGGAGGATATTTTTATCTTCACTTTGTTGAGGCTTAGTCCTCCTTCTCTCTTGTCACACTTCTCTTTCCATCTCTCTCACTCATTCTCTTTTATCTTTATGCTTGAAATCACTTTGTTAAGGTGGTCCCTCTCTGCTGTCTGCTCTCTCGTTTTACCCCATGCCCTAATGAATGGAGAGATTACTGATATGGTGGAGGCTGGGAAGTGAGAGAAGTTTGATTGCTTCACTATGATTTTAGTGTTACAAGGAAGAGTAAATGTTATGTGGAATATGTTTCTCTCTCTCTCTTTACATGTGTATGTGTGTGATGTTCATTCAGGGTTCTTTAGGGTCATCTTCGAGCATATACACTCCAGCCTTTGTCCGTATCCTAGCAACGCCCATTTCAGGTCCACCTGTTCAATGGGCGTCGGCCCAAACATACTGGCAGACACACAAACACACTTACACACACAATCTGGACTGTCCTGTCTGCATCCTGTTCTTGCTTACTAACACAGGTTGGTAATTTGTGTACAGTTTTATTGTAATAATATCATTTGCATCAGTTATAAGTGGCCCTTAGTCGTTGTCTGGAAATGTCAACCATAAATTGTCAGTCACTTTAAAACAAAATGTAGCAATTCCCTATATTTTTTATTCCCTATGTTTGTGTGTTCTTGTATCAGATGGTACCGTTAGCACCACCTTAATTGCTGGACTTAGTCAAAAATTATTCCTGATGAAAGTGAGAAACTAAATCACATAAACAACAAAATGGAGCAAACTGTGAACGGAGGGAAAGAACAGAAAAAATAAAACAAAAAAAGCTTTGACTGTTCATGTGTGTGCATGTGTATTTGGTGTGTGAGTGTGTCTTCCAGATAGATGGTTTTAAAGTGCAGAATGGGCTGTTGCCTTAGAGAGGAGCCTTGGCACTTTTATTGATCCTAGCACCTCTTTCTCTGCTTCTAGTCACACATAATTGGGCTGAACACTGCATCCCCCTGTCCAGTCAAATACCTTAATAAGACCAAGTTGCTTGCAAGTCAATTGGATTATTTTCATCACAAAAACCCATCAGTGTCCCTGTTGCTGTCTGATTTAATCCGAGTGGTTGTGTATGTGTCACTGGCAGCAGGTTAAAGGTCGATGCAGGTGTCATACAATGCTCTCTGTCTTAGCTCTGTCACCATTCTTCTGGCTGTGTTCTGTTATTGGCCGAAGTTATCGGTGTGTGTGACACTACTGTGAAGACACTGGATGGTTTGACAACCTTAAGCAAAAATGTTAGTGTATTATTATGCTGCAGTTATAGCCATCTTATCGTCAAAATCACAGCTGACTGACGCTTCCACTGACCTGGAGTGTTACTCAATCCCTCTCACAACCTTAGTGATTTGTGCATTCATATTTTGTACACAATATGACTGCTGATGACTGCTGCAATATGACCTTGACTTTTTAATACTGTGATATACCTTGAAACCAGTTATCGGCTCCTCATTGGTAGTAGATATGTGAAACTTCATACCAGTTGTGACACAAATTAATAGCACAGATTTGTGGATCACTTAGAGTTGCATTTTGATACAACTTCATTTTTTTGCATTAAGTGCTTTGCAATCAAGCAAATAAATTATTCATTCATTCATTTTCTACTGCTTTATCCACTGAGGGTCCCGGGGGGCACTGGTGCCTAAATCAAGCTGATATAGGGAGAAAGGCAGGGGCAAATAAATTATAATTTACTAAAAAGATCATGTCAAAAGAAAAAAAGAAACGATGGAGACAACATCGAGTGTTGATGAGTTGTAGCTCATCATACATACAAAGAAAATGAAAATGAACATCTGGGTATCTAATACTGAAAACTTAGACCTATACAGTTCCATTTTGCAGATCATTTCTTTCAAGTATAACTAAAGCCCCATCTTCTGGAGTTAATTCCACCCAATGCCTGTTTTTCAAAAATGCCAAGAAGTGGGCTGAGACAGAGCGTGGTCTGGAAGTGAAATCTGACACTGAGTTTCAGCTGTCTAATGAGGTACTGCTCACACCCTCATGCTGATAAGACAAGAGTCGGTGCACTTATATGCATGTTCAAAGTCAAGTAAATTTTATTAATATAGCTCAACATCACAAATACTTTTTGCCTCAAATGGCTTTACAGCCTGTACAGCAAGTGACACCCTCTATCCTTAGACCCTCACATCGAGTGAGGACAAATTCCACAGAAAAACCATTGTATGGGGGAAAAAAATGGGAGAATCCTCAGGAAGAGCCACAGAGGAGGCATCCCTCTTCTAGGACGGACAGACATGCAGTAGGTGTCACATGTACGGAGACAAGTTCAGCAGATTATAAAGAAAACATCAGAATTACAAAAGATGGAAACAGAGAAATACAGAAGGTGAAAATAATTGTTGCAATAACCTTAGCTGGTAATAATATCAATGTAAGTATTAACGGTGATGAGTAGGCGACACGGCTCTGTGTTGTTCTCCGATGCGAGTTCATCCAGTGGAGGGGAAAAGTCTGATTTTAGTTGGACTAAGACAATTCTGTCTAAGTAAGACTAACATACCTAGATAATATAATATATCCTCCGATTACTCCTGCATGTATATGCTTAATTGACTGGAGTTGGACTTGGTGTTCTGCGTATGCACCAAAATTTCCTTACTGGTCTTTGACCTGGATGTATAAGGAGATGATGCATAAACTGCAGTACTGTTACCAGAAATCATAGAGTGGTGGCATCATGCTTTGGACATCATAGCAACCACAAGAGCCATGCTCCATTTGATTTGTATCATAATTAACATGCACAACAGGTGTGATAAAACATAGAGAAACACAACATGCTCCAGCTCACTGTCCTCTCTTTTTCTTTGATGTAAAGATCAACAGGAAACTGATTCAAAGTGCTGTAGCTCATGGAAAGATACAGCGCCACCTACGGAAACAGAGTCAGACATACATGTTTACCACCACGCCCCGGGGTGGGTGTGAACCTGTAGCATTTACCCCTGTGATGGGATTAAACACAGCACATCAGAAATATGTGGCAATGGCATTTCTGCATCATTTATTCCGCACTTAGGCATCTGGCCACGTTCAGTTCCCATCACCTACAGCGCCCCCTCTTGGTTTAGACATGCCGGGCATAATGACATAATGCAAGTAAGTTCAAATTATGTAGGCACATAAAAACAGAAAACAACAGTGGCATATGACCCTTTTTTTATTATTATTTTACCTTGTAGAATATGTGTATCTTTTTTAAATCTTGACTGAAATGTTAATGAACTAAATGAATGACTTGCTTTTAAGAAATGCTTCTTATTAGATATTTATATAAAATGTGTGGGGTGTATCATGTATACATGAGTTTAAGCAAAATGAAGTTACTGTACTAGGCCAACCCGCTACATACACGGCCAATAAATCACTTTTCTCCTCCGCATGTATACTGCGTCTCCACAAGTTGCCCAGTTGCCTGTTTTAGGGTTAGTTGGACGACGGCCTTAGCTCGATTAAACTGTGCATGTAAACATAATCTGACACGAAAGAATTTGTCTTAAATAGCCAGTGGCAAAATTTGAATGCAATAGCTGGTGTTTGAACAGCAGGAGCCAGGAGGTAAGCTGAATTTCATCACATCATGCATAATTTCAATACTTTTGCACCTAGCTCAACAAATAACACTACTAGATATTCCATATACACTGGTTTTCACCTGAAAAAAAGTGGTATGGGATTTAGATATATTTTAACATTATTTAAGCTGCTTTATGTGTATGTAGTTCATTTTTTTAATGTAAAAGACAAAATTGATTTCAAATTCTTTATTTATCAATAATTTGGTGTAGAATATGGAAATCTGGCACAGACAGTAACGCATCATCGATGCCTGCAACTGAAACCAGCTTTATATGATACATTTTTGCACAGTGTCCTCTACAGTGCAAATCAGCTCACTTATGTGGCTTTTAAAAGACACATCACATGGCCATATCCCCTGTCGCCACCTATGCAACCCCAGAAAGGAGAGGAAGAGGACGAGAAGAGGGGCCGTCTCCCCTGTGTTGTACATAAGCACTGACAGAGAGAGAGTGAGTGAGACAGAGTGGAAAGGGACAGCCATGATTAATGTTGAGGTTGTGTGGACCCAAGAATATCTTCCCGCTGCCCTCCGTCTTAGTTAATGTGACCTGCCATATAGGTCACTCATTACTGTGTGCGTGTGCGTTAGTGTGAATGTGGTGTTGGTGTCATTTGTACGGGTCTGTTCATTCTCACAATCTCTTTCAGTTGTAATGCTCACATTTCAAAGAATCTGAGGTGCACACTCACATACACAGGTTTGTGCAGCTGCATTGACATCCATTCATATGGGCAGCCTTAATAAACCCTTATCCTTAACGCTAAACTAAGTACAATTCAGTACAATTCTTAGCTTTAAAGGTAACCACTTCCTCATAAAAGAGGTGCTTCCTCATTAGGACCAGAATTTAGTCTATACTAGCTCTGAAGGTCAGTGTTTTTGCCAGAAAAGGTCACATGCTTTAATAATCAAGTATTTGCATGTGAATCAAGTATGACTTTACAATTTTGAATACAATACAATGTGTAGTAATATTTTATGGTTGTAAATTGACTTTTTTTCTCATGCTAATGTTATTTAATATCCCTCTCCTCTGTTTTCAATACACTCCATTTTTTTTCCCAATTCATTTCCTCATACTCACATTTTTCCTCATTTCCCCTTGTTTTGCCTATCTCTCTCTTTTGTCTTATCACCCTCCTCCTCTTCCTGCTTCATTCCACTCGCTCTCAGGTACATGATGAACGTGACATGGGATGGCAGAGATTTGTCATTCACAGAAGATGGCTACCAGGAAAACCCAAAGCTGGTGGTCATTGTTCTCAACAAGGAAAGAGATTGGGAGAAGGTATGTTCTAAAAGTTCCGTGTTCGTGTCTGGGTTGGTACGTATTTGAAAAAGAGTAATCACATATTTCTGCGTGTTGTTCAGGACAGTACTGAGAACACACAGCTCACATCCTCACATACTCATGTTGCCTTTTTTTTTTTTTTTTTTTGCTCAGTTGAAAATAGTTTGCATAGTTTTCTGCATTAATCTAATATAATGAAATGAAGAAATGTGAAAATCAGTGATTAAAGAACAGGTAACAGGTTGTCCTTACTTGTATTTTTTGGTGTGTCTTAACATTGCGTGTGTTCAGTGTATGTGGCTCTGTGGTACTTTTTCATTGCGAATCCTACACTCCTTGTTTCAAGACCCATATACTATCTGTGACATTTTGACAAATAATAACAATCTACATGCATTGTTTTTGTCTTTTTCTGTTAAAGACTGACACATTGGTATGTCTTTATACAAAAATGCTACCTCATACATTGCAAGCAAAAATCTGTGTATGTAGAATGGATAACCAATGATAAACAGACACAGAAGGGTGTCTCTGGGAAATACATTGCACAATAACGTGCAAAAACTGCAAAGAACTGTTACTGAAAATGATTACAATACATTCAGCTGATCATCAGCCTCATTTATATTAAGCTTAGATTTCTGTGGATTTTAATCCCTAAGTACTGTATTCTTGCTTTTCTAATGGATTTGAAATGGCAGCCATGTATCTCTATACCTACATCTTGCTGCCTCTTGCACACCTTAGTACCTCATATAAAGATCTAATAACTCAGAGTTAAAAAGACTTAAAAGGTTTGAGAGGGAAAAAAAAACAAAAGAAAGAGGCGTGGTTAAAGAAAATATTTGGTTAAGGAAGAAAAAGATATGTCCTCTAAGTTGTGTGTTTCATCTTTTACCGCAACCACAAGCACTTTCATATCGTCTTGTGTTTGCCCTCATCATCCTGTTTCCTTCTTCTCTTCTTATCACTTATCCTTTTGTATTTGCATCTTATCATCCACCCATCCATTTTTCCATCATCGCTTTGCCTTCACTTGTCCAAGTCAGATCATCTGTGCATTCTGCCTGTCTTTAGCTGTGATTGCTGTTGTGGTCTCTGATAGGCCTCAAACAACAGTTAATCAAAACCTGAGACCTCGGTTATTGCGGTGGCAAGGGATCATTGCTCATGATCCCTTGCGTGCTCGCACACACATGTAGGTGAGTGTATGTTTACCCTTCCACACTGGTTATTGATAGAAACTCTATTCAAGGGAATTGCACCTCGACCAATCTGGTTTCTATTCAGGTCACATCTCTCTGTGTTACAGTATTCAGTTTAGTTTGCCGCAATCTGTACGCTCTCCGCCCAATCTTTGCGACTAGCCTTTTCATATTTCATACTGACACACACCTACACACACACATGCACACACTTGCACAAAAGACTCTTTGTCTGTGTGCTGAGAGGAGGTAGTGTGTTGTTGTAAACAAAAAGCCTGTGAAATTGATCAGTGCCGCTTCACTGTGGTGCAGAGAAAGAGAGAGAAGGCAAGGGAGACACAGAGACCCAAAGTGGAAATATAATTGGGAGTCTCTCTCTCTCTCTCTCTCTCTCTCTCAGTCAATCTGATGCAGCCGTCCCACCCATGCACCAGAAATCAGCAGCATACACACACGCACACACACACACACACCCAGAAGGAGACAGAGAGATTTCCATGATGATCAAGAGATAAAAATTCAGTAACTGCACTAAAATATAGATATGTGCTAAAAATATAAAATGTGTCCCCTTGGGGCACAGGAGAGACAGAAGAGACAAGGAGAGGAGAGAGCAGTATGGAGCGATCTCAAGACGAGCGAGCGATAGAGACAGATGGACAAAGGTATAGGGAGCAAATGAGCAGAAGGAATGGGACAAAAAGAGTGGGTGGAAGAGGTGAAACTGAGCATGTGTACCCCCCCCCCCCCCTTTTTTTTTTAAGAGTTATGCACTCAAAGCATCCACACCTGCTGACAGGAAGTTGCTTGTAGGACCACTTCTCAACATTTATCGACATGTAAATGTGTGGACATGTTTTTGAGGGTCGGTGCGTTTGGGGTCAGTTGTAGTTTGATTTAAAAGTAGCATAAACTGCATCTAGCCATGCTGGTTTATTTGTTCCAGTGTGTATTTTTGGGAGATTTGTACAAAATGAGTCTACTATTTGTGAAAAAAAAAGAGTGATTGAGATGAATGCTGTCATGCCTGGAGCTTAAATACTAATTGTATTTATTGATAATACTCTATTTTAATTAAGCTTGATTAAGTATCAAACAGGTTTAAGTGCAAAGATTAAACACACACACACACACACACACACACACACATTAGAGTAGGTTTTGTTTTAATTTTGTGCTTAAGAAATTAACTCCATAACTCTTTACTTGCACATAAACACATACCCATGTCTAAAAACCCTTGGCACACACTATTTGTACCTTGTGTGTATCTTAATGAGCCTCATATCTCAAATCCATCACATGAAATCAAATAAATAACTAGATGCTTGTGGAGAAAGGGGTGAGGAGAAGTAGGAAGGTTTCATTAACACTATTATTATGAAATGCTTTACTGAAAATTCAACAGGGAAATGTATAAATATGAATTTAGTAACTCCCCAGCTTTAAAACCACAACTGTGGTTGTCCAGTAAAGATGCAGCACCATGTCATAGTTGGTGAAATGTGGAAGTGGATGTCTCCATAATCAGTGACATGACAGAAATGAGAATGATACTTCTCACTATTTTCGGCATTACAGTACAACATCACTGACTGAAAGAGAAAAGTTTATTTACCGATCAGGACCAGGATGTTATGTTTTATTCCTGCTGAGTAGATGGTGTATGTGAATTGCTTTAGGAACTGCCGCCGTGTTAGCAGCCAGTTCACAAAATAATTATTACAGACAGCATGGGATTTGTGCTTGGAGAATCACAATATGGAGAGCAGAAACACACAAAAGCTCATATACTAACACACACACCCACATGTACATTTTCTATCGAGGCATTACTTTTTAATCTTAATAAAAATGCTGTACTTCAAGGAAAGATGTCGAAATCCACGCATTCAGTTCTCTTTTGCTCTTCCACCCTGTCATCTTCTCTCTCTCTCTCTGCCCTTGTTTTTTCGTACAGCCATGCACGCACTCACAGAGTCACACATATAAACAGAGCAAGTGCAGGAGGAGGGAGGGCAGAATCCATTTTACTGACATAATTTTGTCTGACAGGAGTGACAGATACTGTTTTATGACTGAATGGGTTTCTCTGCGCTATCAGGAACTCATTCTCCCATAATGCAATGTGCCACAGTGATATCTCTCCCACTGAGAGTGGCACGGAGAAGGTGCTTGGTTTAAGAGACTTTACCCTTCTCTGTTTTTGTGTCCGTTTTGTCTCACTTCATCAGCCGAGTTCTGATTTAGTTTGTGTGTGTGGGCAGGGGTTAGGGTCAAAGACAGACAAACCTTATAAGACACAAATAGATGTCAATGTTTGTCAATAGATGACCTGAAAACCAAGGTTTGCTGGAACAAAGATTAGAGATAATGGAGAGATCAGGAAAAAAGGATGATTTTTTTTTCCTGGATGAGGACAAAGGAAAGAGTTGTCTTTAAAACAATGCAAAGCTCTTACGGGCCAAGTGTCATCTCATCACCAAGTGGCTCTAAATCCACCACGAGATGATGATGTGATAGGACGCTGCCATGGGATCTTATGATGCAGTTATCCCACAGGCCCTATCATCATTACCTCCCACTGGCCTCTCAGTTGAACACATACACATTTACTTTCTATGCATTAACCATGTGTGTGTGTGTAGTATCTCGAAACTCATGAAGGGAGATTCAGCATTCTGTTGCGTAGCCAGTCGATACAGAGAATCCTCGCTCCTCTGTGGGCATTAATTTATAACCCCTCTTTCTTTAATTAGAGAGAGGGAGCCCAAGAGGTGGAGGAAAGAGTATAGCAAACTGCTAGAGCTGCTGAAGTCAGCTTCTCCTCTTCTTTCTCTTTCACTATCTCTTTTTCCCACTATTCTTTCAAAAATTTTCTTATTAGAGAACATAAATTCTGGCAATTTCCAGGTTAAAATTTGTGGTTTAATAAGTATGATATCTGCTGTAATTAATTTACTTAAGATGCAGCAAACACTGAAACCTTAAATGTAAAATTAAGAAAAATAAAGTAGAAAATAAAAATCTGTTCTGCTAGGAAACTCTAACAAAATGTGATTCTTTTTGTTGCTCAAATCACACCGTTGGGGAATGCATATCAGTGTGACACACATAGGAAGAAAATGCTCTTTTGGGTCTTATAAAGACCAGAAAATGTCTCCAAACTACTAGTGAAGCATGATGCAAATTTTGAACTTTGATTAATTTTTTATTTGTTATTTCTCCCATACAACTCTTATCTTGCTTATTATGCATCACTTCCCCTTCGCTTTTACATTACCCATCCTATTTCATTTACACATGTGTATGTATGCGTGTGTGTGTGCGCGTGTGTATGTGTGTGTGTGCTGCACTCACTCACTTGTGAAATGCAAAACAGCTGGGGTTAGACAGATAGACAAATGTGGCTGCTCCCTGGAGAGTGAAGGTGACACAAAAGAAAACTATACACATGCCACCTCAGTGTACTGTATTGCAAGCCCAATTCAAACACACATACACACACATACTGAGAGAGGCAGAGTGAGCTTTTGACAGCGGTGCTGTCTGTGAGCAGAACGATGCAAATCCCTCTCATACGATAGAAAAAAAAACGCTGAAAGCAAAACAATTAAAATGCAAATTTTACTCCCTCGCTCATTGCCTGTTAATCACCTGCATGCAGGCTGAGCAAAATCATGTGTGATTGCTTATATTGTATTAGTATGTCAAGGTATTAACAACTGTCCTTTGACTCCAGGGTCAGCAGGGTTGCAGATTAGAATGTCTATATTGCTGCATATGTTTGATCTGTTTGCAGCTGTACATTTGTACTTGATTCCTACACAAACCAAAAAAAACAAAAAACACCTACCCTCCCCATTTAATAATTTTACTTGTGAAACTCAAACACATTTATGCCCATGTACGTGTGTGCAAACACCCACAAACTTGCAGCTAATGTATGATTTTTTTTAGGCTGCAGGTGTTAAGCTTTTAGCAATACATAGGCTGAACCCCAAGAAGCAGATCTAAGAAAGAGTAGAATGTAAAAAGTTAAAGTTTTCTTTTAAATCAAAAATGGAACAAAAACTGAGGGGAGAATTTCTTAGACAGGGGCAGGAGGGGGATGTTGGCAGCAGACAGCCAGACCGACTGGCCAACTGTGTACGTGGGTGTGGGCTTTCTCCGGCAGTTGGCCTAACGTTGAGCCGACTTTTTAGATCAGAGCAGGGCCGCACGCGTCTCTTGCCAAACCTGGTGGCATCTCTGGAGGTGGTATTGGATGGAGGGAATGGCGAGCTCCCTCACCTGGTCGTGGAACGGAGGTGGTTGGTAGCCGAGGGAGGCCTCAAAGTGGGACTGGCCGGTGGCAGAGGAGGTCAGGGTGTTGTGTGCTCCAATCAGCTGGGTTGTTTTCCACCGTGCGGCTAAGGGTGGCCTCCAATTCCTGGTTGGCATGTCCTGACTGCCCATTTGTCTGAGAGTGGAATCCAGAGGGAAACTGACCATTGCCCCAGTGCTGTGGAGAAGGACCTCTTTGAGAAATAAACTGACAATGTCTGAAAGATTCCCATAGATGCGGATGATGTGGTGGACCAGGAGGTCTGCAGGGAAAAGATGCCAAGAGAAGGCGGCACAGGGAGGGAGCTTATTGTCAGAGTCAGAGCAATGGGACAGGACCACCCCTACCCTCAGAGTCAGAGGTGTCTACCTTAATTATGAACTGTTTCTGGGGATTAGGCTAGATGAGAACAGGTTGGGAAGTTAACGGGGTCTTCAATCTGAAGAAAGTGTCCTCCACCACCGAGGACCAGGAGAAGGGACGCTTCATGGAGGAGAGGTGAGTAAGTGGGGCTGCTACCTTACTGTGGCCTCTGATGAACCACCTATAGAAATTAGTTAACCCTAGGAACCTCTGCAGGTCATGGCCATGGCCCATGGGGTGTAGGTGGTCTTCCTCTTATCACCCTCACAGATGCAAATCAGATGAAATGCATTACGGAGGTCGAGTTTGTTAGAGGCAATTATCCACCCTAACACCAAGAGGAACAAGAGATTTAAGGCTGGGGGGTTCATCGCAGGCCACTAGCTCGTCCTTAAGCTGTTCGCTCAAACCATTAATAAATACCCAGAGAAGTTCTGCCTCATTCCACCCCAAATCAGCGAAAAGAAGTCCACGGAAGTCCACGGAAAAATCCACCACCGACCAGGTCCCTTGGTGAAGGCTCGACAACCTGGAAGTGGCGTGTCCGGAGAAACAGGATGATCAAAAACAGTCTTGAGTTGGGGAAACAAAGTCAGAGTAAGTGAGGGAACACAACCAGGAAACGACACCGCTAGACATGGCTTCAGCCTAGACCAGGGCCCGGCCACAGAGGAGACCAAGGCGGTTACGGATCTTTGCAGGGTCCGAGGCGAAGGTCTGAGGATGCTGGAGGAAGACCAGGTTGAATTGTTAGAGGAATCTGTGACACTTGTCAAGCTTGCTGTTAAAAGCTTCAGGGTCTGTGATGTCACTGCCTGGTGGACACTTTGAGGCTTGTGATCGATCGAGGAGGAAGAAAGGTGAGTTAAATGTCCAGCCAGCTTGGCGACCTGCTCTGCCATTTGGCACTGGCTTTCAAAAAAGTACTCTAAACATCTGCTTCTGTTGACTTTGAGCAGAGTGCATGCTGGACGTGGATTAGTCTGTGTCTGCGGGGTCTGTCATGTTTGGCCAGACTCTTTTGTTAAGCTTTTAGCAATACGTGGGCTGAACCCCAAGAAGCAGACATGAGAGAGTGTAGAATGTAAAAAGTTTAAGTTCTCTTTTAATTCAAAAATGAAACAAAAAACCAACCGCAGAGCTGGGAAACTGAAACAAACTAATGATGGCAGGCAGGTTGGCCAGGAGGTAAAACAATCTGGCGACTTGTGGTGTGAAGGTCCAGGCTTTTTAAACAGGAGGGTGTGGATGGTGGCAATCAGGTCACAGGCAGCAGGTGTGTAGGTAGGAACCAGGAAGAGGGGTTTCTCCAGCCAGCCTGCAGGGACAACAACACACTCATGCCCACAACCACGCCCCCGCTGACAGACAGGGAAAAGAGACAGACAACCATATAACAGGAAGGGAAAAGGAGAGGGTAAACAGGAGGAGAGCTTACAGAGCATAACAGCAAGAGAGAGAGAGAAAGAGGGAGAGAGAATCAAGAAAAACTTTTAAAAAAGGATGGAAAAAGTGAGTGAGTATTTGCCATTTTCTTCTTGCCCCTGTAGCATTAATAATTTAGAGCAAACCTTCCTGGATGCTGCTGGTCTATCTTTCTCCCTGACTCCCCATATCTGACAACAACATTTGAAAATAGTGCAAGCACACACACACACAGACACAGAGAGAGAGAGAGAGAGAGAGAGAGAGACACTCGCACACATACATTTAAAGACAGCTGCTGGCAGGTGGAGAGCATCCATAGGGGAATCTATGACATCATTGCTCTGAAAACTTTCTGAATTATGAACAGCGTCACAGCACTACGATGCTGTCACTCTCTGTCTTTTTGTGTCTCATTCATAGCCATGTCTGCATTCATAGCCCTGCTGTATATTCCTCTGTGTGCACTTTGTCATGCATTCCTACATGCCATGCTTTCAGTCTGTTATGTTGTACCAACAGTCGCATTTATTATGGACTGGCAACAACATGTATTCTGATTTGTATGTTTTTGTGTCAAAAGAGGCAGCATATGTAACATTAAAGGGAAATGTTGACTTGTGTCTGCATCCGTAATCATCTCCACTTCCTGTCTGCTTTGAGTTATCATGCATCTGACTACAGCAGGTAAAGTAAAGTAACTCACTCTGTTTCTCAAAAATGTTAACATGTGATGATCACTGACTTGTGAACGTCGTTTTCCCCACCACTTTGTGTCTGCTGGCATTTGATCTGATGACAACAGACTTGCCAAATACTTAGTGACACTGTCTTTTCAGTTTGAGCTCATGGGTCTGAGGAAGTGTCTTCTGCAAGATACTGACAACCTGCTAACTATTTATAAAGTATAAGATACATTTTAAAAATGTAAATTAAAAGACGTTTTAATGACTGAACAGCCTTGGTGAGGTACCGAGATAGAAGCTCCTTCATCAATTCACCCTCTTTCTCCTCCTTTCCTTCCTTCCAGATGGGAAAACTGGACAACCGCAGCCTGACACTGAAGTACCCAGTGTGGCCACGCTTCAACTCCTTTGGTGATGCTGAGCTTGATGACAACCACCTGTCCATTGTCACCTTAGAAGAGAAGCCTTTTGTTATCGTGGAGGATGTAGAGAGGCTCACCGGTACCTGCATGAGAAACTCCGTGCCCTGTAGAAAGCATATCAAAGAGTAGGTTTGCTTTCTTGTACACCCGGCCCCCTCCCTCCACTTAGCATGACCTGACATTTCTGTAAATTTAACTGTTTTGGACAAATCGTATCATCACTTAGAGGGAGAGGTAGCTCTATATACTGTAGCATTTGTCATTATCCACTCTAGGGCGAACATTGTGCCTCACAGTAAGAAGGTTCCCAATTTAAATCCTGTTTGGTGCAAAATCTCTCCTTGCGGAGTTTTTATTTTCTGCTATGTGTATGTGGGGTTCCTCTCGGTATCCAGCTTTCGTCCACATTCCAGAGACATGCAGATTGAGTTTAGGTTGATTGGGTACTCTAAGGTTTTCACCGGCACAAATGTAAAAGTGAGTGGTTGTTCGTCTCTTTATGCTGGCCTGGTTATAGGATCCAAATTTGTCTCTTGCTTGGCTCCAGTTCCCTCTGCAGTGTTTTAAAGATAAATGTGTTAATTATCCAGCTTATTATCAGTTATACCGTGAAACTTAGGGCCGAGTGTATTCAGCAACAAATGTTTTTCAGTGTGATGAAAAAAGTAATTAACTAATATAAGCTTGAAAAAAACAGCCAATCTAATAATCCTGTTATATACACTGCTAGTCCAAGACTATAGAAGTTGTTGTGTAACCCTCTTCACTAACCGACTGTTCAAAAAAAAAAAAGAGAGGAAAAATACAGAAATTTATCTTTTTAGGTGATTAAAAACTCTTAAACTCTTAAAACTTATTGTCCTGTGAGTGTGTGCATGCATGCAAACAGTTTTTGCTGTCTTATGAGCATGGCAGGAGGTACAGTGTGCAATCTATGCTGCAGCTTCTTTCCTCCCCCTGAAAATGGAGGCGACTGCTGTACTCAGCAGTTTACTTCCATTCTTTCACCAATTTCCACTCTAATGCCCATATTTTCAGCCCTTTGTTTCAGTGCATTCCTTGAATGCACATACACAGTGAGAGTGTTTATTTGTGTCACTGAGTGGAACGAAGTGCCACTAATCAAACCATGTAATTGGTTTGTCGATAAATACATATACATGCAAGTACTGTATAAAAAGCACAGTAAGTGTTTATAACAGCTACACATACAGTGGGTACAGACATTTACATTGCTTTAGCGGGAATACAGTCCCAGGGAAGAGGCTAACAGATATTTTCAGAGAATCACTGTGAAGTAGGGCGGAGGATAAAGCATCTCCAAGGAGGAACACAAATACGCAAGTTCACACACACTCTCTATTGCCACATGCCCACTCACTCACAGGCCAATGCATTCGGGTGAATTCCTCCCTCCCACAGCACAATTCCCACTCAAGCATCCATAGTGTCCATTTGGAGAAAGAGGATTCGATGGAAGGAAAAGAAGATGCGCATAGAGGGAAGTGGATGGAGGAGTTGGACTCGGGGTTGGAGGACTGTCCATGCATGCAGAACCACAAATGCACTCATCCAGGCAGGGCCTATCACATACTGTATATACCCACAGTGGCCTCTCTGGAGACCCCTCAGGCACTGTAGTGTTTCTATATCAAGTAGGACTGGCAACTTCACAAACAACCTTTATAACATCACATGATCTCATTGCCTGAACCATAACATGATCTTCCTAAGTGGCCACTCTTAGGAATGCAGTTTTTACAGTTCTGACCCGTGTTCTTGCACCATGCCAGCTGAACCTGCCAGGGAGTTGACTTAGTTGTCCTCCTTTCTATTATTATCATCACTAATTCCATTTGCTGCACAATCTCCCCCTTCCTGTACCACTTTACCATATAGGTGCACCACAATACTGTAATTTTCATACCAGTATCAAAACATATAAAATAGCCTGCTTTTATTATGCAAGTGTGAAAAATCAGACTTGCATAATAAATCAGTTATTTAATTTGTGGATAACCAAATGCTTCTGAGAGAAATTGCAGAGTCATGGCCGGATGTGTTTTTTTTTTCTCCCTCACTTCAACTCTGTCAAGTTTGTGTCTTAAGTTTTTGAACTAATTATCACACATCTAAAAGTTAAATGAGAGTGGCTGGATATGTGTGAACACAGATGGTATAAGGCTTGTGTCATAACGAAGGAAAGTAAGAGAAAAGGCATTTATTTCAACTCAATAGTGAAAATGTCCCCTGGTTGATATTTGTTTACTAAATTTAATAAGTATGGAAAGAGAGGTGTGTCATCTTTAGTTTGTTTTTATTGGAAATATATAGTTGGCATAACTGGTTTATTAATTGTAATATAATAGTTAAAATAAAAAAAAAGAAAACAGTCAGTCTTCTTTTCAAATCCATTCATTTTTTACTGCTTTATCCTCCACAAGATGCAAACCTATGGTTAATTTAGAGGGTCAATTTAACCTAATCCACAATTTAGCATGTTTTGGGTCTGTGGGAGGAAGATGGAGAACTAGAAGAGCACCTTTTCTGTAACTTGTTCTTCAAAAAAGATGAGTGTCAATTAATATTATAACTGTCTTGTTTATATCTTTGTAGCAACACAACAGAGGCTGGAGGGACATACATAAAGAAGTGCTGTAAAGGCTTCTGCATTGATATTCTCAAGAAAATCGCCAAATATGTCAAGTTCACCTATGACCTGTACCTGGTAACCAATGGCAAGCATGGAAAGAAGATCAACAATGTCTGGAATGGGATGGTGGGAGAGGTAAGCTAAACAGATATATAAGAATTTATACTGAACATATAGAAACGTGGACCTTCACTCAAGTTCTTTGTCTTTTTTTCACTCAAGACAAAGGTGAAAGGAAATGATGGATGTCTATATGACAGAATATTCTTTTTTCTAAGAGAAGCTGTAGGTGAAGACTTAAGCTTTTGCACTTACGGTAATATAAACGCTGAGACTGTGAAGAAATTATTGCCATCCCCACAGAAAACACATTTCCATAGCTTTAATTACCAGCTTCAACTTGAAGCTAAAATCTAAGAGTTCATTTTAAGGCAATGAATTTTATGTCTGTGTATGATCGTGTACATTTTTCATGACAGTCTTTATTCACATAGTTGAAGTTAATCATACTTATCTTATTAAATGCTGACACTGTTTGCATTTTGATTACATTGCTTTTTATATTAAATCAATCTGATACTAATGCATTATCAATAAAATGTATATCCTGGTGCATAGATTTGATAAGTTTTTCCATTACTTTTTTTTTATTGTTATTATTATGAAGGATTCATATGCGGAGACAGCATTTAGTTAGTGGACTACTGAGGCACATAACTAAAAAGATGTTATTATGATCATCTAGGCTTCTTGTGTATTTCATAGTGCGTAGGTGTAGGAACCACTGCCAGTTTAACTGCATGTCTGCCTGCTCGCTGTATCAACTAAAGACCGAACTGGGATTAGAACAAACACAGTAATGAGTATTTTACGTCTTCACCAGGCTGCTGTGTCTTTCAGTCACATGTATGTTGATTACACTGATTGCTTGTTGCATTTGAGGACTTCTCTCACTGAAAACTCTAGTGAGTGCTACAGATATTGAACAATATTATGTAAATTGTCTCCTTCTTTTCCTGCCCCCCCAACCTCTTTCTTTTTTCTTATTCCCTCCACGTCTTTCTCTTCCTACTGTGCACCCATCCACCCTTTTTTTTCTCTGCCCTGATTTGTTCATCTCCCATCATCATCCCAAATACTCACTGTTGTCATCCATCATCTGTCATTTACCCCTCCCTTTATCCCCATGCTCCTCCCTCTGCTCCTCCCCGAAAAGGTGGTCTATAAGAAAGCCGTCATGGCCGTCGGATCTCTGACGATCAATGAGGAGCGTTCTGAGGTCATCGATTTCTCCGTCCCGTTCGTGGAAACCGGGATCAGCGTCATGGTCTCCCGTAGTAATGGAACCGTGTCCCCTTCAGCCTTCCTTGGTAACTGTCAATGAGTAACTGTTGTTTTATTGTTGGACTCAGGAGAGAGTCAGACAGATCTGTTTTGTTTGCTTCTCTGTTTGTATTTGTTCTTGTGTGTGTATTTTCCAAGATACAAAGATGACAGTTCAGTTCCTTGTACATAGCTGTCAATACTTAAGATTTAGTGCAACTTTTGCTTGTTGCTGATGGCACTCACTTAACCTGAGATGGAATGAACTTCAGGATTTCTCAAGCTGAGTGACTGGAGATTGATATCACTGTTATGGCTGCTCAATCACATTATATTGCATTGCATTTCAGTGGGGCTGCAGCTATCGAATATTTTGGTAATCGAGAATTCTATCGAATATTCCACTGATTCATCGAGTAATCGGATAAAACATACTTTTATCCTATTTCTCTTATTAATTTCGCTTTGCTGCGTTTGCTCATTTTCGCTGTATTCACTGTTTTTGTTCCTGGCGTCCATTCTGTACAGCTAAACTGTCCACACACGATACCCAAAACCCATTTCCGTCTTTTTCTGCTTTGTAGGGGACGCAAAGCCTGTGACGTAAGCACGTTGTATCACTCTAAAAAGAATCCGTGCGAAACATGAGCTTTAAATTTAATTAAACGGGGCTTCAAGGCAGAGGAAATTCCTCTGTAATTTTGTACATTTCAGCATTGCACAATGACATACATTCACACATAAGCTACAGCGAAATACACACAGGCACAAAGACATATGTGCAGGTATGCACACTAACATGTATGCAGCATGCAGTTACTGCTGTGAAAGTGGCAATTATGAAGGCTTTGCAGGAAAACCCAAAAATGGCTGCCTGCCAGCACACACACACACACACATACACAGCCAGCCAGTGTTCTTTCATACATTAGAGCAGGGTTTAATCTCTGCAGTAGTCTTGTGAACTCAGAGGGAGGACAGGAGTGCTGACACCAGGGCTTCCTATACTGTACACGTCGTCACACTGTCAAATAGGAGGTTTGCCTGCCTGGATATATGCAAGTGTGTGTATGTGTGACTGGTGTGTGTGTGATGATGGAGTTGATGGTGGTGGGAGGTGTGTAGGAGCTCAGTGAACATGCAATAGTCAGCTTGTTATCCATGCAGTCCTTTCCTAGGTGTGTGTGCGTGCCCATATAGTATGTGAGTGATTTATTTGATCGTTTCAATAAAAGACAGTCAGGGAGTGGGCATAATTCAGAAAAAAAGTGTTGTGTGCAATAAAAAGTGTACAATATATAACCATGTTACCCAACACATGTTGATGTTTAATCTATGTCCTTACCCTCCTCTCTCTCTCTCTCTCTCTTTCTCTCTCTCCCTCTCCCTCTCCCTCAGAGCCATTCAGTGCATCAGTGTGGGTGATGATGTTTGTGATGCTCTTACTGGTGACTGCAATGGCTGTCTTCATGTTTGAGTACATCAGTCCTCTGGGCTTTAACAGAAACCTGGCACAGGGAAAAGGTGAGTGTGAAGTTTAATGAGACAGAGTGAACAGTCATGCAAAATATTTGAAGTCCTCAGTTTTTAATTGGAATCCCCCCCCCCCCCCCCCCCCCTTTTTAATTGGAACCCCCCCCCCCCCCCCTTTTCAATAAACCACCTGTGATCCCCGCTTCTAAACCCACCACCACCTCCCAGACCCCCATGGTCCTTCTTTCACAATGGGCAAGGCTGTGTGGCTGCTGTGGGGTCTGGTCTTTAACAACTCTGTGCCAGTGCAAAACCCGAAAGGAACCACCAGTAAGTTCATAGTGTCTGTGTGGGCCTTCTTCGCTGTCATCTTCCTGGCCTCCTACACTGCCAACCTGGCTGCCTTCATGATCCAGGAGGAGTTTGTTGACCAAGTGACTGGGCTCTCTGATAACAAGGTAATGAAAGGAAATTGGAGGTTTTTGTGGCTGAATTCACCACCTCGAAATTTTGTTTGCAGCAAATTCGTTGCGTACCTCTTAGGCTTTTAAAGCTTTGGTCACCTTGGGGTTATTCGGAGACTTAATTCGTCAAACTTTATGGGCTCTTAAACAGCTCAAGCTCATAGATTCTAGTAATTTTTTAGTGCAGTTAACTGGAAAGTCACAAAATGTACAGTATTTTTAGAATGGGTACTTTTTTAGAAACTAAATATGCATATGCTGCAACATCATTGTTAATATTAATATCTAATTTTAAAGTAGTTCATCATTTTTATGGAATAATGTGGCAAAAATGTAGCATATTCACTAAAATTCATTAAACATTAGAAATTCCTTAGATATATGGATTCCCAATGGAAGTGTTTGTATTTTAGTTTTCATTCAAATGCTCAGGTCATCCAGAGTAGGCAAGATTGTTGTTAATTTTAGGGTGAAAGAATTTAATTATCCTACAAAATGTCATAATATAATGAGAAGAAAGAAAAGAAAAGAAAAGAAAAATGTGGAGTAGAAGAAACAGAAAAAAGGGCAGGGTGTTTCTGTGGATAGAGGGACAGGTGTAAGGGGAGGTCCTAAATGATTAACTCGCTGCACTGAATACATGTGCTAAACTTTTTTTTTTTTTTTTGTAGTAATGGATATGTGCTGAGCTGCACACAAAAACAGACAGGCAGGTAACAGGTGTGTGGTGTTTAAGGCTTTACAACCACCTCAGGTTTGTCTTCACAATGCTGACTTGTTTGATTGCTAATTGAGGTGGATATGTTCTGCTCTCTCAATAGAGCATGTGTTTTGTGTTTTGGTACACATATTAACATAGTGACATATTAACAGCAATAAGTAGGAACTGGAACTACCCACTTGCTTCAGTCTAAAAAGAATCACACATCCCAGGCCAAGTTTGTCTGGAACTTTATTGTATGATTAAGATGATTAAAATATTAAATCTTCTTTCTCTGTTTTTTATTAAATATTCAGTCCAATTGTCAAATTGAACCAACAGTAGATCACTAAATTTTCTAACTTGCTCATTTCGGCAGGATACATTGTACTGGTGTAATTTCTAATATGTCATCAGTATCACCCTGTAATATGACTATAACCATCACATCTACAGTGTGGTGTCTTTAATTATCTATAAAGCCTGTCTTAGAACTTTAATTGGTAAGTGATATTTGTATATACAGTGTGAATGATTCCTCTGTAGTTACATGGAATCAATCATTGCCCTTGAGTGTGTTTGCAACTGTCTGAACACAAGTAAATATAATGAAAGACGCAGCGGCACCACAGCCTTTGGAGCAGCAATGGTATTGCTCTAAAGATTAGCTCTTAAATAATACTCAGATTTAATAGGTACTGCATATGCAAATAAAGATTAATTGACCCTTTTTGCTGATTTTCGACTCTATATTTTTTTATCATTGGGGCTTTAAATTTACTATGTTTGGTCCACAGTTAGTTTAATATTTATTAAAACGTATATATCTGAACTAGCATGTTTTGCAGCCAATATATAATGTTTTTTAATTGTCCACCACCTTCAATTTTTGTTTTTTTTATTTGTTGTGCAAACAGAAGCTCACCAACTTGTAAATGATTTTACATTTTGGAATTGAGCTAATATACTGACAACAAACAGAGGTTACTTATAAGGTTGTCCTCATCACATTTGAGACTATAATGTAAAATAAGGAAAACATGTATTAAAATACCTTTAAATGGCACACACTACAAGCTGAGTGACAGGTCAACATGATAGTGTTGCATACTATTTATGAAAATAAGCCCTACTTTTGGATAAAACAGATGAAAAAAGCTGAGTGGCATGTGAGATGGATGGATAGATGCACAGGAGCAGGAGATCCCAACACAAACTCACGTACAAATATACTCAACACAGAAAAATAAAAGAGTTGGACATATATACAATAGGGAGTCCATCTCTTATGTAATGGCAGAATAATCAGAGAATAGAGAAGTTTACGTTGACAGAGGGAGAGGAGCAACAAAGGAGATATGAGACAAATGAAGTGAGGAGACGAGAGGAGGAGGATAAGTAGCGGAGGCCGGGTGAGCTGAGGCAACCGTATATGACAATGGTGAGCCTTAAGATAATGTGATTCCATTCATGGTCACACAACTTCCTGCTAGGCCTGCGAGAGATTTCTCAGGCTGATATTATAATGTCACAGCTTAAAAGCATCAAATTTTTCAAAGGACTTGACTCAAACTTTCACATCATCTTTCAACAAAATCCCAGTATACCTTTGAGTGTAATGCAGTTTAGTTTTGAAACTTTGTGGAAAAAAAAAAAAATTATAATAATAATATTTTGCTGATAAGTTTATATTTTGATGTAACCGCACCTATTTTGAGTAACTGTAATTTAACAGCACAACTGTCTTTCTTGGTAAAAAAAAATAAATATTTTCCAATACTATTACATACATTACATTACAGTCCACAGCACTGGTCATAACTGTGGTCTTATTGTGTATCTCCAACTATACCCCTTTTTGGCCTCCACACCTTCAATTTTTTCATCATCTCTACATCAAGCTTTCATTAGCAGCTGGTGGTGGGATTCGCAAAAGCCCTTCATTGCTAATTGTCCAGCAAGACTGGCCAGCGATGCCTCTTCTCTTGTCACATGTACCCTGTTCTGACCTTAACATCAATGTTCCATGTCAAATTAGCTGCAAAGGAAGGAAATATGAGGGATGGAGTTAAAGGAGACAGGCAAAGAACAGAAAGAGTCTCCTGAGGGCTATTGTTCGTGATGCTGACACACACGCTGCATGACATCACCACTTACACATGCACAGTGGATTTTGACGATTACAGTAGAGCTACTCCCATGTATACAGGCAGATAGAGTATTAATAAATATCTGTAAATATTCAAATATGTTGTTTCATATATAGAGAGCTCACTAACAATGCAATAATTAACCTCAGTTGATGTTAATTATTGCATTTACTGTTACTGTTTACTGTTGATGTTTAACAGACAACAAACAAAAAAACCTGCTAATACTACTGTATATATATTCAAATAAAATCTGCCATGCACTGTCTATGCAGGGAAAAACTACTGTGTTTTATGTGAGAGCTAAAGAAAACAGACGTGCATATGAAGATGGAAATCTGAATTTGCACAGCTGTTTTACTACTGTGTAGTAAAACCACTTCTCCACACTCACATACACTCTCGCCATGTGGTTGGAGTGGAGCTCATAATACACTCTACACAACTAATTGATAGGGGTCGTCTGTTTCTGACACTGAGGGCAGATTGTCACCACAATGCTTGAGGGTAGGTTGCTACAGCAGTGACAAGCACCCTACTACAAAACCCTTGACCTGTACACTGACTAGATTATACCTGTGAGGGAGAGGGAGAATTTTAAACATGAGAAAGAATCTGTTAGATAGTGGGGATAACAACCGAAATACAAATTTCAAATGTTATAAATATAGATATCAACCTAGTCTTGAGTTCATTTTACAAATTGAAGTCCCAGCCCCAACCAATGTGGCACCCTAGGCAAGATTTTAGGTGGGGACATCCTTGCATTGCAGTAAATTCCACTGCCAATTAACATATACTTGCACAAGAAACTGAATAGCATTGCATTTGAAATTTTCATTCATTTTAATAAAGCAAGTCGCCCCATCAAAACAGTTACCAATAAGTAGAATCAATTAGAAATGCAAAAGAAATGCAGTATTAATAGCCTACACAAACTATAAGATTTAACTACCCACAAAATAAAAATTGTAAACAGGTGACATAAAATCAATTATAAATACAATATAAATAAAGCACTGCACAAAATAAGATATTGAAACATCAAATTACAGTATTAAGTAGTATAAATTCACACAATAACTACATTACAAAAAAGGTATTTAACACTACACTCTGCTAGTTAACCAATATTTCATCACATTATCTTTACTGCATATTAAGAAATAATAGTGAAAATTACACCCTTTTTTCGTCCCCTATTTGTGGCGCCGGCTCTGGTAGATTGTATAGAAAGGGGGGTTAAATGTTTCCATTCAGTTAATATACACAATGTTGAAATCAAAACACAAAATTGCAGACTTTCCTCATTTTAAAATGTGGAAATCATAATATTAAAAACCCACACGCATATGTGAGAAACATGCAGACTGCACATAGAAAGATCCTTGGCCAAACTGGGATTGGAAGGACTTAATTAGCATTGTGTGACCCCTTACAATTACAACTTATTGAAATGCAGCAACAGTTTTTTATGGCCTTTCACTTACTTAGCAACTTAACTTAACAAGTTCATAGTTAATTTAATATTTCAGTTTCTGACCTTTTTAAATATGGCTTGTATGTAAACCCTTAAAGCCCGTTTAGATATTGTCTGATGGTGAAAAATGTGTCACAGTACAGCAGCATGTACCTGTGTTAGTCGTCTCTACATGTTTGTTCTGTTTTTGTGAACACAATATCTTACAAACAGTTTCAGACATTGGTTTATTTTCTTTCTTTTTTTTTTAATTTTGCACAAACTTGGACTAAAACATGAACTGAATACATTTTGTTGGCTAAGTTCAAGTTCAGCAACACATTATTGGCCATATGTCAAGTATTTACAGTGTGGATTAATTATGACACCTTTGGGACAAATGTCTAATTAAAAGAGTTGGTGCAGTAATAACGTTTTATAGTCAAAAGGTCAAACATCAGCTCCTCACTAAAATCACGATGAATCATGATGAAACATGAAATGTATTTTCTAGCAGTTATACAACTTCATATCTGCGTCAGAGATTGTGACTTCCCTTCTTTGAATTTACAGGCATGCAATCATATTTTTGGGGGGTATTTACAAGTGTGTTTTATGCATATTTTAAAAGCCTAATTTTAAAAGTTAAACTTATTTAAACAGTCACAGGAGATTCCATTGCTTCTGTCTGACCATTACCATATCAGCAGGGTGTTCACATTCACAGATATACAGCTTTTCAAAAACATGTTATCGTCCTGCTTAACTGTATATTGATTTTTCTCTCTTTGTTTCCACTGCATTATTCTGCTTTCCTCTGCCACAGTTTCAGAACCCATATGCATACTCTCCTCCGTTCCGCTTCGGAACAGTTCCAAACGGATCCACAGAAAGGAACATCAGGAAGAACTACCCTGCCATGCATCAGTACATGGTGAAATATCATCAAACTGGGGTCCAGGATGCACTGGTCAGCCTTAAATCAGGGTAAGGACAAACTGTGTGTGAGTAAACACACTCCCACATACTGTATCAAGGATCTGTAGCAGGATCCAATATTATCAGCGCCCATATTTTTAAACTTGATTGTGTGTGTGCGTGCGTGCATGTGCGTGCATGCATGACAGGACCTCTGAGACTTGGAATGAATGGGCTTCCTCATTGGGAACAGCAGGTGTTATTTTTAGCATTGGTCTCTATAATGGGACTGGTGGTGTGTGTGTGAGTGTGTGTGTTAGAGACTAAAGCAGAAAGAGCAATTTGAGTGCCTTTAATCAAGAAAAAGAGGAGGTAAAGGTGGTAAAAAGAGAGGGAATGGGGAGAGGTAGAGAGGTGACTCTCATCATACATCATTACGTGGGGGGAGGGACAGGAGGAATTGCATGAAGGGTGGAGTCCTGGCGGAAGAGACAAAGAAAGGTAAAACGAGAAGACGAAAGTGGTATTGAGATGGGGGGAAAATGGCAACTTAAGTGAGGGGGAAATTGAGGGTAAGGGTGGAAAATGGAAACCGGAAGGACGAAAATAAGGGGACAGGAAAGGAATGGTGATTTTCAAGGAATGGAGAGATGGAGATAGAGAAGGATAAGATAATATTGGACAAAAAGGCTGACGAGATGATATGACATGAAATTATTCCTGATTGGTGAATGACTATAGGGTCGTGTTAAATGTCTCAGCTCTAAGGAGAGCCTGAATGGCGTGCACACACACACACACACACACACAGGTACACACAGACGTGCACACACGGGCACCTATTCTTCTTATTCCTTAACTATAAACTCTTAATGCCTAACCCTAAAATTAATCAAACCACGATACAAATCTTAGTCCTAAACCTAACCAGTTCCTTGGTAATTAGGTTCTGCCTAATTTAGCCCAGGATTTGGTCTCCAAGAGGACTGCTGGTCCTCATAAGGACAATGTTTATGCAGGAAAAGGTCTAAAGGAGGTAACTTATACGACTACTACACACACAGTTTAATAAGAGGAAACATGCAGGTTGCAGTTTTTTTCATTGTCATTGTTGTAAAACGAAGCAGCCTAAATCATTTCTCCGTCGATAATAATCTCATGTTCGACTTTTCTGTTACGTACATGCAGCGTGCGTGTAAGTGTGCAAACACACAAATGCCTCCATGAACTAATCCTTCAAGTGAGAAACAACACACTAACGAAATGAAACATGTTAATGTGTATCTGTGCGCATGCACAGATGGCTGAAGGTGTGAGCAGTCAGTCAGTAACACACTCATTGATAATTCTGCTCCGTGGCATTAGCAGATGAGCAGCTATTTGAGGCTCAATGGCTGCATTAGCTCTCATCACACATTAATGCTAACAGGCTTTGCGCAAGAAATCTGTTAGCGCTACAAGAATCAAATCCATGCACGGGGGAGTAGATGAATGACAAAACAGCTTAATGACATTATACGTATTTATAGCAAATATATTGCCATGTGCCAACAAGCTGTCGTGATGAAACCAACTGGAAATACTGTGTGGAATTCAAAGCCTTTTTATTTTGTGTTTCCTGTGTTGGCACAGTAAGTATTTCATTGCAAAAGGGCAAAGAAGGGCAGGGTTCATGCTATCACCTTTGCCTAAATGTATTTCATAGACATGCTCTATACACTAGTCAAACAAATGTGCACAGACTTGAAAAAGTTTTTTTTTTTTTTTTTTTTTTCCTGTGAACCATATGGCACTCAACAAATTAAAAATGTCAACATGCAAATGTGGATACATTTAACAGAGGATTTATTGTTGTGTGGTAACTTTCAGAATTGTCTTGGCATCGCTTGAGAATTCATTCTGAACTCTTTGCATTTTACTTTCTTTGTGGTAATGTCGCCACATCGCCGAAGCCTCTTAAGGGTTTATGACACCCATTTGTTGTCAGCCTTGCATGTTTTAACTGAAAGTGAATTCTAGACATAAAATGTCAATTTTACACTTTAAGTGCTCTGGTGACCCCATAAAAGTGTCTTTTGTCCACATAGAAATGTCAACGATGCAGTATTTGTCAAAGAACTCAATTAGTTAAGTCATACTTGAAAGACATTTAGTTCTGTTAAAATGTTCTATTTGGGATCGTGATGTTATGGGCATAGTAGTCAATGTGACAGGCAAATTTAGTTTTTTTTTATACTCATACAAACAGCGCTTTATCCTCACCATGAGGGTTGCTAGTGCCAATCCCAGCTTGCATAGGGCAAAAGGTGGGGTACACCCTGGACAGGCATAAAGACGATCAACTATCCAGTCTCACACTCACAGTCAGTTTAGAGTGTCATGTTTTTGGACTGTGGGAGAAAGCCGGAGAAAATCCATGCACACATGAAGAGAACATGCAACTCCATCCAGAATGGTCCTTGTTCCAACCAGGTCACAAACCTGGATAATCTTGCTGCAAGGGCAAGAGTGCTGACAACTACAATGTGGCCCACAAGCAGAATTCACATTTAGAAATACAAATTCCATCATATTATATAGAAATAAAAAAAATATGGTCATGCTCACCAACACATTTTTGCTCATATACATGTATATATGACCCAAGAAACACATGTAAACCAGCCAAACAGACCTTATCCACCTTTATTATCTTTCAGCCTTATATTGAGTCTAACTGCTGTGGGCAGGGTTCCTGCTTTCAGCCTGTCTAAGTGCAGCACTGAGGAGTTGTCCTTTGGGGTTGTAAAATAAGATTGAGGATCAGACTAAATGGTCATTTAGTTGCGTTAAAGTTGACATTCAAAGGTATAGAAGGGAAAAGTGGCAAAGAAAATATGTGTTGCTACTTTCTGTTCACCCATTTAAAGGTGTGACACAACAGTGATCGCAAAAAATCCATGCTCACGGCACTGGAGCACAGCCACATTTGCACAAACACACATACTAAAGTATACCCACTCTCTCTCACACACATACACATGCCTGCTTCATCCAAAGTTTGGACACAGAGTTTGTGTGTGGATGGAGCCAGTGCTGGGTTAAGCTAATTACACAGCTAAACTATCGGCTATGAGACTCCGTTAGAGGGCTGGATCTGACATTCTGCAAATGCCAGCCAGTCACTGCACTATTAACAAGACTCTGTGTGTGTGTTTATATATACACACAGTCTCTGAGTGAATGAGAGTGCAGCGCTTACTGACGGCATCAGTTACATTGAAAATGTCAGTCTGAGTCTGGGATCTTTTACGTCCCACTTTGCAACCTGCTTATTTGTGTGCATGTGTGTGTGGACTGAATCAATGTTTGTTTAGGTCGTCCATGTGCCTCCAAGGTCCCGTGATCAGTGAAACATGCTGTGTCGAACCACAGACACTCCCCACTGTGCTCTCCGAGTTTGGTCGCACGTGGGCAGCAGCTCTGTTGGAGATGGTTTAACACGATTAATCCACAAACGAGGCTACCTGGAAAAAAATAAATTAATTAACCCTGTTTCGCTTTCCTGCCTACTCATGTGCATCACTCGCCCCTTTTGAAAAACTGTAAAACCCATTATGCTTTGTGTTCATCCCCTCACTGTGTTTTCCTCTCTTGCTCTTCTGTTCTTTCTCCTCCTCTTTCTCAGTAAACTGGACGCCTTTATCTATGATGCTGCAGTGTTAAATTACATGGCCGGCAGAGATGAGGGATGTAAGCTGGTGACCATTGGCAGTGGGTAAGCTTTATTTCCTTGAAAATACCCTTGAGGTGTGAATTGTCTAGGAAGCAGAATGTAATCCTGATCTTCTTTTATCCAAACCACTCTTCATATTAATATACACTAAAATAGCTTATTTATTTACAACTGACAAACTACCGTAAGCTGTTTATTTAAAGGTAATGTATTTTATACTATCACGCATTTTAAAGAAAATATCAACATTTTAGGAAGTTAGCTTTTTCAACCTACCTGTGGTATTTGTGCAGCATAAACATCTTGTGTCTTATTCATGCAACGTGTTGATGAATGCTGCTAAGCTGATTTGTGATCTGTGCAGCCTTTGTGCTAAAACTATGCCAACCAGCTGCTAATATTTACGGTACAATAAGATGCAATATTATATATCTTATCATCCCCATGGCCATTATAGCATTGCTAAAACAATAAATCTAATGCATACCTTCTGCACATATACATATTGATGTCTTTAACCAACAGTGTATGTGTAGTTCATTGATATTGTTGTGCATGATTATGTATTAAGTTTTATCTTGAAGATATTCAAAATCACAGTGACACCATATAAAGTTTAAAATATGTGTTGTGTGTGTCTGTGTGCGTGCCTGTGCTTGTGCTCGTGGTCAGGTACATCTTCGCCACAACTGGTTATGGCATTGCTCTACAGAAAGGCTCCTACTGGAAACGGCAGGTGGACTTGGCTATCCTGGCTATTATCGGAGATGGTGAGAAAAACACTTTCACGTTGTGCTTGTATGCAAACTCAAAGTACAGCATGCTAACCCTGAACTCAAAAGGTGACAGTATTCCTTGCTTGTATTGTATTTCATGCTCTGGCACCCAAACTCTCTCTCCCTCCCTCTTAAACACACAGACAGAACTAATGCATTACCTAACCCCTTTTCCTAACATTACCATCACAAGTAAATGTCTAACCGTTTCCCAAATCTAAACCCAATTCCAACCCTAACCCTAAAACCAGGTCTTAAATGTCCCTTTAAAGTTGTGAGGACCAGACAAAATGTCCTCACTTTCCCAAAATGTCCTCACTCCCTATGGTTTATACGTCTTTTGGTCACAAAGCTATGCATACAAGAACACACACACAGGCACATCCCTACTGTCTTGTCTGCTGACAGCACAAAATGAAAGCAGTGAAGTATAAATAGCACTTTGATGTTATTCCAGACACAAAAGGCTGCTCTAAACAGGGGGCAAAGTGTGTAAGTTATTCTAATGTATTCCTCTCTGCAGAGCCATATTTTTATATGTGTGTGTGTGTGTGTACACTTTGTTGCCTCTTTAGGACCTTTTGTGACACAAAGAAAGATCTTGTCAGACCAGTACTTTGTTGGTTAAGGTTATAAATAATGCTTTGGTTAGGCTGTCCACATGAATGGAAGTCATCTGTATCCCACCATTCCTCTATTACAGCAGCATCAGAAGTTCTTGCATAAACAATTTCCTTGAGGGAGTAAGTACGACAGCTCAAGCCCTTTGTGGCAGATTCATTTACATTTACATCAGAACCATTTTGCTGATTCAAGTGTTCATAAGCACTCACATTAAGTGCACTGAAGTTGATTAAGTGAACATTAGTGTCACAAGAATCTCTTACTGAAACGTATTGTGGCTGCAGAGCATGTAGGCCACATGCCATCATATTTCATGGCTGAACAATCTTTGACAAAAATCACACTCAGTGTTTTTAGTCTTGTTTTGGCTTTGTCTCCTGATCATTAATCCAATCCAGTCTTTTTTTGGGCTTGTAGCTTATACAAAATTACAGTTCACCAAGGAAGCTGCACATAAGTCACCTCTGCATTATGCTAATAACCCCTACTATTATTGTATTTGATATTTGCCTGGCAGAAACTGGATTATTGGAGAGAGAAGAAGAGATAGCAATAGATATTGAGGAAAAAAAGACCGGTAAAGAGATTGACAGAGATACATTTTGGGTGAGAAAGTGATAGAGACAAAGGAAATACAGGAACAGTGTGAGCGTGTGATAGTGAGAAGACAAGGCAGGAGAGAGGGGTGAGGAAAGAACGTGAAAGAAAAGTCCGGGGAGTGAGAGGAGGGCAGGTCTTTGATAGATGACAGTGACTCTTTGTGGATGCTGCTTGATCAGACAGGCACAATGTGGGTGGGGAGTATCTGGCTTTTCACACAGAGAGAGGAGACAGGGAGAGGATGTGTTTGGGGAAGATTGGAGGAAGGAGACAAACACACAGACAGAAACAAAACAGGCTGTCTGAAAACACTGGTTGGTGAACACATGGCTGAACCAGCTGTGGGTTACATTTTGTCTTTGAGAGATTTAAGAAAAAAAGTTAACTGTTTTTTTTTGTTTTTTGGTGGAAAGGTACAAAATTATAGCATATTTGTTAATAATGCTTGCTTTATAGATCAGAATGCATTACAATGCAGCTTTAAACATAATCTTGTTTTGGTTGTGAAAGCCTTTTGAAAGTGCAGATAAGTAGAGGTTTCCATATTTGTGGCTCATAATAAGGTTAGAATTTTGTACTGCTATTACTGCACTGGTGTGATTTGAAGTGTTTTTTTTTTCAATCGTAGGTGCTTCAACTCAAACACTTTTAAAAGAGAATGTGGATTAAACTGGAAACCTGTGTTCCGGTGTTACAGCTGACTAGTCACCAGATGATTGCCTGAGCCATCAGGCCATTGAAAAGGGAACAGAATTTGAATTTCAGCAGTACTTCTCTCTGGAGTTAGAGAAACAGTGCAGACAGTGGTAGCTCCCAAATGTTTCTCTCTTTTGAGTGCACTCTGTTGAGTGGGGAAAAATGATCTGCTGATAATTTAAAATCTCATTTATCCTGACGCTTCTCTGTCCACGGTTTCAAACATGGACGTCGTATAAAACAAAGAAGTATAATGGCTACATCTATTAATGTCTTAGGCAAATCCAACAGGAGACACATTCTGCTCACTTGTCCTAAACCGTTAATGATGTCTAAGTGAGTGTGCACCCCAAAGACATCTAGCTGAGTACCACCATGATATTTGTCTTACCCCACTAGCAGCCTTAGTTATCCAGTTCTGAATGGCACAGATTGGATTAGCCACACACCAAATGTCACAGAAGAAGCCAGAGAGGGAGGGGGATTAGAGGGAAGGGGGGACAGAGTGAGGGATGGGAAAAGATAAGGTCTTTGTTGCTCTCTACATTTCTTCCATTAACAATAAAGAGACGATTTCTTTGCCCCATCAGCCAACACAGAGGGTAGCCCAGAGAAGTCTATTTTGAGCCACAGCTCATTTAAAATCTGTTAACCATAGGCTGAGAAGCAGACAAAGATTTTATGGCTTACTATGATATGATGGTCTTAGATCTTACTTTGATACTTTATTGGGAAAACTACTGAAATACAACTTAAAACACCATATAAAACTTCATAATATGAAACGGTTACCACCAACATATTATGCAAAGCAGATAAAATTATTTAATTCTAACAATATAATATATTACAGCAGTTTTTTTCCCTAGATGTTTTATGTACATACTTTGTTACTTAAGTAGTAATTCCAGCTGTGAACTTGGATATTATGTCTAGGCTAACTTAGTTGATTCAAACCCCAAAGAGACATTAAATAAAGGATTTAAATCTCCCTCCCTCTCTCTCTCTCTCACTCACTCTCTCTCCTTCAGGAGAAATGGAGGAACTAGAAGCCCAGTGGCTCACAGGGATTTGCCACAATGAGAAGAATGAGGTAATGTCCAGTCAGCTGGATGTGGACAACATGGCTGGGGTTTTCTACATGCTGGCCACAGCCATGGGGCTCTCCCTTATCACCTTTGTCTCTGAGCATCTCTTCTACTGGAGACTCAGATACTGTTTCACTGGAGTCTGCTCCGGCAAGCCAGGTCTTCTTTTCACCATCAGTCGGGTAAGGACTGTTTTAGGTCTATGAGGTGTATGTTTGAGAGT
This sequence comes from Brachirus orientalis, assembly GCA_016785285.1. Lineage (NCBI taxonomy): Eukaryota > Metazoa > Chordata > Actinopteri > Pleuronectiformes > Soleidae > Brachirus > Brachirus orientalis. The sequence goes on along the minus strand of JAFBJR010000367.1, from coordinate 3,986,941 downwards.
GCAGACATGTACTTCAAGCAGAGCTTAAGCTGTCTGTTTAGTGGTTTGGGAAAACACACTTACATATAAATTAATATTTAATCAAAGCAAGACACATTTGCAGCAGTGATCTTGAAACTGGTTCAGCTGTTAACTCTCAGAAGCAGGCCATTGAATGTGTGCACATGTGTAATTATCTGGAAGTGCACTGGTCTGACTGGGTTCACATTGGTCCTCTTAAAAACAATAAGGTAGCAGTTCAAGTATACCCATGTATAATTCTGCATGTCCGTTAGCCTTATCAAAGAAAAAAATACATGCAGGAAAGTGGAGCTACTGCTAAAGTAAGAAACTGGGTGAAACCAGGAAAGGGGGGGGTAAGAGGGAGGAATGGGGATGGGAGCAAGAGGGTGATCATGAGGCAACCCTGAATACAGACAAAAATAGCTTTTAATTGTGGCATGTTTTTTTTTTTTTTTGTGTTGAAATAACAACCAACCCACACTAAATCAATCTGTTTACTCTCATTCTACTAAAAGGTCAGCATTCTTCCTTGTTGTGCATGTGAACCAAATACATAGATTGACATAGATTGATAGATTGACATGCATCCCTAAATGCACTGCAGTGTATCTGCACTATTTTTGAGGCACAAAACAGAGCAAGATGGTATAGCGCAAAAACAATGAGCATTTTTAATAGTCTTTTCTTGTGTCATTAAGAGCCACAAAATGTGGGCTAAGCCAAAAAGCTCTTTGAATTTATGAGCATGATTAATGCTGTGTATTAAGAACAGAAACATGGTTACAGTGAGGAAAGAATTTATCCAAAAAGTATCTGTTCTATTGCATTACTTTCAGACTTTATATTGGCAATTGCTGTTACATTCTTAGCACCTGAATAAAAGTCTCATAATTATTTAATTTACAGTATGTCACAGTCAAAGTGATGGTAATTTCTGCTGTTTACTGTTGGATATTCACAAAGATTTTGTGTCGTGTTTCCAAGGCTTGCAGCATGGATTTACACTGGTGCATCTAGCAAAATAGATGGTTTCAGATGATATAGTTGTACTGTAAAATTTATAAAACTGCTGAAATACTTTGTTCATTGCATTGCATCACATTTTCCCAGCACGTCTGCTTTATAAAATATAGGACACTAGTTGTTCTTTTGGTAAAGATACAGTAGATGGGTTTTTACTGGTAGTGGGGATTATTTTGGTTGCCTGGATTATTTTCCTGGATTATTGCCTGGAACATTTTTGTGTATTTTTTACATGTTTAATACATTCATTGTTCCTTTTTGCTGAAGTATACAGTAAGTATACAACCTATAAAATCAGTCATGTGGTTGTTTTGTAGGATTCACATTGTTAACAAATTTCACAAAGTAGCAGTTCTATCGTGGACTATGTTTCAGAAAACATGAAAGAAAGCCTTATGCTGTACATAATACAGTTTCAGGTTTGTGTTATTGGTGATAAAAGACTGGCGATTCAACTTGATCAGTGACTACAAATTTAACTTGCAGAAACATACAACACACGCAACATAAATATGTACAGTGTAGATAAATAATGATTATTCTGCTTTATTCTCTCTTCATTTCTCTGTAAATTCCACATTATGCTCTGTCTCGCATTCCATTCATACCAATCTCTTCCTCTACTTTAACCTGTTACATTTCATTTTTATTTAATTTTCCCATCTTCTTGCCCCACTCCATTTGCTCATCCACATGCCTCCATGCAGGGAATCTGGAGTTGCATCCATGGAGTCCATATTGACATGAAGAAAAAGACAGATCTGGACTTTAGCCCTCAAGACAAAATGCTTAAGCTCATTAAATCAGCCAAACAGATGACCAACATGTCTAACCTGAGCGGCTCCCGGATGAATTCGCCTAAACGTGAGTTCATGCACTCAGCTGGCCCAATGATCATGGACATGATGGCAGAGAAGGGCAACTTCATCTATGCTGACAACCGAAGCTATGCTCCCAAAGATATGATCTATGGGGACACTAGTGACCTGCAGTCTTATCTGGCTAATCGCCATAAAGACCACCTTAACAACTACATCTTCCAAGGAAGTCAGCATCCTCTGACCCTAAACGATGCCAATCCTAACACAGTCGAGGTGGCAGTGAGTGCTGATGCAGTCCAAACCAATGCCAAGCCATCCCGAACCCTGTGGAAGAAGTCAGTTGACACTCTACGCTCTGTGCCACCTGGCCCCCCTCCAATGCCTGACATGCTGATGCCAGATCCACGAATGTCAATGAAGACACAGCGCTACCTCCCTGAGGACACGGCCCACTCTGACATCTCTGACTGCTCTAGCAGGGCAGCCTCCTACAAGGACCCAGAAAACAACAAGCACCTGAAGCCCAAGGACAACTTAAAAAAAAGATCGGTGACGTCAAAATACCCAAGAGACTGCAGTGAGGTGGAGCTGTCCTACTTAAAGACTAAGCAGGTCAGTGGTGGAACCAACCAAACTGGGAGAGGAGGAGGAGAGAAAATTTACACTATCGACTCAGACCGAGAAATGAGCCTGCACTCAGACCCTGTTCATTACCGTGAGAGTCGTGGTCTTGCTGCAGAAGATTTGGATTACCCCGAGATCTACTCTGACCACAGTGACAACTATAGAAAGTGTGAGCAGCCCATTATTCATCTTAACTCCTCGCCTTTGCATCACATAGACTCTGATCTTCTACCAGACCCAACTTACTCTAAACACTATAGTCTGAAAGAGAAAAACCTTTCCTTGTCTCCACATGAAACCATTGATCGCTACAAACAGACACACTGCCGTTCTTGCTTGTCCAAAGTGACCACTAGCTACCCATCAGCAGGGCAGTTTACGCCGACTGGATCTGCTTCAGCTTCTGCCACACGTTCACCCTATAATCGGTGTGAAGCATGCCTCCATATGGCCAATCTGTATGACATTAGTGAGGACCAGCTCCTCACAGACCCCTTAGTCAGCCCTACCATGCACCATCAACAGCAGCAGCAACCAGACGAAATGTTTGGTCTGTATTGGCCACAGACAGATGGGCCACATGTTCAAAAGAGAAACCGCTTGAGGCTGAATCGTCAGCACTCCTTTGATAACATCATGTTAGAAAAGCCTAAAGATGTAGACCTAGGCCGACCAGCGCGTAGTGTCAGCCTCAAAGAGAAGGATCGTTTCCTGGACTCCTCATCTGATTCGCACTATGCGAACCTCTTTGGAATGCGTCCTTACTCTGGTAGACTGTTTGGCACTGGGTCCAAATCAATGTTTAACCACAACTTGGAGGAGAGCAAGAGGAGCAAGTCCCTGTACCCTACCCATGGCTCAGAAAACCCTTTCCTCAGCCACTCGCTCAGGAATGACACCAGCAGCAGACTGGTTCATGGGCGTAGCTCCTCTGATATTTACAAACAGCTGGCAGTTGCTTCACCTGCAGCGGTCCTTGGGGCAGCCCCCGCCAAAACACGCAATGATGCGAACAATCTCCGCTCTTCTGTTAAATCCACCACTTCATACTGCTCACGGGACGGGCGGATAGCTAATGACATGTACAATAAAGAGCATGTAATGCCTTACTCAGCCAATAAGACTAGTGCATACCAAGCCCCACGTGGTGTCCTAAACTCAGCCCAGTTCAGCAATAGACGGGTGTATAAAAAAATCCCCAGTCTGGAGTCAGATGTTTAGTTGATAGGAAAAAATAATGTGTTTTCTTCTCCTTACTCCTCTCTGGGTTTGTATTATAATTTATCAACTATGTTATCCAGTAAGGAATTCCATAGCCACACTACATTTTTTCTTCTTCTCTTTGATATTGCAGCCCAAAAGACTTGTGCCCACTCTGGTATGATACTACTACTACTACTCTATTTGCAGATGATATCACTTTTTACTATCCATTATCTGCCATGTATCAATGAGATGGATGCATGGCCGACATTCTGCCATGAGGTATGTGGGTTTAAAGCAAAAGGGTATTATTAAACCCTTAGTTTTAGGCAAAGAGTGGGAGGTAGGATAGTCCCAATAGCGGGACCAAGAAGACCTAAGTAACAGTGAGGGAGTATGCCTATGAGAGTTGTTCGGCAAGAAATATTTGAATATTATTTTATTTAAATTTGGCAGGAAGTGGTAAGGTAGAAAAGGTCATTTTTATGAGAGGAGAAGGAAGGAAGGAGGGAGAAAACCTCCCTTTCAGCCACTCCTTATTCTCATCTTTTCCCTTTCCACCTCCACTATAAAGCTAAGGCTCACTAGATGAGGAAGGGGCCTGACAGGGGCAACAGATGGGCATGTTTGATGTCGCGGCCAGACGTGCAGGTGTCCCAGGAGGGGAGGGACGTCACAGTGAGCTGGTCCAACAATCTGCTGCTTGTTACTCTGACAAATATGGCCACTGAGACACCTGGCAGTGCAAAGGGAGAGATGGGGCAAAAGGAGATGAGTGGCTTAATGACACTGGGTGGAGCATTCAGTCCTTTTTTGCATTTAGGTAATGTGTGTATGGCCATAAATTGCTAAGCCCATGCCCATGTGGTAGTGATCAAAAATTGAGAGTAATTCAGGTTCTATCAATGTTAACAGACTGATAGATTAAAAAGGCAGACTGACATACAAACAGAAATGCAGAGAAGCTTGGTGTTTTTGGTGGGTATTTCATTTGTGACACTCCACATAGAAAAAATAGCAAAGTATTGCTTTTTATTATATTAAACTATAAGGTTTTTAAGGGATTCTGGCATCTGAATCCCCCCATGTAAGATTTTAGTGTTTGCTTATTTGGTAGCACAGTAGCCATTAGTTTGAAAACCTTTCTCCCACATTTGCTTTAAAAAAAAAAAAAAAAAAAAAAATCATAGATTTTTAAAAGATACTATCAAATGTAGATTGTTTTGCATGTGCTGATTTTTTCCTATGTCTGAAGTCAGAATACACAAGTACACACTCAGAGACATATTTTACATGTTTTTAAAAGGATCTGTGTCTTGCTAGATATGGTGAATGGATACTTGTACAATCAAAATCCCGATCCTTGACATTTGTGCTTAGTAAAATAGTGTCATGCTGTGGCTCATGCTTGAAAAGAGCAAAAGAATGCTGAAGGGAAAAAAGCAAAGAGGCAATAACAGGGGAGAACATGACAACTGGGTCCAGCACCACCATATCTAAGTATGGGAAAGGATGGGCACTAATTTTTTTTTTTTTTTTTTTTTTTGGTCTTCTGACCTCTCTGCCACTGAGAAACAGGGTATTGACTGTACTAACAAAAACAAAACAAAACCAGGATTTGTTCCCTCTTTCCTTCTTTCCTTTCTCAATCAACTGAGTGTTGGACTATGACCATTTTATTTGTTTGGATTTTTGTAAAGTTGAACTGTTTTGTTGGTTGGTACACCCGTAGCTGTGCTATGAAGTATCAAACTACAGAATTACAGAGGACTGTGTTAAAAATGGATCAGTTATTGTTGATCCACATTCAACCAGGCTCTGGAGGATCAGAACCCTACTTGAGATAGATCCTTGTTTACATACCTTCATACTGTTGTTGGGTGAGATGCAGGATGGGGTGGGTGGGAAAAGACAGAGGGATGGAGCTGAGGAGGCTCCACTGTTATATGCTCATTAATCATGGATCCATCTTAGTGTGGATTAAGTCATGTGTGTGCATGGCAGAACTTGGGTAAGCTTGAAGACTTTACTAAAAGATTTGGTTCCTAAACTGATTGTTTATGCTTTTGTTAGTTTGTTTGCTTTATTCTTTTTGATAATGCTTGGCAGAAAGGACTTGCACATGCACATACTTCCACGTCCACAAGTGTCCCCAAACAAACATTTTTGTAGCATTATACTGTACAAATTGTACAGTCTAAAGAAAAATCGTATATCCATATTAACTCATTTGCTTGATTGGATTCAAAAAGCCAAATTGTATCATATAAAGTACCTCAGGATAATTCTGTGCATTTTTGGGGAGCTTCAAATGTCACAACAGAACATGATGTGGCACAGATTTTTTTTTTTTTTTTTTGTAGAAAAAGTAATAAAAGTAAAGAAAAACACACGATCAGAATTTTGCCCTTTTAGTCTTTACTAGTCCAAGGTCTTCCAGTTTGGCACTGTCTGAACTCAAGCAAACCAAGTAAAGAGAAAAAGAAAGGAGGGGGAGTAGGAGGACAAAGCAATAGGAGCTTTAGATCGTTTTAACTCCACTCCTTAACAGAACGGTACTCTTTACTTCATAACAGAATGGAGGGAATTTCTTAATTGTCCAAAAATATGAAAAACTATCCTTCTACTGTATGGCATACTCAATCAGGAATGACTGCATTAGCCACTGTGGTTCAGTTGAAGCTCTTATCTTTAACAAAACAACCAAGGTCATATCACCTTTTTGTACTCAGTGAACCTCTCCTTGCTTCTCAATCAGCTTACCCAATGTTGTCTGACAAGCTAGGTCTGTCATATATATATATATATATATATATATATATATATATATATGTTTGCATCTGTTCTGCATATTTATTATTATTAATAATATTATTATTATTATTATTATGTCCACATGCTGCTAGTAAAAGCTGACAAGTGAACAATATGCACATGTAAAAAATATCAAATGACACCCTTGCATTTTATGAGCTCATGACCATTTGTTTCATTTGTTCTACTTTTACAGAACTGTCATGTAAACTGATGCTGTTTCAATGTGGGACACATTCAAATACAGACACTTGTGATGACAACCCTGCTCTTTTTAATGGCAAAAATGTATTTTAATTACATTTAATGATAAATAATGAGGTGATGGCATGCAACCCCAGATGTAACAACTTTAATGTTTTTTTGTTTTGTTTTGTTTTGTTTGTTCTTTCTTTTGTTATGATGTTATGATCACCGATGCGTTGTAACCAGGTGTGAGTATATATATATTTGAGAGGAAAAAAATGACCTATGTTCAACATGATGATGATGATGAAGATGCAGCTGCTGTGGAGAATGCAAGAACTTGACCCTAGTGCAACTTCCTCATTGATGGATGGGCCGTTATCAGGCCACGTTTTGCCCGGTTGGGCAGTGGGTCAGGGGTCAGGGCTTGGCTTGGTATGGTGGGACATCCTTGCTCTTCCTCCAATGACAGGTGAGAATTACTGTATCACCAGCTCTGCTTCTCCTTCATGTGTAGTCAGGACTTCAACTGTAAAGAAGATAAAAGGAAAAAAAAAGCAACCCTCTACTTTGAGTCTGCTATCCCTCCAAAGATATGAGACCTCTTTCTTTATGGTTTGCTGTAAGAATAGAGCTTTTTTTAAAAAAAAAAACACAAATAAATATGACAACTAATACTTCCTCAAAGACTTTTAAGGAACTATTTTGAATATATTTAGAAATTACACCTGTATACACCGCTTGTAAATTCATACTGGAATACATCATCATGGAGAATTATAAATGATAAAGAGTAAAAACAATATTTTTTGTGTGAATTTCACAGAAGCTCTTGTGTACAGTGGCACTGTTTCTATATCTCTTTCCATCCTCTCTCTCTCTCTCTTTCTCTCTCTCCCCCTCTCTCTCTCTCTCTCTCTTTCTGTAGAGCGACTAGAATAAAACTTCACCATTCACAAGGATTGCTGTCCTGTCAAAATTCAAATTATTCACACCAGGCCAGGTGTCTTAACTACTTTTGTCAATTAATGCTGGTAAATTATTTTACAGAGGTGGTTTTCATCCTCTGAGTCACTGACACTAAAACCTAAACATAATTTAAAGTGGGTTAAGGAATGTTTTTTTTAATGAATGAATGTCACAAGCAAATGAAAATTCACCTTCTCTAATGCCTATTGTGTGTCTTATGGGAGTTCCCTTGATTAGGTCCTCAATTCATGAATGAGTGTATTGTTAGTATATACTGTTCCATGGAAATTGTAGTTGTATTAATTTGTTGTGGCAATGTAATGTTATGCCAACACATTAATGTAATGATCTAAGGCTACCATATGGTATATGTACAACAACACTACATTGCCATCACACTGTCATTGTCTAATCATAGTGATGACAAAAAATTGTGAAAAGGCAAAAAAGGGTTTGTCCTTCACATGTGCACGGGTAAGGGTCCCATTGAAGCATCAGGCTAAAACCACATTTACCATCTGCCACATTCCTTCTTTCCTTTCCTCATGCCTTTCACCTCCATTTTCCGTCACTGTATCCAATTACATTCCATCTGTTTCCCTGTTTATATGCGTCATTTTGGACTAAAAAAAAATTTACCAAAACATGCCAATGTTTTCATTACATCCATTCTTACTGTCTTGTAGCTAAAGATCATTGCCTTGTATTTTTAGATATCACAATTGCTTTCAAATATAAAGCAGGAAGGCTTCCAGCTCATCATCTGTTAAAAAACATTATGACACGTAACACTCGTGTGGATTATTCCCTTTAGCTGCTTACTTGGTTCTGCTGCAGAAAGAAAAACATAGTGGGAGACATTTATTTCAAGTACATATAAGACCCGTAATATATTTTAACTAAAGTATGCCCAGCGCACACACATGCCCACACACCCAGTGTGTGATTCTGACACTGGCATTGTTCGGAGTGGCTATGTTGCATTAGAATAGTGAAGGGCCAGAGTGGCCACATCTCATCTTTCTCTTCATCCTGTCTAACTACATTTATCCATTTCTCATCCCCAAACCCCGTGGCCTTCATATTTGCCTTAATATCTTTTCGAGACCAAACTGGGACAACTAGGCCCGTTTTTCATTGTCATTGTCAACAATGTTCTATTTCAAATACGTACTGATTTGGTTTTTAAAGATGAGATGTGGCTATGTGTGAGAGACAGCTGCAGACAAAATCAGAGGTTTGGGGAAAGGATATAAAACAACCTGGGGAATGCCATTGATCATTTCACAGTTAATGTGTGTATGTTGGCTCACTAGTGGTGAGAGCATGTTCATATACCGTCTGTGGCAGATCATTGTTCTTCTGTAAAAATGCTGATGAATGAGAAAAGAGTACTTGTTTATGTTGTCATTTTATACACTTCCCCATGTTCCTCAGAAAACCCATATGTGTGTCTACATTTATTTGTTTCCTTAGTGTTTGCCTATATCTTCTTTTAATCAAAATCTGTTTATCTTTAACACCATTTAATCTATTCTTATGCCTATGCATACATCCCAAACCACTATAATTCATAATCTTTGTCATGCACTTTGAAGAAGCCCAGAGAATTAAGCCTCTTTCTCACTAAACTAAGCAGGTACAGTATATATTAAACCTGGATGAAGCCACTAAACTAAGGCAATAAACAACATTATCATTGCCAGCGCTTGGTCTGCTATGTGGTGCTTTTTTTTCTTTATATTGATCATTTAGTTCAGTGTTTCTCATTTCTGGTCCTGGGGACCCACTGCCTTGCAAGTTTTAGACATTTCCTTGCTCCAACACACCTGATTAAAATAAATGGGTCTGGAGGGGAGTCTGTGCCACAGAACTTGATGAGTCAAATGATGAGATCATTTGAATCAGGTGTGTTGGAGCAGGGCAACATCTAAAACATGCAGGGCAGTTGGTCCCCAGAACCAGAGTTGAAAAACACTGATTTAGATGATCAGATTGATGAAATAATGGTCACGCTAATCGCCTGAAAAGAAAACCTGCACGCTTTGCAAAGCCATTTGAACCAAAAGTAAATACAGCTTAAACACATTACCATCGGTCAAAAACCTGTTTACATGTTGACCAGTTCCAATGAAGTATAATGTGATTTTAATAACGAGGAAAAGGGATAAACGTACTATTATTTAGCTCACTATCTCTTCCTATTAATCACCTGCTCTCACCAAATATCCTCACAGACTAAGGGGCTTTCTTATGAGGTGTGCATGTGCTTTCATAGAGTGTGTATGTTTGTGGGCTATTTCCCACAGTCTGAAGACACGCCAATAGGGTTAGGCTGATTGGAGATTCCAAACCGAATAGCATAGTAGTGGGAATGGTTGTTTCATTAAATTTTTTCCAGGATGCCAAAAAAAAAATTAAGAACCCCAAACAATATATGTGAATCTAAGATAAACTGGTACGATTAAGCGGAATCCCAAAATAGATCAGTACGTTTACTGAGCAGCTCGCACTTGTGATGATGCTGTTCACATCACCTAGTGACACTGATGGTTCCCAAAGCCTCAAACCAAGAAGAAAATAAAGGGAAGTCAAATCAGGTACTGTTTGTGCTCCTGACACTGACAGTGACTACTGACCCCGACTTAATGAGAAAATGTGTAGTCAAGAAATCTCAACCCAGTATAACGGTTAGGTACAGTGTAATTACTGGTGTAAAATCTACACTTAACACAATCTACTATTTTAAAGACAGTGTACAAATCTTTAGTTACTTTATCAGATGCAGCACTGTTATGACATACTGGATACTATTTCTATAATTTACCTTTTCATCACTTCACTTCACTGCATCGCTCTTTATTACATGGATTTCCATTACACTGTATTCACTGGAGTGACGAAGATTTTTCTTCATTACAACAGTGACACTTTTACCAGAACAGTTTTGTACTAAAGTCTACTTTAATACCCTGTTACAACCAACAGTGGACAGTAGTCCCACTCACACATACTGTATAAATATAATTGAAAAGATGATTTAAAGATTTTTTAACTGGTCATTATATTTAGACAGTGATTTAATTCAGTCTTAATAATAACCCAGGCTCACACCATTGTCACATTGATAGCGGGGCATGTTACCAGTCCACATGAAGTTCCAGTAAATTTATGCTGACGATGTAAATATCATGCATGGTCATGTCATTTCCTACAGCTTAATTTTAGAATAGACATTCCACAACGATCCATTGGCAGGAAAAAAAAAAAACAAAGAGTGATTGTTTGACTTTGATAAAATTTGTTGGCTCTGTCTTCAGTGGCAAGTTTTGCTCTGAGGAAAATAGTGCAATCTGATGCATGACTAAGTTAAGAGTGATGAAAAGAGAAGCTGGAAGACAGACGAGTGGAGAGGATGGAGAGAAATTTATAGATGCAGGGTCAAATAGTTTTGCATTAAAGGCAGAAAAGTGGGAATTGGGCAGGGGTCTTAAACGCAGTGACCTGGGCATATACATATGATACATACATAAAATACATAAAAAATACATAAAAAATATACATATGAATGTGTAATAATAATAATGAATGAATGTTAAATGTCAGATGAGTGTATATGGCTCCTTCACTCCTTGTGTGATTCTGGTGTTTGTTTGCTATTTAATATAAGTTATTATCCCTGAATAAGGCTCTTTGCCTTCAATTGATTAATTTCAAGTGTCACTGTTGTTTGAGGCAGGAGTGTGATTGAGTATGAGGAAGCTAAATACCATCAAGCAGGGATCTTCTTGATGAGTGAGTTAGTTGTGAAATCAATCCTGCCTCATAAAAATGATGCAGTTTCCTCACAACTAAACTGCACTCTTGAATTAATTATTTGTAAGGTAGTTAAAACACTTGGCATTTGATGCACATCGGTTGACATGTAAATTATAAGTAACATTTTTGTTTCAGTGTGTCTTAAGAAAGACGAGACAGCCAATAATGCAACTCTGACAAACATGAAATGTGAACTTTATGTTGTGGAGGGAGAATGCTTTGCGCCTGGAATGTGTTTGCTCTGTGTATGTAACCATGGGAAACATTTTTATACCCCAGAACAGGATATACAGAATAAACCTGTAATCACAGGTTTATTCATATTTAATCAATCACAAGAAAAGAGGCTGTTTTAAATCCTTGCCAAAAAATCTACGGGCTGACTCGCATATAAAACAAGAGTAATTAATTGCTGTCTCATACACTTTGTGGACATGATGTGATCGTATTGATCCGCTGTGTTTGTCCAAGTGCAGTCCTGTGGGGGTAATATCTTTAAGAGCTTTAAAGCCATACCGTTTGACTTAAACTTTTCACCATCACCTTCAGCACAATAACGCACCGGGCAAAATTCTTTCAGTTTAATGGCAATAGGAACAAATCAGGAATTTCTTTTTCCTTTTTTACTTTATTGATTTCACATCTATTCAACCTCTTTATGCAGCCTTGCTGCATTAGTTAATTTTACCTGTTTTTATAAAGGTAAAAAAAAGTACACAACATGAAATTCAAGGTTGCCCTGGTATGTGTATAGTTCATTTAAGCCAAGAAGAGATTTTTCAGTTTGTTTAAGAAAGTAATATCCAACTCAAACATTCCCTTGCAAAGCATACACCCCTGACATGAGCTGTGGCCCGTACACATCTATCTGCCATGCAGTCCATTAAACAGCTCACCAAAATATCATCCCTCTGGCAGGGTGATATTAGCCTGGGGAAGAATGTCCTGACTGACAGGAACAGGCTCGTTCCCCTCTGCAGCTACTGTTTCCACCTACAGCTGCGTGTCCTTCTTTACATGTCCTTGAGCTACACACCGCCACACAGCTACCTGCTCTAGTTTTCTGTCTGCGAGAGCCAAATCAAGTGCATGCTTTTAAAATTACAGAAATATATATTTTTTTGTGTGTATATATCATATCTGGCAGACAAAATCTCTCATGCAGGCATAATAGATAAAGTGAAGTTCTGCCCATTAGAGAAATAATGAAGCTTGGTTTTGTTTTTTGGTTTTTTTTTGTTTGTATCTCTGCTGAGGATGAAGAGAACAGTGGAGGAAAAAGAGCCCATGGGCACATGCAACAAACCACGAAACAACAGACCAATAGGCTAGCATCTGTATGTGTGCGTGTGTGTGAGAGAGAGCTGCTTAACACACATTTAACAAAAATTTCTAATGCTTGGGGATTTTGTTTTTGTTCAGTTTGGAGAAAAAAAAAAATCTACCCGACTCCTCTCTTGATGCTGATCTTGACCTGTCACTGCTCTGCATCTTCATAAAGGGCCCCATAAGTCATTGCAGGTGTCCATGATGAGCCTGCAGATAATTAATTGTTGTTCTCCTTGAGCCAAGCTGATCTGAGGCTCCCAGGGATGAAGAAAATACACTTTTTTATTTTGCTCTACCGCTCTCGCTTTTTTGATATTTTATTCCCACCGATCTTTTCTGGCCTTGATGTACTGTCCAGTTTACTGTTTCTTTTATCCCTCTGATTACCATCTCAGTATATAGATACTAAACACAGTGTTGGAACTGCTGAAACATTCATTGCAGATTTAAGAGGGAAAAAAACCAAAAAAAAAAACAAATGCATCTCCAGTATTTGAGCAATGGGGGATTGGGTGCCTCGCTCAGGGCCACCCCAGCCCTTGGCCGTTCCTGCGATTAAACCGGAAACCTTCCAACTATGGGCCTAATTGCTTTCCTCTTGGCCTTGGGCAAACTATGAACCATAGAACTATGTTGGTGCAACATGGCACACTGCTATAGATACGAAGCATCCATTCTAAGGTAACACTCGTCATCAGTACGCTGATGGAAATTTAATACGCTGATGGAAATTTAATACTGTATTAATTTTGTCCTAAATGCCACACACTGGACCTTTAAATGTCAGAAAAAAGGGGCTGTAGATGACTAAAAGGCCTTTAGCTAGTTTATAAATGTTCATACAGAGCAAAAATGCACAAGTAAATAGTGTAAAAGTTTGTAGAGGGCACAGATTAAATCTATAGTGTTACAAACATAACAAATCTTCATGGGACCTCAATTGCAGTTTGTAACCGAAGTGCAGCCGGTTTGTCAAGAATCTTTCTAAAATGAGAAACCAGTGGACACGAAATGAGAAGTCACACTGAAGAGCAGGTGGAATGTGAATTGTCCCTTAGCCATGCTTAACCTTTGTGGTTCCAGCCTGTTCCCCACATTGTCCTTACAAATGGTGATAAACAAGCACTCTAGAGGCTAATTTTGTATCAGGATAAATTGCTAACATAAATAACTTGTTGTTGAACTTGTAGCACATATGATTTCATCCCACTGAAACTGTGTGTGTGTGTGTCTCTGTTTGTAGTTATGAGTGGGTGCAGGCAGGTGTGCAGGTATGTGAACACTCATCATTGATTAAAGATATCTAGTTTGATTGCAGTGTACCAGAGGGATACTGAGGTGTTAATTGGCTGTGTGTGTGTGTGTGTGTAAATTGTTTGCAACACGCTGCTTAAAAAACATAATCAAAGAACACCTGCTGTGGATCAATATGCCTTGACAAGCTGCACGCACACAGACACATGATGCACACACACTGTAAAGCATAAGTTTCTTGGGTACAATATCCTGATATCTAATTTGTGTTATTTGTGTGTGTGTGCATGAGTGCAGCGTCCTATCGAGGCATCGTAGTGCTCCCACCTAACCATGTTATAGTAGCAGCAGAGGAGATGAAAGGAGAGAGTGAGAAATAAAGATGCTGACGTGATCATGACGCATTTTGTGTATGTTTGCACTAATTTTTGCACATGTGTGCATGTCTCCTCCCTGCTGACTTAAAAAAAACTGTGATGTGGAATTATGTGTGGACACTTATTTGGGTATCTGGGACAACCAATCAGATCTATTGCCTCCTGGCTCTGGCTAACACACACACAGAGAAAGAGAGAGAGAGATCCACATAAGTCTACTTTCCTTTCAGCCCCATCCCATTTTCCTTTACTTCTTAACTCTCTTTTTCCTGCAGTCCTTCTGTGATGTTATAGATAAACATGGGCCATCGCTCATCTCTGTAGACTTGTAGTTTACTTTATAGATGGGAAACTGAAGCTACACAAAAGGCTACACAGTGAAGAAATGCATAAACTGTCTATTGTGTTACCTTTAAAAGTGGCAAAACATATAATTCTAACTAAAGTGTTGGAATTGAAAAGAGCATTGTCACAATTAGGAAAAAAAACAGCTGTCTCCTGTCTAATAGTTCTGCATCGCAAACTGTCACTTATGAAATGTCACCTATTATCCTCTCTTGCTCCCATCATAATTACTACAACCACTGAAGGTTACCTGAAAATAAAATGTAATTATGGGTAATGTAATCTGCTTAGTCAGACAACCACTGGGCTGGTTTTTACTGCATAGTGACTTGCACAATATAACTAATTTCCCTCTTGTCTACACACAAATACAAACCCACTAGTAGAATTGTTGTTAGCCGTGCTCAGCGACTGCCAATATATAACACTATTACACTGACCAAACACCTTGCCTTACATTGATGGCGCCACTGGATCTTTGTTTGCAAAATTTTACAGAATGTAGACATGTGTAAGGAAACTGTAAACCATGCGTACAAACATTACATAAATACTGGCCATTGGAAAGTCATTACCACAGTTTTTTTTATTTATTTTTTAAAAAAAAAAAGGATTTAAAAAAGAATTTTGCTCAGTCACATCTTATAGAGAGGGCTTGTATGCCAGTGACTCTCATGATCAGTTATCAGGAAAAGGAGCTTAAATCAGTAACTGATTTTAGAGAGTTCAATTCATCTTAACCTTATTGACTAGCCTAATCAATTAAATTACCTGAGGTAATGTCCAAAAGTGTCAGGATATTGCAGACTAACGGAACACACTGGAGACACCACTGACACACATGCACACACGCTTTTATTAGAAGTCACCTCCTTTACTTCATCTTTTTTGATTTTGGAATATGACGTTAAGTGGTCTGGAAAAATCAAGGTTTTATTTCTTCTGACAAATTACTTTACTAACCCCCCCCCTTCATATTTATGCCATAAATCACCATTGCAAAACAATGTTGAGGAGGCTAATTTCTGTGCAGCTCTAAATGTGGTCCCTAGAGTGATTTGGAAGTGGCTGAAGTTCTCTAAACCAGTATGAAACCAGTTTAAGACAACTTTGGAATGATGCCCAGTGACATCCCGGTGCTGCACACAGAAACTGTTTTATGTCAACAACAACAATGCACAGTAGAGTGAGACAGCTGCAAACAAGTTAGAATATGAATGAAAACGCAAATAAGTGCTCACGGAAAACTTTTAGAAAGGAATTTGGGAACATCAATAATAAATATCACTGAAAGTTAGGCACTGGAGCGTTAGGAATCTACCTAAAAGTGATCACCCAGCCTACTGAAGTAGCTTTGAATAAAAAACTTTTATATACCCACGCAATGTTCCATCTAAGTGGACTGGACACTAGACTAACTTTCCAGCTCTCTGCCGGACAGAGCTGGAAAGGTTGTGCAGCAGGTTAGAGTGATTAAGGACAAGATGGAAATTTACTAACAAGTGAAAAGTCTGAGTTGAGAAGATGGAAGGAGTAGTTTGAGGACCTGATGAATGAGGAAGATGAAAGAGAGGGGGACAGTTGGAGGTTAGAGATGGCGTGCATCAGAAAGTGCAGAGGATGAGTAAGGAGGAAGTGAGGGCAATGAGCAGATTGTTTAACACAATCTTGGAGAGTGAGAAAATGCCTGAGGAATAGAAAAGTGTAGTCTTACTGATTTCCAAAAATGAAAATGAAGGGTGATGTGCAGGACTGTAATAATTACAGAGGTATAAAGTTGTTCTCCCCCACACCATGAGGATGTAGGGAATAGTTGTCATTTAAAGTAAGAAGTGAAGATTAGCAAAGAGCAGCATGGTTCTTGCCAAGAGAGAGTACCACAAATTAGATTTTTACTTTCAGAATGCTGATGAGAAGTTGGAAGAGGACCAGAAGGAGTTGCACTATGTCTTATAATGTCTCATAAAACAGTGTCTCATGATTGAAAGATTATGACCGGGTGCCAACAAAGAAACTGGTATTGTATAAGGACATAGTGATGGGCAGAGAAGTATGTGAGGGTGGTGTAAGACCTGTATGAGGACAGTGAGACAGTAGTGAGGTGTGTGCAGTTGGAGTGATGGGTGGGTGGGTTCATGGTGAAGGTGGGATTACATCAAGGATCAGCTCTGAGCCCCTTCACCCTTGTTTGCAAGGGTGATGGACAGGTTGACAGATTAGGTCAGGCTGGAGTCTCCATGGGCTCTGCTGTTTGCAGATTATATTGTAATCTGTAGTGTGAGTAGGGGGTGAAGTGGAAGAGAGCCTGGAGAGGTGGAGGTATGCACTGAAGAGGAAGAGCAAGACAGAATACCTGTGTGCAAATGCAGTGAAACAAGTGGCAGGTGAAGGTGGAAAGAGTAGAGGTAGCTAAAGTGGAGTAGTTTGAATACCTGGGGTCAACAGTCCAAAGCAATTGACTGTGTAGAAGAGAGTGTAGACAGGGTGGAGTTGCTGGAGACAAGTGTCTGGCATGATGTGTGCCAGGACAGCAGCAGAAGTAAAGGTCTACAAGATGGTAGTGAGACCTGCTATAATGTACATTTTTAGAGACAGGGGCACTTTCTAAAAGACAGGAGGTGGAGGTGGGGGTGGCAGAGCTGAAGATGCAGAGATTTTCATTGGGAGTGACCATGATGGACGGGATTAGAAATTAATACATTTGAGCGGCAGCTCAGGTTTGGTGGTTTGAAAATAAAATAAGAGAGGCAAGGTTGTGATAATTTAGTCAGGTGCAGATGAGAGATGGTGATTATATTGGACAAAGGATATTGAAGATGGAGCTGCTGGGCAGGAGGAAAAGAGGAAGGCCAAAGGGAAGGTTCATGGATGTTATGAAGGAGGACATGAGGACACATTCTGTAATAGATGAGGACATAAGATGGAGGCAGATGATCTGCTGTGACAACCCATAAAAGCAGAAGCTGATAGAAGAAGAAAAAATAGAGAATACTTAATTTGAAGAGTGATCCATTTGTGTGTTACACAATATCTGCTGTACAAGTACATGAACTTGCAAGTGTGTGTGTGTTTGTTTTTAAATGGGTTTTCTGCCTGCAGGATTTGTCTGAGTGCCTTCGTTTCCTACGTCCATCATTGCCCACTCTACTGATTGGATCAGGTACATGAATCACATCTGACATGTTGAGAGGAAGAGAAGGCAAAACAAGTCGTGAAAGTGAAATGAGTATCATGTTGCACCTCTTTGTCTTCTTCTGTCTCATCTTCTTTTCAGTGCAGCTTTGGGAAATGATTATAGAGTGCCAGAGGAGAGGCGATGGATTGACATCAGCAGATGTCATGACTGCTCAGAGGGCTAATGTAGAATAAATGGGGATTTTCTCTAATGTCTACTAATACAGATAGGGATTAATCTTCACTATCTGTTAGAAATATAATTTGCCACCTCAGTTTCTTTACACAGGGATTAAAATGGAGCAGTACTTGATTTTTCACTGTTTAGATAGCAATAAAGAGATAAGATTCATGTCACAAGTGGAAAAAATCTGATTTGAGCAGTCACAGTAAATCCTGTCAGTGAGCGGATGAGTTTCATTACAGATTCCCTCTGGCAGTTTTGTCCTGCATGGGTGACACATTCAGCTCTTGTCCCCCACACATTCCCTTCCATGGTAACGTTATAATACAAGAGTATGTTGGAAAAAAAAAACAGAAGACTTACGAAGAGATAAACAAAGCAGGTCTTTTCTGTACAATGGAGAGTGTCACGGTGTTGCTGGTCCTTTTTAATGTGAGAGAATCCTACTTTTTCATGCTCATAAAATTTCTGTGCTAGTGTATGACAGATTCATAAAATTGCAGCCAATTTTTCTGTGCATCTCTGCAGGGTGCTGTTATAGCACTATCACCCTGATCACATCAACACACAAATGTCTTCTGTATTCTTTGCCCTCATAGCTGCTATTTCAATACAATTTAAAGTTTCTAAAGGTTTTGTTTTAATCCATTTTAAAAAGCTGCCTTTCTGTGGCTGAAAGTTGACTAAGAAAAAGCTCTATTTAATGATAAAAATGGCTCAACTGCGATTAAAAAAAAATGTTCCTTTCCTCTTCATAGTCTTCAGAAATGAATAAGCAAAATGCTTCGTCTGAGGGGTGGTAATTAATCCTTTAATCGGCAATTACTATTATTTTATGTTGGTATTCTATTTTGTCTGTTTGTGGGGAAAGCATAAAATTCAAATGACACAAATTGGCACTCATAAAATCCCCGGTATTATTATCCCTTTACAACTCTATTTTATGTGACATGTAGAAAACTGTTCTTGCATTAAAAGGCAGTGAACAGCAGGATAAATGTCCTTCTAGCAGCTGCTCCTGTGATGAAGGACGGAATAGGGGAATAACATGGGTTAGGAAAGAAAGATGAGAGAGTATGAATAAGACAAAATATGACAAAAATGCCCAGGACTAGGTTTTGATTTAGTTTTTTGGAGGTGAAAAAGTGGTTTGACTTTTAAGGGGATGCATGCACCACTATCTCTGCTCAGAAGTAACCCTACAGAAATGTAAGTGATATTTGAAAAAGAAAGATAAAAGGTAGATGAAACTCCAGACCGTGTGTGTGAGATACTCCTGTACTCACACTAAAGTACTGAAATATTGAAAACTTCAAATATATTCTGCACAATTTGACAAACGTGTAGATGAATAGAAACAGAAGGCAACATGGAAGCAGAAAGAGGTGGAATGACACGGAAGGAAATCTCTCACATACTCCTGTGCCCTGTATCCTAAGGTATTAAGTCTTCAATACCGGTTGACCTGTAATGTGTTACTAACACTTTACAGAATCTTCTGTTACAGTACAGAATTCCCCAAGACCTGTAAACAGAGGTGCAGTAATGTATTTCCCTTTTACTATGCTGAAAGGTTAATGTGGAATTATTGTTCAGTAATGCTAAAAATAGGACCACAGCTTTAAGTTGTAAAGGAATGATTGAGGACTCATGGATGAGGGAGAAATATCTGTTAGACAAATTAAACATGGAGAAAAAAAAATGTTTCCCCTAACCACACCTATTACTCTAAATTTAAATCAGTATATTTTGCAGTTTTATATTTAACACCCACAAAACCCATTGTGAGAGAGAAGGTCGAAAACTTCACCCTCATTACAACATCATGACCTAGGACCGCTGAGCCATCTGCCGGTTACCAATTCAAAGTCAAATTCCAGTATCTTTAATTCATTCAGCTTTGATCAGTCCAAGGTCAGATGTCCATGCTTCACTTGCCCATATGGATTTAAGGAGCAGAAAAAAGGCAAACAGGAGAATTCTCAGTGGTGTGCCAGATGTTACTTTAATGTAACATAATTCATAATAAACCTTTCTTTCCTTTAACTGAATCTCTTATCCCTTTAATCACACAGTGTATAATTTCTGCCATTAGGGATCTCTTTCTCAGCAAAACAATAACAAAAGTTGTCACAGCGTGAGATCATGAGCTCCTGCTCATTTCCTGATTTAGTGACTGATCCTTTTGGTCTTCTTTCCCGAAGTGGCTTTGTATTCCTGCTTTTTTTTAATGTGCACAAAGCAATTAGCTTTTTTTAGAAAGTGAGACAACAATCAAGCGACTCCCCTTCTTCTCTCACTCTCTCTTTGCTTGTTACTGAAGAGCATGAACACACACCCCACTACAGCTGTAATAGCAGGCCAGTGGCTTTATCTGTCATATGTCCTGTACATGCTTCAAAGTAAAAGCACTCCAGGATTTCCATTACCAAAAACGGAACGGACATGGTGCTGGTCAAATCTCATGGCTTTTAAATGGGAGTTCATTTCATTCATTCTGCCTCTGCAAGACTATATCTACTTTTTATATACAGTCTTCATTCACAAACTAAAGTCTCACCCTTAAAAAGATTTAGGTGTCAGGTATTTTCTGTTTGTGTTTCATTTGTGTAATTTAATCCAGTACATATATTTATGCACATTAGTTTTTCTGAACATTTTAAAACTTTTGACAATGTCACTAACAATAGAGTAGACCAAACAAATTCCTCCAAAACAAAACAAGAAAGGATGAAATTAAAGCCTTGGTTTGTCTTGATGTGATGATTAAAAAATTTTTTAGCATCTGCTGGAAGAATTTATTTCCCCCATTGACTGAATAACTGGAAGCACCGGGGTCTGCCAATTCATGAAGTTTCAGCTTTTTAGCTTTATTATGTTCCACGCAGGCACATCCCTTTTTTTTCCATTGCTCTCTTCCCATAAGTGAACTCTCTAGTGAAAGGCTCTCAGACAAACAGTGGGAGCAATTTTCTGAAGGAAGGGAACAGAGTAATTACAAGTGGATTGGCCTTCTCAGCTGGGACAGTCCCACCAACTTCTGCTGCTTTTGTCAGTGCAACTGGGCCGCATGCAGCACCGAGTCCATCGTCACTACCTCAGATGGCATTACTT
The DNA here is from genome assembly GCA_016785285.1 of Brachirus orientalis. Taxonomy (NCBI): domain Eukaryota; kingdom Metazoa; phylum Chordata; class Actinopteri; order Pleuronectiformes; family Soleidae; genus Brachirus; species Brachirus orientalis. The sequence continues at coordinate 3,965,702 of JAFBJR010000367.1, read as the reverse complement.
TTTTATTAGACTGTGATGCACTGTAACTGTTTTACATTTTAAGTGCAATCTTTTACATTGCACGCACGCACACACACACACACACACACACACACACATGCACAGTGACCCAGGAAGAAGAATGTCTGTGAAATAAATAAATCAAATAGAGAAAGTAAAGTGCCTTACAAATCAGTGATGTTCTTGTAAGCAACAAATGTTCACATTCATAACATGATATATGTTTCAGTTATAGCGAAAGATGTAACTGGAACATTGTATGGAAATAATATAATGTATATTGAATGTTTAAAAGCGTCCATAAATATTTGCGTTCCCGTGATAAACAGCGTGTTTAATATTGAGATAGCCTCTTTGTTTAACAGTTTCATACAGACAGACCATACAATAACTTGCCATATTTTGATATTTGCAGCTTGTCAGTGACTAGGGTAGCAGCTCTTTTCTTTGTTAATATATCTGTATGACTTACAGCTCGTAAACAACTAGGGAGATTGATGCACAAAAGACTATATTACATGTTTATTCTATAAGCACTGCAGTCTGCACTCTTACAATCATTCACATGTCAAAGGCTAAACTAAAGTAGACTGACACTGTTAACATGTGAAATAATCTATCCAATAACATTTTGCCTTCAACCTCCCTTCAGGGATACTGTATGTTTGTCTAATGTTGTGTGTGTGTGTGTGTGATTGTAACCAGCGTCTGTGATCTTACTTAAGTTAAGAGCTGGAAAGAGGACATGGTAAGCACATAGCCAGTAGCTACAGTATGTCAGCATTAATAAAAAAAAAAAAAGCCCAAAAGAAAAGATGGAGAGAGAGAAACATGCGTACACAGATGCAGATGCTCTGCAGGCAGGGCACTGTGTGTGTTGCAGATAATCAACCCTCACAAGGTTCACTGGAAGAATGTTGACCCTATTTCACCTGGCCTTCCCTTTCCAGCTTCCGCCCACTTCCCTCTCCGTCTCAGAAGAGCTTACGCGGGTCTTTTGTAACACTTGAGGGATACTTGTTCCTGCTCGATCTCAGTTTCCTTGTCACTTAGCCAACACTTTGCTCCTGAGCTGAATTTTTATCAGCAAACAGAATTTCTCTGGAAACAGAAAATGCTGGCTCACACTTTTCAACTAGGCAGATGTTCACTCACAATATCTGCCAGACAAAATGAACTCTGTGTGCGTGTGCATGTGTATGTGTGTGTTGATGCCACGTGGTGTTTTGCCACTTGACATCCTTTCATGTTTAATTAGATGAACAGAAAGGAATAATGTTATTCAGTTGGACACATTGTTTCCCCTTCATATGAGTACATAAAAAATGCACTCATAACATTTTAATCACTCTTCACTTTAGTCTTAAATCTTTGCATTTTATTGTTATTTCAAAAACACACCACTTTTCAGTTGTGGAAGATGTTTTATTTTCACACTTGGCATCTGCTTCTGTAATTGGATCTGAATTGGCCCATAACTTGTCATTGCTGTTCAAAAGCTACCACATAACACATTTAGTCACAATTAAAGGTGCACTGAAATTACATGTGTGACTTGCAGCCTGTCTTTCAGTTCTTGCCATGGATGTAACCATTGACCCCTTTTTTTTTACTATTTAATTTGCTATTGTCCCTATACTCTCTTCTTCTACCGTAACTACTGTCTCCTTTTTACAATATAATCCTTAAAGGAACTGTCACTAAAACCCTTAAAATAGCCCTATGTTCCAACAGCTATCACTAATAATGACTGTTTGGTCAGAAACATGGGTCTATTTGTAAATGTAGAAGAGACTTTTCTAGTATCCTACAACATTTTAATCAAACAGCAGCCAGACCTCTACAGAGATGGTTTGTCGGTAAATCTATTTTATTTAATTACCACTACAACTATTCACTAATCATCAGGTTTACACATGCTTTATTCTCTTTACATATATGCACGTGGTTTCTTTCCTCTTCCATTCATTTGTTTACCAGTTTCTTTCTATGGCCTTTACACCTCTACCTGACAGGAAGTGCCCACTGATGCCTTCTTCTCTCCATCTCTTTCTCCTGCTCCTCGTGTCATTACATTTGTATCTGTTTCTCTGTCTTCCCTTGTCTCTCCCTTCTCTTTTCCCCTTTCTCTCTCTTGTGCTCCCATTTTTTTTTCAAATGTATGATTCACGGTTCTAGTCCTGTGACTGAGATATGAATATTTTACTGGAACCAAATATAAATTTTCACGGAAAAGAAAGTGGGGGGGATGGAATGAAGTATCGGAGTGAAAGCAGATTTGTGTAAAACCAATGGAAAGATTCTGTAAATAACTGACAGGACACAAAGCTTCTTTTTCTGTCTGTCCAGAATACAATAGGAGGAATCAATCCAAAAATAATGAATGGTGTTAACGGTATCTATATTTCTTAAGTGGTTTTCTCTGTATAGCAATGTGGTTATGATGTGTAAGGGGGAGAGCTAGATGCCGAAATGAGATGTGTCTGTCCTCAATAATTTGAAAGTCTCAAGATTTGACATTGGTTTCTTGTTCTTCGATCACATCTCTGGATATCCCTAGTTAAAAAATTTAATACTTATACAGTATTTTTTTCAAAAACCTCCATGGCGTCTGGTACACTGAGGTATACAAGTGAAAACTACAACTGTGATTCATGCTCTGCAGTGCAAAGGCAGAGTTATACAGTTATATACAGTGTCCAGTAATGGACGGCTGAAGACACAGAAGACACTACATTCTTGTTATGTAGCCTGCCTCTGTAATGGTACGGTGTTGTTGCTTCAATTTGATGTCAACAGGGAACAGAGTTACAGACAGCTACTGGGGAGATAGATGATCATCAGCCTATAGAAAACAGATGGTGGAAGGGCATACTATACACAGACACAAGACCCACATCACTTATACACACAACCATGGTATAAAATGTGACACTGACAGTGAAAAATACAAGCATGTGTACATGAACATGTTACTGATTTAAAGTGTTACCTGTCTACCATTTTTAAACTTTAATTTCTTTCCTGATTAATTTATTTGTATATGTTAGTGCAGTCGCTTGTTATTACGTATTATTTTCTGTGTGTACTGCATTGTTCTCTGCAGAATGGTGGCAGTTGTAGATTATCTTTGACGAACAACAGAGTACAGACTAACACAACCAAACATAACACACATAACATGACATGACATAACATAGCATAACATAATAACATAGCATAGCATAGCGTAACATAACATAACATAACACAACACACATAACATGACATAACATAACAGCATAACATAACAGCATAACATAGCGTAACATAATAACATAACATAACATAACATAACTACTGCTTTTTACAACCTCATTTAATGCTTGTGTTATTTAATAAGTAACACAAACATACAGTAAATTAAGTCTTCTTCTTTCGTCCTTTCCCTTTAAGTCAAGTCAAGTCAATTTTATTTACATATAGCCCAGCATCACAAACACAATTTGCCTCAAAGGTCTTCTTTACAGTCTGTACAGCAAGTGACACCCTCTATCCTTTGACCCTCACATCAAGTGAGGAAAAACTCCACAGAAGTCACCACAGTGGATCATCTACCTGCATCTTTCCCTATCTCTTGCGTCCTCTTCTGTTAAACCAAATGCCTTCACTACATCCCTGCACCTTCTCTCTGGCATCTCCATCTTCAACACCTTTGTCCAATATAATCACTATCTCTCGTCTGCACGTGACCAAACCATCTGAACCGTTCAGCTTGTTCGTTGAATATGCTCATTTCTAATCCTGTCAATCCTGGTCACTCCTAACAAAAAGTTCAACATCTGTAGCTCTGCCACCTCATTATAACCTTTCCGTCTCTGTTCTAAATCACTCTAACCTGCTGAACATCCTTTCCAGCTCTAAAGATGGAGTCTTTATCTCCATCTTTAGTGTCCACTCTCTCATACAACTCATGATAAGCCTTTGCCTTTGCCACCTGTCTTTGCTGCACACCTTTTCTCCCAGCACTCTTTCCTACTTTCTTCATTTACCGGGCTGTCCCACTTTTTCGTCTTCGTTTGGATACTTTCCTGTACTTCCTTGTTCCACCAGAAAGCTGTCTTATCTTCTTTCCTCTGTCCAGAAGATACACCAAACAGCTTGTTAACTGTGTCCCTTACCACTTTAGCTGTACTTTTCACTTTAGTCTTAAATCTTTGCATTTTATTGTTATTTCAAAAACACACCACTTTTCAGTTGTGGAAGATGTTTTATTTTCACACTTGGCATCTGCTTCTGTAATTGGATCTGAATTGGCCCATAACTTGTCATTGCTGTTCAAAAGCTACCACATAACACATTTAGTCACAATTAAAGGTGCACTGAAATTACATGTGTGACTTGCAGCCTGTCTTTCAGTTCTTGCCATGGATGTAACCATTGACCCCTTTTCTTTTACTATTTAATTTGCTATTGTCCCTATACTCTCTTCTTCTACCGTAACTACTGTCTCCTTTTTACAATATAATATATAGGATATATTATATTGTAAAAAAATATAATATATAGGATGTACTTTCCTAGTCATCCTTTAAATCTTCACTACCTCTCAGAGCCTGTCACAACTCCTCTCTAAACTCTGCACAACATTCTTCCTTTTTCAGCTTGCACCTTTTGGTGTTTGGCTCTGCGTTCACAAGCTTCCTCTTCTTGGATTTCAAAGTCATCCTACAGTTCGATGCTGTCCAGCCATGTTCTCCTCTGGCATCACCTTGCAGTCTCCTGTTTCCTTCAGACAGCATTATCCACATAGTATGTAGTCTACTTGTGAGCATCTTCCTCCACTCTTATAGATCACCCTATGCTTCTCCCTCTTCCTGAAATACAGATGTGTATTTATCACAGCCATTTCCATCCTTTTTCAAAATGGACAACCATCTGTCCTTCCACATTCCTCTACTTAACCCCACACATACCCAACACGTCCTCGTTACCTCTGTACCCTTCACCAATATGCCCACTGAAGTGTGCACCAATCATCACTCTCCTGGCCTTGCTTCCCTTCCACCTGCTCTCTTGCACACACAACAGATCTACTTTCCTTCTCTCCATCAAATCAGCCAGCTGTCTCCCTTTACCATAGCCCCTACATTTAGTGTCCTTACTTTCACTTCCACATACCCTTCCTTCTGCCTTGCTGCCTCCTAACACACCTCCTGCTCTCCTCTTTCTTTATATATGGCCAACAGCAGCACAGTTTCCAATAGAATCCTGTTGGTCAATAGCACCATTTGCGGTCACTGTTTACCTAGGCCTTGACTGTTACAGGATGACACAACTGGTTACAGTGATATGCATATTTGTGTGGGCAAAGGTTTTATGCTGGATGCCGTTCCTGATGTGACCATCAATTTATCTGAGTTTCTGACTGGTATTAGGATTACACTGATGTCAAAATTTAAGATACGACCCACCCAAAACTTTTTTTTCTCCTTTTGTTCCTCTGGTCCTCAGCAGCACACACCCTGATTTGGTAGTGGAATGGAGTGATGCTTTTTTGAGAAATTTTCATTTTATTGGTAGGGTATCTTCCACTGCCAGACTGGGCTTCTTTGTGTGTACAGTAAGTATCAAGTCATTATTGTGACCAGATTATATTTGCTTTTCAAAAAACCTCCTGAATTTAGTCTTACTGATTTCTTCTGGACCAGATGGCAATCTGCCTGACTCTGTATTTATCTCTTCTCATTATACGCTCTACATCACTCACTCAGTCTCACTCTCACAAACACACATACAGAGAGAACATGACAGCCAGTACCCATAAAACCCTATACATGTCCCTTTTCTGCAGCTACTCTGACCACAGAGTTAAGTGTATAAAAATTAAATGAGGTAGTGGAAGGCAAAGGGAGAGAAGGGGGTCACAGAGAGGAGGAGATGATATAAATGGAGAGAATGATAAGATTTGGAGGCAAAACCAGATTTTGGTGAAAAAAGGACGAAGTAAGACAGAGAAACACAACACAGTTAATACGACCAGCAAGAGGAATGTCATGAGTAAAGATTCCTCAACTTGACTTTCCACCGAAAACATTAGTGACTTTATTGTCTGTTAATTGGAACATGTTGATCTGATACTGTATTTCTGTCTCTGTTTAACCAAAGTGAGAGGTTGAGGTGAAGGAATCAAGCAGACTTTTTACTGTGAAGGTCAGTAATGATCAAAGAGTGGAAAAAAAAAACCCCCAAGGGAGAAAGTGAGTGAAACATGGATGGAATAAGTGAGAGGTGGCTAGTGTGATGGAAAAATGGCCAAAGATTAATAGGAATAAAAGGAAGGTGAGAGGGGAAGATGAGGAGATGCGAAAATAAAGTCTGAGAGGATGGGATAAGGGATAAAACATAAGAGAGAATGAGAGTGAAGGGGCCACAAAGGTGAGGCAATGTATTTAGAGAGAAAGAGAGAGAGAAGACATGAGAGGGGGAAGAGTCAGGAATAAGACAAAAGGAGGGACAAGAGAAAGCCAGAGAGACAAGGAGGGCACACAGAGGGAAACAGACAGTGGAAAAAAAAAGAATCAAAAAAATGTTAAACATTAAATCAGGTTTTGGCAAGAATAGCGATAATCTATCTTTTTGGCGTTTGAATTATTCCAGAATCACAGAATTCTATTTTACTACCCATAATCTGTCTTCAACCATATAATAAACTGTCTGTCAGTACAGGTTCACACTTGCAGCGCCTAGCTCTGTCTTGTGTTAGATAAGGCCACACAATAGGGTTGACAAATAGGACTTCCTTTATATAGTCAGACCGCATAGTTTGTATCATATCCTTGCAAAACCTGGATGATCTTCACATGCATATGATCCCTGGCTAACACAAAGGTTACACAGCGACTTAGCCTGCTTTAGAACTGTGACCCTGGTAAACCATGCTAAGTGTAATGCTAATAACCATGACAGGTCAGCTTCCTTTATGTGCGTCAACTTTCTCTCCTGCCCCCAAATGCACTTTTTGCAATCTCAAAACATCTGACCACTCCTAAATTACCACAATCAGGTTTTTCCTTTTCCTTTGCACTGCATCATATTTCCTAAAAGCAGTCCATCTCACTTTGTTCCTTTTCTCTGCGTCTCCATCCTTTACTCCCCTACTTTTCCCCAGACCAGCAGGAGTGTCATGCCGTCTCTGGCACGTGAGCTGAAGCCCAGATGTCTCCTTTGGCTGCTGCAGGAAACTAG